>CM052898.1:157037569-157162282 GCA_028534135.1 Potos flavus
AAATCTTATCAACAAAATTCTGTAGTTATCTTAATGGAAAGGGAAAAGATCTTTAGCTTCAGAAAAATGAGTAATATTTAGCTTTGATGTAATAAGCATTGGGATTTGATTAGCAAAATGGAAATAAATTATCCAGTAATTTATACTGTAGATAGTTTGAATCCCATTGTACAATTGCAGAGATACTAAATGTTATGGTAAACTTAAGTGTTATACCCTAAAGTATTTTCGTATGTTCTCTTTCCTCACAAAAATCCTAAACATATTCTCAGTTATCTTAAACCATGATAGGACATGGCATATTTTATTTAGTAGTAGAAAACTAATCTATAACAAAGTCATTCCGTATAATGTAAATTAACGCTGGCATTTTGTTAGCCCAGTTTTAAACAGGTGTACATACAAGTATATGCAGGTATTCATATAACTAATCCTCTAATTATTCAAACTGCCCAAAAGATCATTTAATGGGATCATGTGAAGCAAAGTTGCCATGAACTAGAATAAGAGCACACTGCATGATTTTATACTTACAAGTATAAAATTCCTCAGATGAAAACATGAATGAATTTAAACCATCAGAGAAATTAGGTCAGTAAGAGTCTATAACTGTAATCTCCTGAGATTTGCATTTTGAAAAGGAGTAGAAATCCTTGGGATTCTGCATGACAAAGAGTAATTCCATTATAACTTCACTACACTGTAGCAACTGAGATGAGCTTTGAACTGCATTATATGAAGGATACATGTTGACCTCACCACAACAAAGCCCAGTTTCAAGAGATTTTATGATTGTTGCTTAATACATTAAAAACCAAATAAAAGAATAGTTTGTGCAACCTAATATTACCACTAACACCATTAATATCACTTGAAATCCTCTTTCCTTTTTAAAATGCTTGATGGCATGTCAAATGGTTCTAGGCCCTATACGAATATGGATGTCTGACTTCTATATCCTGTGACACAGGATAGTAATAGTGCACACTATAAATCAGCTGATGACTCATTAGTGACATAAATTCAGTGTACGAGTTGCCAATGGATCATACTTTCCTGTCAGTAGAGCATGGAGTAAATAGGCACTCAGGGCTGTTAACACCACTCTGGACTTTGACATACACACCGCCAATGCAGGGTGCTAATGACCAGCTACAGGAATACTATGTATAGATCTACAATATTGTCATTGCCAGGCATTCCTTAGAGACCTTAAAATGATGCTTGTGTCACTTGAAAATGACATAAGATCAAAGTGTTCTATTTGGGAATACGGTCAAATGATGATCATTTTAAAATTTAAGAGATTAAAAAATGAGAACACTTTAATTCTAATTAATTAAAAAGAATGAGGGAACTAATTTAAATTCAAACAATAACTATGACTTCACCTCCAGCACTTCTTGATTCATACACGCAAGCAAAAAAGATTGTTGGTACTACAGACTTTTGATGAAAGCACGGAGGAGAGGAACAAGTTATACTTTGAAGCACCAAAAATTTTAAATTTAATGTTAGATCCTTATTCCTAAGTGCTCTTCATGCACCCCATCATGTGACTCAACCATCCTCTCTACTGTTTGTTCTCCCCCGTTACCCTCTCTGCTTTACCTTTTGCCCTCCTATCTTCCTATAGAGTAATTCAGCCATTACCAACCTTGTACCCAAACTGAGCAAAGCAATACCTTTTGCATATCCAAAGTCATATAAATGAGCTATGCTCTTTCACTTTCTATCAATATAAGCTAAAATTAAAGTATAGTGATTTTATATCCTCACTGATGTGCCTTCTAACATCATCCCTTGGAAAGCAGAGGTTTATGGGGGGTTTTTGTTGGTTTGTTTCAATACATTTTTCTATTATAAATGGATCAAATGTTTAAACAATCTAAAATCTAATTTTTTATAATTTAGAGTTGTATTCATGTAAAACATATACTGGTCTGAAATGTAAGTCAACAATTGTGTCACTTAAAAACAAACCTAAACAAGTATGAAAAATAAATGTCCATAATCTGAAATATTTTTAAAAGTCAAAATTAGAATAAAGCAACTGATTTTTATATATCAATCTTCAATATAATCGAAACAATTTACTCAGTCTTTCTCCTATAATTGAGATGTCAAACTGAAGTAATACTTAGAAACATATGAGGATGGAGATCTACGGAAACTTCAAAACCTAAACTATATATGACACTTTCATAGTCTACACTGAGTTTATTATATAGAAGTAGATAATTTTATAACTAACCCTACGGTCCAGACTCCAATAGAATTTAGAAATTATTAGCCAAATGAATGTTTCAACAAACATTTATCTCTATTGATTTCTAGCTTCTGTCGGTAAATGCCTTGTACTTTTAGATCTCAGATATGCCCACAGGTTTCATATTCGTTTTAATAAATCATAAATCACCTAACAGAATTTCACTTCTTCTGATTCTCAAAATACTGAGAACCAAATTAATCACATGGGAAATAAGTCACTCTGGGGTAGGTGGTACTTATGGAAACCAATTGTGAATTAGTCACTTTTCTGTAAAGACCTAGAAGGTAAAAACAATATTATTTTATGTAAAATATGCACGTATGTGGCAAACAGAAGGAGCTGTTAAAATCAAAAGAAAATGCAAACTTGCATAAATTTTATAATCTGCAACAGATAAAATCCATTTACATACAAAAATCCCTATATATAAAAGTAGCTAAATCTTACTGTTAAAAATTATGAATAAACATTACATGCATCAGGAAACAGTAAGTTATCTTAAGATTTAGAAATTACAGGGTCATTATCAACTAATACTTCAACCAGAGTTTAGTGAGCTACCTAAAATAGAGATCATTCTAGCAGTCTAATAATAATATTGATCTTGGGGTGCCTGGGTGGCTCAGTGGGTTAAAGCCTCTGCCTTTGGCTCAGGTCATGATCTCAGGGTCCTGGGATTGAGCCCCACATCGGGCTCTCTGCTCAGCAGGGAGCCTGCTTTCCCCTCTCTCTCTGCCTGCCCCTCTGCTTACTTGTGATCTCTCTCTCTGTCAAGTAAATAAATAAAAATCTTAAAAAAAAAAAGAGTAAGCAGAGATAAGGACAGAATGCCGAGAACGCCGGTTAAAAAAAATAAATAAATAATATTGCTCTTTTCAAAGAGTTTTAGAAATGCCAAATCACTTGACTGCATCAAACTCTAATGTGTTCTACATATTGTTAAAGACCTAACTAGCAATCCATAAAAACAATTATGCATATATTACAAGCAAGTGAACAATCACATGGATCGAATCTCTCATATTTCCCTACACTGGTGTGTTTACATGTGAAAGATGAAAGAATTTAACATTTAATTCTGTGACTTGAAAGAAGGTAAGCTAAAATGCACCTACAAACTAATGAAACTGCAGCAACAAACTCAAGCATTAAGATAGCCATTAAGGATAAATTCATAAATAATGAAGTAAAAGTGTGTTCTTTTTTTTTTTTTTTTAAGATTTTACTTATTTATTTGACAGAGAGAGAGAGATCACAAGCAGGCAGAGAGGCAGGCAGAGAGAGAGGGGGAAGCAGGCTCCCTGCTGAGCAGAGAGCCCGATGTGGGGCTCGATCCCAGGACCCGGAGATCATGACCTGAGCCGAAGGCAGAGGCTTTAACCCACTGAGCCACTCAGGTGCCCCAAGTGTGTTCTTTATTACTAAATTTTAGTTGAGAAATTTAGCACTAACTCTGTTATAGGCAACTACATATAATTTTATTTAATTATTAAAACAGTCCCATATGTTAAGTACCCTTATCTCCATGAGGTTACTGAAACTCAGAAAGTTTAGGCAACTTTCCCACATTCATGTAGCAAGCCACAGTGGGAAGTCAAGAGATTGATTCCAATACTGATGTTCTTAGTCACTCTTCTAGAATCCTTTCCATAAAATTTTAAGAAACAGAAGCTTAAAATAGCCACTCTAAAGGTAACACTTTATACACACACACACACACACACACACACACACACACCACACCCCCCCCCCAAACAGCAGTCCAAGTTCCCAGTAACTTCCTATCACCAAAAGAAATGCACAGCATAATTTACAAATTGATAAACTAGGTTGATCAGATATCTTTGATTCCACAATATATGCTTTTAGGTTTCAGTATTTTCTGAATTTTGTCTTGTGATCAAAGTCAAAGAAAACTTCCCATTTCCAGGCAGAGTATTTCAAGAGCTTTTGAGAACTTATCCAGTGTAAGAGGCATCTATTCATCTGATTATTGTCTTGATAGCACAACTTGTGGTTTCATTTTCACTAAAATTTGCATTACTAATTATGAGATCAAATATCCCAAGAATATTTCATTTTCATTAAAATGCAGCTTTGAAATAAAAAATCACCTCAGTTTCCTCACCTATGAAAAGGTTATAGGGCAGTTTTCATCAGATTTCTGTAAAGATTAAGTGTGAAGTCTCAGACTGATGCTGGGCATGTAACAGGCCCTTAATAAATATTTGCCATCAACCATGCTAATTATGAAGAAGAAGAGGGAGATGCAGAAAAGCATGAAACACAGAGCTGCAAGTTGTAAATTCATAAAAGAGAAGAAAGCGTATTTCAACAGAGGAATTATCTGTTTAATTTCTTGTATGGCAATAACCAAGCGCTTTACAGGACCTAAAAATGGGTGATATTTCCAAGGAAATAAAGTTGTTTCATACTGTCATTAAAACATATCCCAAAATGTCACCTGAAACACAAGCAGTTTAAAGTACAACTCACATTTTCTCCCCACAAAGATCTCTCACTTACTCCCTTTTTCTCGAAGAGCATGGTACCTACACATTCCCTGTGCTGTTACCACTAACAGCGTATCCACCTGAGAGTGTGACCTTACTGGAAAGCATCTTTGCAGATGAAATTGGTTAAGATGAGCCAATATTGGATTTTCAGGGGCCCTAAATCCACTAACTGGTGCCTTTGCAAGAGGAGAGGACACTGACAGGCACAGGAAGACGATGTGAAGACTGACACAGAGATTTGAGAGATGCAGCTACAAGCCAAGGACCACCAAGAAATGTCATATTTTTAAACGCAGAGCCATGGCTTACATTTGTTTAGCCCCAGAGTGTCCAGTATTCAACCAAAGTGCCTAAGTGACTAAGTCCAGGGCACAAGCTCTCAATAAAATTAAGAGCACAATCTCTGGAACCATTGAGAGTGCAGATCTCAGCTTTGCTGACAAGGCTATAATGTTGAACAACAATATAGAGGCCACTTTTAGGCAAACGGCCTTGAGCAATGGAATGTAGAAAGGGCCCACAATGACCACCTGGCTGAATACAGGCAGGCCCATCAGGTGACCCACCTCAAAATATCCATAGACCCTAAGTGACCAGTGAGCTACTTACAACCAAGCAGTTACCAAAAAAGGGAAACTTCTGTATATCCCCACACCTCCTCACCTTCCCCCTTTAAAAACAGCCCCAGGGCGGCCTGGGTGGCTTAGTAGGCTAAATACCCAAATCTTGATTTCTGCTCAGGTCATGATCTCAGAGTTGTAAGACTGAGCCCCTGCATCTGCCTCCCTCTGGGCGTGTAGTCTACTTAAGATTCTCTCTCTCCCTCTGTTCCTCCCCACCCCCAATTTCGAAAGAAAGAAAGAGAGAGAGAGAAAGAGAAAAAGAAAGGAAGAAAGGAAGAAAGAAATATATATATATATATATATATATATATATATATATATATAAATAAATAGCCCTGACCCACTGCCTTATTGTAGACAGCCTCTCCTCCGCTGTCTTGCTTGCTGCTCCCTTACGGTGTATTGAATAAACTTCTATCTCCTTTGTTCTGCCTTGGGTGAATCCTTTCACTGCCCACATCACTGGATTCAACTTGATCATCTCCCTACATTTGAAGATGATCCTACATGGGACAAACACCCCATTTAGACAGCACAAACATCTCATGTATCTCTCTGTGCCTCACTTTGCCTTATGTATAAAATAGAGGTAATAGTAGCACTTATGTTGTAAGGTTCTTCTAAGAGAATTAACAGTTATAAAGCATTTAGAACCACTCCTAGCACCTAGTGAGTACTTGAAGCTGTTGTCACTTTTATTTTAATTATTACTATATCCAGAGAAAATGCATATTAAAATACATCTGTTTAAGACTGAGTATGGACAGATGGCTAGAAAGGAGCCAAAAATGAACAAAGAATTAGTCGAGTGTTTTGCTCTCCAAAACTCCCAATTATTTCCCGTATAATAATCAGAAAAGGCATTGCTTTAGGAGGAATCAATTAAGTATTTCTTTTTCTGGGACTGTGATGGTTAATTGCAGGTGTCAACTTGACAAGGTTAAAGGGTGCCCACATATCTGGTAAAACATTATTTCTGGGTGTATGTCTGTCAGGGTGTTTCTGGAAAAGATTAGCATTTGAATTGGTAGACTGAGTAAAGATCCCCTCACTAATAAGGGTAAACTTCATCCAATTGAATAAAAAGGTGGAGGAAGGCCAAATTTGCTCTCTATGCTTGAGCTAGGCTATCTATCTTCTCCTGCCCACACTGACACTCCTGGTTCTTGGGCCTTCAGATTGGGACCAAGATTTACACTATTGGCACCCTGGTTCTTAGGCCTTTTAATTCGAACAAAATTATACCCCCAGTTTTTCTAGCTCTCCAGCTTGCATACAGCAGGTAGTGACACTACTCAGCCTCCCTAATCACATGAAACAATTCCCATAATAAATTCCTGATAGATAGATACTATTGGTTCTATTTCTCTGGAGAACCCTGATTAATATAAGGAATACAAACTTGCCTTTCTCAGAAGATAGCAGCCAAAATTCCAACTCACATGTCTTATTAATCCCAAAGCCCCTTGTCTCCACCCAGAAATTTTCCTTTTCTAGAATATCTTCTCTCTTTTCCCCAGGCAAATCCTACTCATTCTTTTAAGCCCAAACCCCCACCTGGGGCATGATTACTTTCTCAGTTACTGATGCCCACCGTAACCCTTCCTTCCTGTGAAGACCTTTAATACACCACAACACATAATTCCACACACAAAGACCGATAATCTGTCATTTTTCATGGACATATATTATCTTCCCACTAGACTGTAAGTTTAAGAGGAGAATCAGCAATTTAGCAACACACTGACTCCAAAGTCCATCTCTTGATCATACTTATGTGTTTAAATCTGTATTTCTTACATAACTATAAACGCTTCAATACAGTCAAAACATCCTAGACATTATAATACCCCTGCCAGGCCATTTAAGTAATTTTACAAAAAAAAAAAAAAAAAAAAGTACAAGTGGCGGTATAATTTATCTGCTGTATTTGGCCCAAATAAAATTTGTTTTGTAATATATACAGGGGATATTTTGCTATTAGATAGTTGTGCTTATAAAAAAGTAATGAGAAAGAAAAAATTGAGAGAAAAAGTCCAAAAGAAAAGTTTCAGAGAAATAAAATTATACAGTCTAAAGAAAGGAAGTCAGATGGATGAAATAAATGTTATAGTTGACAAAAACTTGAGTTTAATTTCTGCAGAAAAGAACCAGATGATATATAAGAAAACAATTTTATAAAATTGTAAATTTATAAAACAGAAAGCCATCAGCAAAAGAGGCAAAGATTCTCCTCTTTTAGAACAAGATTGTTTCCTGTTCTGCCTAAAAGCCTGGGCATGGGTAAGAAGGTCTATTTCATAAATCATGAAATCTGCTTATAAGAAATATATATTAAACATGTTTGGTTCAAAAAAGAAAAACTATCATCCGTAATTTTATTCCTGCTGCTTTTTTTCAGAGAGTGATGATTACAATCAATTCTTTAACCTTTTAAATTATAGGAAAATGGGCAGCTTAATTACACATCATGGGGTAAAATACAGTGGGAAAGCGGCTGCAGTGGCTGGAATTCAGGTAAAAGGACAATAAAGACATTGTAAAGAAAAAAAATACTCATCAAACTAAATAAATAAACCAAAAGAAAAGACAATCAGACAAGTGGAAAAGAATAATATCCATCTATATTTGTCTAATTTGATATTTCAATTAATTAACAAACTTAGGGAAATATTCAAAATATCTCAAAACCTATCAACTAAATTTTGAATAGAATGCTGCTTCGTTTCACTAGAATGCAAACTTTTGGACAACAGAGATACTGTCATGTGCTCTGTTCTATCTGTCCCCTAGCACAGCCCTTGGAACCTTTGTTAAAACTAAAGTGGAAGGAAGGAAGGAAGGAAGGAAGGAAGGAAGGAAGGAAGGAAGGAAGGAAGGAAGGAAGGAAGGAAGGAAGGAAGGAAGGAAGGAAGGAAGAAAGAAAGAAAGAAAGAAAGAAAACTAAAGTAAATTCATGCATGTGGCAGCCACATCCAACCTGCACCCAGAGAAGACACACAGAAGCCCCAGCGCAGTGATGCAGTGGTCACAGAAACAACAAGCTCAATAAAATTCAGCCTTTTACTCATTAGACAGCTCCTGAATCTGTAACAACTAAGGAAGGAGTGGTATTCATTTCTAAGTATTTATTGCAAATGCACTATGCATGAAGCACATGCCAAGTGCTAGGGAACCCCAGTGCACGAGTGCAAAGGGCTGGCCTTAGGTGGGAGCACAAAGCATTCATCCATACGGGCAACAGGGAGAGCAAAGCTTATGGGTACAGATGCACGTGGGCTGGTTGATTTGGTGGTGTAGAGATGAGGAATCTCTCTTTAATTTGCTTCTATTTTCTCAGTAAAAGAGAAGGCAGACTCATCAGCTGAGAGAACAAGAGAGAAGAAGTATTGAAGGTTTGAGGAAAGAAGAGAAAGCGGGAAACAGACATTTCAGAGAGTAGGTGAGTCACTGGCAAGGAAATGAAGTCCAATGGCAGGCAGTGCCAAGAGCCTGCATCGTCAGGAATGAACCAAGAAATCAGTGAGCACCGCTGGGCGCTTTCCTCCAGCCACATTCAGTTGTTTAGGGCAGGCACAGAGAATCAAACAGTCAGACTGAACCAGAACTTTGGTTTCACAGACAAGTACCACAGTCAGAAAGAGGAGTATGAAGTCCACGTGAAACAGAAGTGCCCCTTAAATAGAAAGGGATAGCTTTAAATTGTGTAAATTCACTCAACAATAAAAATGTATTAAAATCAGTTTATTTCTATTCTCATTTATGTTTATTTATTGGCTTATATTACTTTAATATTATATATAGTTGGCACTGGACACCTTCTAGTGTACATACAAGGGAACTGTGTCTGTACAAAAACCAAAAAATAAACTTAATAAGCCAATTGAGAAGGAAGGCAAGTACAGAAGAAATATTCAGCTTGAAAATCAAATAGGAACTTGGAAACAAGGGAAAGAATAGGGCTGAACTGAATGGCAGGAGGTTAAAGCAACTACTGTTTGGGGGAGAAATTAAGAAAAATCTAAGTCCTCTGTGATTCAAGAGCACACACAGGGGAGGGCAAGTTGACCTCTCATCAAAGTTAGTACGGGCAGAAAGTCAGGGCCAGAAGTGGATATGATAACTTACAAAACTCTGGGCACACCGACAGTCTTCTACAAAGAGTGAAATGGATGTTTATGTTTATCTTATGTGAATCCTAAATCTAGGATGACATTTTTTTTCCCTGGAGTTACATGTTCAGCATTTATGAAACTGGTTTTTCACCCACACAATGAAAGTTATTAAACGAGATAATCAAGGTCCAGTTTCAGCTGTAACAGTCTGTGAAACAAAGGTTATCCAGGAAAAGGCACATAAATTAACTCTGTCTCCTTACCCCCAACATAAAAGCAACAAACTGAATATAACCCAACTTGAGTTTATTACTACATCTTTAACTGCTCCCTGTTCCCACTGGGATATATGTCTTAATGGAGAAAGGGCAAGCCTCCATCTGTTCTCATAAGCTTGTTTAAAGTAATTATCACTGAGTGAAAGGGACATCAGGAGGCAATCTCATGGATGGTGGCTCTCCAAAAGACAGGGCTCACTAAATAGTCACATGCCTATGTGAACAGTACTCCCCGCTGGCCCTAACCAGTTATTTCTGCCTTGTAAGTATAATTTTCATGACTTGAGTAATTAAATGAATATGAACACCACTTTCTAAAAGGTTAATTGCATGGTACAGGAGTGAACGTTGTATCCTGGCTTTTTGTTTATCTTGGATTTTAACACCATTTCTTAAAAATGTAATGCTGCATATTTTCCACTACTAATTAACAAAGAAGCTGATTAAAAGTTATGCATTTCGTCTACTAGATGCAGCATCTGGGTGAAGGATTTAAGAATTAAAATAGTTTCCAGGTGAAATAAAACAGATTCTTTAAGGGAAGGAATCTTATACAGCCACAATATTTACAACACTTTTATCAAGACATTAAAACAGAAGCAGATGCTTCTCTATAATTCTAAAATATTAGTTACACATGGTATAATGTATTGCAGAAAACACAATAATAATGGATGATAGTAGAAGGACAGAGCAGTTTTCTTCTGGAGTTGGATACAGAACAGATCCCAAATATTTTTGAAGTTAAACTTAATACAGATGGGACGGTCCCAAATGCATTGCAAAGCAAATATCACACTAGAGAGATAAGAGAAAATATCAGTTCTTTTACAAATATCAATGTTGAGGGGGATGGTATAACACATATATCATTCTTAATAAGTATGAATTATTTAAAGCATCAATCATGTAACTATACTTAAAATATTCTTGGTGGAGGTGCCTCAGTGGCTCAGTGGGCTAATTGATTTCAGCTCAGGTCATGCATGATCTCAAGGGTCATGAGACTGAGCCCCACCTAAGACTCTGCGCAGGGCTCTGCACTGGGCATGGAACCTGCTTAAAATTCTCTCTCTCCCTTTCCCTTTGCCCTTTTCCCCCTCTCTCCCACTCAAATATATATATATTCTTGTTGATATGGTTACACTTACACTTCAACCTATTCTGTTTTGTGGGTTCATGTAATGGAATAGCCTTATAGCTATGACTGGATTAAGTTTGGGCTCCATATTTTAAGCACTTGCCCTCAGTGCCTATTATTCATGCAACTAATACTGAAAAACCATTCTGTCCTAAACCTAGGCACTGTGCTAAGTAGAAGGAATACAAACACACAATAAACTTTTGTCCAGTGCCCTGTGTAATTCGGGAGAGAACACGTGAGAGGGCAAGGTGATCGCTCATCAAACTCAGTATGGCAAGAAATTGAGAACAGAAGTGAACTTGAAAATTTACAGAAATCTTGGCCACACCAACAGTCTTTCCACAAAAAATGAAATGGCAATTTGTGGTATTGTCTAGTGGAAAAATAGCTGTAGATAAGAATAAGCACACATAATGTGATCAGGATCTTGTTTTAGGTATATTTAAGGCACCTTGGGGGCAGAGACAAAGCAATTAAGTGCTACCAGAGCTGGATACAGCTTTATCAAGAAGGGAGTAACATTCAAAGTGTATTTGGAAAGATGAGGAAGGAGGACATCCTAGAAAAAGGGGACACCACCATAAGAAAAAGCACAGACTGAAAGAGCAGACTATCATCCAGCTCATACAACCTTCCAGAGCTATAATTTACCCATCTAAAAGCAAACCAACAAGAGAAAAAGGAAAGAAGGCTTGACATGCACAAAACATATCTAATACATATCAAATATCATGCAGAATTTACAAAGAATATATAAGATGGTTTCATGATATTGCTCTATTCTTGAAAAAATCTGCAAAGCTCTGCTCCTGCCAAGATTGTTTTGTTCTAGAAAACATAAATATCTTTGTTTTCTGACTCCAAAAACAAACGTTTATTGTAAAAAATATTCATGAGACACAGGAAAATATAAAGAAGAAAATTAAATCCAACCTTCCAGAAGAAAACACTACTCACATATTGGCATATAACGTTTCAATATTTTTTAGTGTATGTGTGAATGTATGTGCATGCTTGAGTGTAGCCTCAAACTTGTACAAAAAAATTCTATTTAGAGTAATCTATATTTGGGGAAAGGCAGTCTCATGAATATAGTCTTTGACCCCACTGGGTCTCATAAGACTGGACTTTGGGCCTGGAACACTTCCTTGCCAAGAGATAAAGAGCCCTCACAGCCTGTGCTGATCACCTTGTGCAGACATAGCTTTCCCTATTTAAGCTAAATATATGCCCCTTTGTTCTGGTTAAGTGTTGAATTAAATTGTACCTAGCCAACCTGACTGCTACATCTCTCCTCCACAGGGAGAGGACAGGTCAAGAGGGGTGCACTGTAGGTACACTGCCCACATTAGCTACCTGGAGACCCACTGGCTTTGGGGGACTAATGTCCACCACTGATGTTGACCTTGCTCTGTCTCTTCTCTCTATAAGTAAAATGTTGCTCCACTGCATTGTGTTTTCCCTGGCAACTCCAATACCAAGATGTAATGAGCAGAAGTGTTTCAACTTCTATTCCTGGTGGATGGCATATCTTTGCTATCTTCCATGTAGTTGAGTTCTTCCCCTGGCAAGGGTGACTTATGCATATCATGTTGTCTGGTTAATACTATATATCACAGACAGTCGCAGCTAGTGATTCCTTTCCCCATAAGACCTAAATAACATTGCCTCAAACCTTAAATCCACACCCTATAGATGAACCTTGTACAGAAGCCTCCCTGGAGTTCCCAGTTGTTCTCCTAAGTACCTTTGCCTCCAGCCTCCAGCCTTTATATATTCTCTTTCATGTCTCATATCGAACTTAGACCATTCTTTGATTTCCGCAAAATCAAAAGGCCACTTTACACAAGCATCCAGGAGTAGAGTAGACTTTTACTGAAGATTTAGCAGAAAGACAAAAAACAAGTCTACATCACAGTAATACCAACATTTAAATCACACACTAGACATCCAAGTTCCCAAATGGATCTTCGGTAAACCCACTGCTGAAGAATTCGCACTGGCCCTGAATTGTAAGCAATCCCTGTTCCACAACCCACTGAACCTTGTGTCTTCTCACTCCCTTCATTTTCTCTACTCCCATGATGTCATGCAAGGCAGATGAAACAGGTCTCTCGATTCTTCAGTTCTCTCCATTCATGACACCAGTTCTCACTTGCTAACCTAAATGTTCTCACAAAGACAGTTACTTTCCAACAGCACAACTGATATGAATTACTAGTACATGTTAATTTCTTATATAGGTCTGATTAACACCACATCATGTCATAATTAGAGATCAACACATCATTTTCAACGACTGTGTAGTATTCCACAATTATTTAACCACTTTTAATAGCTATATAATTTGTTTTCAATCTGATGCTAACTCAATTAGCATCTCTACATAAATACTGCAATCATTTTCTTAGGTTATTTGGAAAGTAGATGAACATTCTTATTGATAAATCCTTATCCTAAAATAGAGTAGGCAGAGGTTTATTCCTCCAATTAAAATTATCCAGTCATTTCTGCACACTCATTTTAAAATGGTCACCTTCTTCCTCCTTCTCCCCAATTTAAAGTTGTTTATTGACTCCCTAGGCCAAACCAACAACCTGTGAAGTTATGACATCAGGTTTTTTTTCCCCCCAAATACTTTTATTTTATTTTTTCAGTGTTACAAGATTCATTGTTCATGTACCATCAGGTTTTTAACTGATACAGCAAAACTACCAAATACTACCAATATTTCCATTGAAACTTGGTGATACAATTCTTTGTTTTTTTTCTTTGAAAATGTGAAACTTTAATAACACAGACATTTAAATATTAACCACTGGGGCACTGGGTGACTCAGTTGGTTAAGCATCTGCCTTTGGCTCTGGTCATGATCCCAGGGTCCTAGGATAGAGCTCTGCATCAGGCTCCCTGCTCAGTGGAGAGCCAGCTTCTCCCTCTCCCTCTGCCACTCCTCCTGCTTTTGCACTTTCTCTATCAAATAAATAAAATCGTTTTTAAAAAATAAATAAATAAAAATTAAAAATAATAAATAATAAATAAAAATAACCATTAAATTTGTTCAAATGAAATGGAACCACTTCTATTCAGGATGGCAATTGATCTTCTTTAAATTCCAACTACTGACAATCACGGTTTAGTCTAGGCTTGAGTTTTCCAAGGTCTAAGTTGTATATTTGTCTTCAGCTTTTTTCAAAAACACACAACATTAGCATTTTTATTAAATGACCTGAGTTAGTGAGAGTTCTCCAGAAAAACAAAACCAATAGGAGATAGAAAGGTACACAGATGCATAGATAGAATATATATATGACCCTATATATATGGAATCCTGTATGCATATACATGATTCTAACTTCTTCAGTTGTTATAGATCCCATCTTCACTATTCCATACCCATTTTTGTTATTTGTTTAAGAACATTCACTTTTCACATTCCTCTTTAAATAAGAGTGCAAATTTAAAAGTCAAAATTCATCATAGTAAATACTGACTGTATATGTTTAATTCCAACACAAAAACTTTGGAGAAAACTAAGATTTGGTAGATTTAGTAAGTTTGTTCCTTTCTTCTACGTTTTAAGTATCAGTTGAGTTTGACATTATTATTTTCCCAGCCGGCCTCCCCATTCTTTCTGATTCTGAAACATGACAATTTCATAAAGATGCTTTACAGGAAAACATTGAATCTGTTTTAAATCTTTGCAGTTTTTGTAAACCAAATGTCTCAAAGAAGTTTGCTAGAAACTGTTTATGTAAATATGATTTTCCAAGTTACCACACCCCAAAAGTCAAAAGAAGAATCTCTTTGCCAATTACTCATAATTAGTTCCAGGACCCACAATAATCTCAAATTTAAGATGGCCGAAATTAAATCAGTTTCTCCCCTTCTCATCCCATGTTCCCTTGTCTACAAAATATACCATCACCTATGTTTGACTAAGATGGAAAACTAGAAATTGCCCTGGATTCTGCCTCTTCCTTATCACCGTATTCAATTACCAAAAAATACTTATTACAAAAATTGGGGTCTGCATTATCTGACACCTGTTTTTTAACACCAGCCTCCATGCCTCTAATATTGAAGCACGTTCCCCATCCCATTCCCTAACCATTCTCCATGCAAAGGCTATTTTTCAACAAAATCAGAAACAAAAGAACAAACCATGCACTCAGGTCATGAAAATCTATTTAAAACTCTTGAATTGTTCTCTTTTCCACAGAATCAAGTCCAAATTCCTCAGCATAAAAACTCCATTACAGGGGTGTCTGGGTGGTTTACTCACTTAAGTGTATGACTCCTGGTTTCAGCTCAGGTCATGATGTCAAGGGTTATGAGATCAAGCCCCATGTAAAGCCCCGGTCAGGCTCTGTGTTCAGAGAGGAGCTTGCCTGAAGATTCTCTCCCTCGGCCCCTCCCCTAATTCACGCATGTGTGCGCGCACACGAGGTCCTCCCCCTTTCTCTAAAATACATGAAAGAAGAAAGAAAGAAAGAAAGAAAGAAAGAAAGAAAGAAAGAAAGAAAGAAAGAAAGAAAGAAAGAGAGAGAGAGAGAGAGAGAGAGAGAGGGAGGGAGGGAGGGAGGGAGGGAAAGAAAGGAAGGAAGAAAGAAAGAAAAGAAAGAAAAGAAAAGAAAAGAAAAGAAAAGAAAAGAAAAGAAAAGAAAGAAAAGAGAAAAGAAAAGAAAAGAGAAAAAAGAAAAACAAAAACAAAAACTCCAGGGACACTTGGATGGTACAGTCAGTTAAGCACTGGACTTCTGGTTTCACCTCAGGTCCTGATCTCATGGTCATGAGATAGAAGCCTGCACTGGGCTCCCTGCTCAGCATGGAGTGTGCTTGAGATCCTCTCTCCCTCGTCACTCTCCACCCCTGCTCATTCTCTCTCTCTCTCTCTCTCTCAAAACAATTAAATACATCTCTAGGGAAAAAAAAAAAAACCTCCCTTATAACTTAGCCACTATGACCTCTTCAGTCTCAACATTATTATCCCTTCCTATTCTTTATCCACCATTATAAGGAAATCGGCGGCCAAAGCTCAGGAATGACTCCTTTATCTTCAGACTCTAAAATATTCAACTGATCCTGTCTACTTGCAAAAAATTTAGATGTGTGTATCAGTTTAAAAAAAAATGCCAAACAAGCCCTATTTTATATACAAGATAGTCTTAAGTAATGGGTTTCATGTTACTGCTTTCTCAGCCTATTTATTCGGTAAGGTTTATTTCCTTAAATTATTTCAAAAGTCAGAAGTTCAAAAGCCAAAAGTGACATTATCACCCCCTTGCCTCAGCTTCAAAAAAATGGACCGACTATTGGTTCACAACTGTGGAGTTTTCCGGGTGGAATTGGAAACTGGCCCGCTTAGAGCGCAAAGATAAACTAAAGTTTTTGAAAAGACCGGCTACTCCAGGCTGGCAGATAGGTGGCAGTTTTAACAAGCAGGGGAACTTACTTTAGAGGCTTCTCGTCAGCAGCTGCAGGGCACGCAGATCTCCACGCCTGTCCACCAGAATCTTAAAAGTTTACAAAGAGGCCTTATCGGGTTCAGTCAGGGATGGAGATTTTCGCAATACCACATTGCTTTCTCAAGGCTGAGTCACTGAAAATGGCGCCCACAGCGGAAGTGGTGGGCGGAACATATAGTCCGTGGACAGGAAGTGGGGAGGAGCCTCTGACCGCCTGATCCAGCGCTAGGGTCCACCAGTGGTCAGGTCCTGTGATGACCTCCTCCAACAGAGATATTCTGAAACGGCTTAAAAGCATAAAGTTAAACAAAAATCAAAATGGCTGCACTACTTAAACAGAGCTCAATTTTAAACCAAGTAACCTTATTCCTCTCTTCTGCAAGCTCCCCTCCTCTCTTCTTAGCCTTTTGTTTCAGAAACCCAATACCACCCCGAAGACATCCAAATGAGGCTGGCAGCATATACACAATTCCTGTCAAAACCGGCTAGATCCGGTATTTCCCCATAAAACCTCCCAGCTCCTTCTTCGGGGTGGGCTTGCAGTTTTGAAGGCATTATCTTGGTGCAGCCTCCTTTACCCATCAAAGCAATGAAGCTATTGTTCCTCTTTATCCTAAAGTCCGTCTCTGTGTTATATTTGGCTCTGTAGCCCGGAGGTCAGTTTTCAACAACAATTCTTCACCTGGGTATTGGCCCGAAAACGTCTTAAATTATTTTCTCCATGTAATATTCCAATTCTCTTGAGCAGGTACGTCCAGGATAAGAGAGTCTCTGCGATGCGTGATGGAGGTCTTGGTCCTTGAATTCCCCAGGAGGTTTACCTGGGGATCGGTGCTCAAATAAGACAACCAAACGCAAAATAGCAAGCACAAAGTTGTCTGTTAAAGCGAAAGTACACTCACACTCAAGGCGGGAGAGCAAGCAGGTTCCCGGGGGAGCACTTACCTGCTTTCTCCCTCTATTCACTTAAACAATAAAACCCAGTCTCCATCTTCTCCCTGGAAGGACAGAGAACTAACATTAATAAATGAAAAGAATCCTTACAAAATACATAATCCTCATTCATCTTCACTATACAATATAACAGAATCAATGTAGTTAGGCTAAATCCATTGCTTTCGACTAAAAAATAAAAGTCTTTTTAAATGAATAGCATCAACATCTTGAAGAATTCTATGGTGATCTGTTGTATGCCTTAATTTTAATTAAAAAAAATGAATAGCATAATCGAAGCAAAGAATCAACATTAATCTTTAAATCAAAAGGATTTACAATGAGATTATAATTAATCACATGCCAAAAAATATCTTATTGAATAGGGTGGTGACCTCAGTTACTTTGTTTAATCACTAAAACAATTCAATCTCCAAATAAGAATTTGGACTGATTCCAAATATATCCAATTAAGATTATCAATTCACTAGGAACAGTGACAATAAACCTCAAAAATAAACTCTTTAAAAACTTTTTCTTTTTGATTAATGTATCTGCACCAATTTTTATTAATACTTAGGCCCTTGAGGAAAACAATCTTGGCAAGAGGACCCTGCTGTTCCCAGAGAGCCTGGGGGGCAAACATTTACATAAATAATTGTGTTGATTTTCTGTTCTGTTACTGAGCACATCAGTTGCCACCCCTTAGCCCCATTTGCAACAGACTAAAGCCAAAGAATGATATTCTTTTTTTCCTTTGAAACTTTTTTCTTATTAACATGAAATGTATTATTTGCCCCAGGGATACAGGTCTGTGAGTCATCAGGCTTACACATTTCACAGCACTCACCATAGCACATACCCTCCCCAATGTCCATCACGCAGCCACCCTAACCCTCCCACCCCACCCCCCAGCAACCCTCAGTTTGTTTCCTGAAATTAAGAGTCTCTTATGGCTTGTCTCCCTCCTGATCCCATCTTGTTTCATTTTTTTCCTTCCTTCCACAACCCCTCCGCCCTGCCTTTTCTTGTTATCTCAAATACATTCTGGAAAGCAACAGATTAACAGATTTTTTTTCTATGGATTTAAAAAAAGCCTTTATAACTTTTATATTTACCTACACACATGATTATATGTTTCTAACTCCGACAGTGTTTACCTCTCAGGTTACACAACAAAACCATGAGAGTGTTCTAAACAGTACTTGTATTGCCAAAGATTATAATTCCTTTTTCTGAATACCTAGAGGACAGTTATATAGAGATAATTCAGAAACTGAAAATAAAAATGAATCATTTCTGGCATCTTACAAATGAAAATGTGTTTTCATTTACCAAATTTAGCAACTTTCCCCTAACATTTTAGTGACCTCGAAACTATGAGAAGACATTTTATTTTTTCAAATGTCATCTTTTTTCGCATGAAACGACAAGTGCTTCTTTAGTCTTCTTATCGCTACGAAATGCTGAATTGATTATGAAAGTTTCCAAGGAGACCCTTTCAATGAACTTCAGAAGAAAATTAAAACAAGCCTTCTCTAAACAAGAATGGGGTTAAGGAAGCCAGTCCATTTTCCTTAACTTTTGTACGTACTCATACATGGTATATATCTTTGAGTCTGCACCTGTTTTTTGTAAATCATAATTAATATCCTCAACTAGTCCAAAAGTGAATAGTTCTTGAGATGCCCCCAATGCACAGCACTCTCAAGATGCACTGACTTTCAGCTTCTCCCCAGAATTCTGCCAAAATCTTCTCTTTGACTTTAGCGTCAGCCTTGGCATTTGGACCATCATAGAACTAACAAACTGTTGACCTTCCTGAAGTTGTGCATAATCAATGACAAGTGTTTGATGAGTTACCAACATATCGAATCAGTATAACAATGTCAGTAATATAAGCAAGACATGTCATTCAGATTTATTGTCATGCTCTGAAAATTTACATTCAAATATAGATAAAAGCATACTAGATATAGCGTGAGCAAAAAAATTTTATGCACCTTATGTGTTGAGATTCTGACACTCAGCTCAAGTACAATCCATTATTATCACCAAAATTAATTGCAAAAATAATAGTGATAACAGATGATAAATTTGTCTAAAAATGATTAAGAAACTTCCAATGGTTGAATAAAAAATAGGCTGACAGGTACATCAGTATTAAGAGAGAGTACAAGAATGAGATAAATTTAGGAAAAACATTCTTATGGAGACAAGATATTCTTATAAAAATACAAATAATAATATAAAGATTATTAACAAAGATTAGAAAAACACTACATCAGTCTGAGTTTGATCATAAAAAGAGAGTCACTATAAGAAATATGAAAGTAATTAGTATGTTGCAGGAGTTAGGGCTTATATGATTGAAGTAGGAGCTGGGAAATAAAGGTCTACAAACATGAAGCCAAGAGATCAGGAGCAGCTACTAATGATGTCAGTCTGAAACACTGGCATATGGAGAAGCTGCCGCTTGCAGGAAAGTTTGAGAAACCACAACCACTGGGATCATAAGTGAGAATTCCTAAAGCAGTCTATGAAGTCACCATGTCTTAATACCATGTTTTCTCAAGAACAGGGCTCCCCCCTCACCTTCATCTTCCACATCTCACACAAATTATTCTCAATAGGGAACTCTAACCAGAACCTTACAGCAAAGAGGATTCTGAAAAGCTTGGTTCTCAGACTTAGGTGGGAGGGTCTTGGCGCCAGGTTTAGAAACTGTCGTACTCCAATCATAGTAGAATTGCTTATTGTGTGAGCAGTTAAAACATGGAAGAAAAGAATCTATGAGAATTATATTTAGTTATCAGTTACCTGATTGCATAGATGTTTTAAAACTTTCAAGAAAAAGATTCTGTTAAGGAATTTTCAGTTAATAAGGATAACTTTAAAATCAGAATATCAATTTTGCCACATCGACATTCACAAAAAGGAAAATACCCGAAACTCCACATAACAACTTTCATAATAAATCATCTTTGAGCTAGACATAATAAAGAATGTAAGTATAAACAAAAGAAGAAACCGTTAAAGAAAAATAGGCTTCCCAAATTATATTTCATTCTCACTAATCAAACTTCAGAATAATAATTTTGCAAGAATGCTTTAAGATTTGTCTGTGAGGTTTAAAATTAAACAAAAACTAATTCTAATGGTTGTTATACACTTATTGAAGATGAAAGCTATTTAAGATTTGTCTCAAGTTCATTTTATAAAATGTAAGTAAAAACCAGTTTCCTGAATTATACTCTGCTGGATATAAAATTACTAATGATATTACTAAATATGCCAGTTGCAAGCAAGTATGTATTTAGTACCTCAAACATGTGGCTAGAGTGACTAAATGAGGCATCCAGTAGCTAAGAGGTTAGAGAAATTACATTCCAGGTCCACAGGGTCAAACTTTTTTTTTTAAGATTTTATTTTATTTTTTTAAAGATTTTATTTATTTATTTGAGAGAGAGAGAGAGCCAGAGAGAGAGAGAGAGAGAATGAGCAGAGGAAGGAACAGAGGCAGAGGGAGAAGCAGACTCTCCGCTGAGCGGGGAGACGGATGTGGGAATCAATCCTGGGACTCCAGGATCATGACCTGAGCTGAAGGCAGACACTTAACTGACTGAGCCACCCAGGCGCCCTAAAATTTTATTTTTTAAGTAATCTCTACGCCCAGTGTGGGGCTTGAGGCTTGAACTTATGAACCTGAGATCAAGAATCGCATGCTCTACCAAATGAGCCAACCAGGGGCCACAACAATGTCAAACTTTTAATATTTGACTTCCCGAAATTCTAATAATCATGATATTAAACAATTTTTAAATAAAATTTCAGGTCTAATCTTATATTTCATAAGTTCATTCTATTGGTGATATTCACATTTGACCTTGGCTCTGGGAAATTATTGATCTAATCACTCCGTCACTAAGTGTTTGGAAAAAAAAAAAATGCATTTTAGGGTATACCCCTAAAATCATTTCAACACAGTTCAATTAGATTGTTTGGGTACTTTATTTAGATATAAATGTCCTACTCTCTTTTTAAAGCAGAATTATTTTTTCAAGGCCACTATCTTCACGACACATTCCCCTTGATCATACAACCAGAACTTCCTACTTTCAGAATTCTCTCTTTTGTTGTACTTATTTATGCCTATCTTCTCATCTCTCCTACTAATCTGACAGTGATTTAATGGCAAGAACATCTGTTTTTGTCTTTTTTTCATCCTCAACAGGAGTCATGACTCAGCAACCTGCATGGCAAATTCAGTCTGCAAATACATTTGGTTTGGTTAGCATGTATGTATGTTCATGTTCCCCACAGAGTTCTTCCTTATGTATATTCAAGACACTATGTAACCATCATCAAGATCTAATTTTAGAACAGTTTCATCAGACCAAAGAAACTCTGCACCCCTCAGCAGATACTCACCAGCCCTCCTCCACAGCGCTAGGCAAACATCACACTATTTTCAATCTCTATAGACTTGGCTATTCTGATTATTTCATAAAATGGAATTCTACCATATGGATTCATCTGTTACTGACTTCTTTCACTGAGCATAATGTTTTCAAGATTCACCCATGTTGCATCATATATCAGTCAGTATCTTATTAATTTATATTGCAAAATAATATTCTGCTTATTGATAGACCACATTTTATTTATCCATTCATCATTTGATAGACATTTGGGCCATTTTCACTTTTTGGCTCATCAATAATGTTGCTATGAAAATTTGTGCACAAATTCTTGTGTGGACATATGTTTTCATTTCCTTGGGTATGTACCTAAGAGTGAAACAACTGAGTCATATTGTAACTCTATGTTTAACCTTTCCAGAAACAGCCAGACTGATTTCCAAAATGATTGCACCATTTTACATTCCCAAGACCAGTGTATGAGGGTTCCAATTTCTCCAGGTCTTCACCAACTTTTGCTGTTGTCTGACTTTTTTGATTCTAAATATCCTAGTGCATGTGAAATGGTATCTCCCTGTAATTTTGATTTTCATCTCCCTAATGATTAATAATGTTAAGCATTTTTGTGCTTATTGGCCATTTATATATTTTTTTGGAAAAATGTCTATTCAGATTCTTTGTCTGATTTTTAATTGGATTGTCTACTTTCAATACTGAGTTGTAACAATTCTGTATATATTTTGAATACATATTCCTTACCAGATAGATGATTTGCAACTATTTTCTCCTATTCTGCAGGTTGTCCTTTCACTTTCTTGGTGGTATTCTTTGCAACACAATTTTTTTTTAAATTTTGATGAAGTCCAATGTATCTGTTTTTTTGTTTTTGTTTTTTTTTTATTTTGTCACTTATACTTTTGGTACATGCCTAAGAAAACATTGTCTAACCCAAGGCCCCGAATATTTACTCCTATGTTTCCTCCTAAGAGTTTTAAAAATTTTAATTCTTTCATTTAGGTCTACGATCCATTGAGAGTAATTTTTGTGTATGATATGAAATAGGGGTCTAATGTCATTCTTTTGCATGTAAATATCTAGTTAGTTGTCCCCAGCACCATTTGTTGAAAGATTACGCTTTCCCCATTGAATTGTCTTGGCACCCCCTTGTCAAAAATCAACTCACCAAAATGTGAAGGTTTATTTCTGTACTTATACCAGTATATTACTGTCCTGAGTACCACACCTTTGCAGTAAGTTTTGAAATCAGAAATGTGAGTTCTCAAACTTCATTATTCTTTTTCAAGATTGTTTGGGCTATTCTGGATACTTTGCATTAACATAGGAACTTTAGGATTAGTTTGTCATGTTTGCAAAGAAGTCACCTGGAATTTTGGGGAGTATTGTCATCTTAGAATATTGTGTTCCAGTACATTAAGATGTGATATCTTTCCATTATTTAGGACTTCTTTTATTTCTTTCAATGATGTTTTTTAGTTCTCATGTACAAGCCTTGAGCTTCTTTTGTTAAATTTATTGCTACATATTTATCCTTTTGGATAGTATCGTGAATAGAATCATTTTCTTAATTCCATTTCCAGATTGTCCATTATGAGTGTACATAAATACAATTGATTTTTGTATATTGATTTGGCATTCTGTAACTTTGCTGAAGACCCATTTATCAGTCCTACTAGTCTTATTTTTAGTGGATTTCTTAGGATTATCTGTATAAAAGATCGTGTCATTTTTTTTTTTTTTTAAGATTTTATTTATTTATTTGACAGAGAGGAGAGAGATCACAAGTAGGCGGAGAGGCAGACAGAGAGGGAGAAGCAGGCTCCCTGCTGAGCAGAGAGCCCGATGCGGGACTCGATCCCAGGACCGTGAGATCATGACCTGAGCCAAAGGCAGAGGCTTTAACCCACTGAGCCACCCAGGCGCCCCAAGATTGTGTCATTTGCAAATAGAGATAGTTTACTTCTTTTTTTTTTTCCAATCTGGCTGCCTTTTATTTCTTTTTCTTGTCTAATTACCTTGGCCCAAACCACCAGTATAATGTTGAATGAAATGACATACTATTCTAAAATCAAGAAATTTCACACCCCCAAAATATCTGAAATTTCATATTCTTTTGAAAATCCAGAACACCTGGAAACTATTAGACTTAACAGGAGCTGAGTAATGGCTGCCCATTTAAGTAAGACTTGTGTTTTCCACCTGACCAAGTCTCCACCACTCTCTATTGCCTAGTAGTTGGCCAACTTCACTAACCTGTTCACTGCCTTATCCTGAAAGCATTTGAGTTCCTAAATCCCGCCTCGTAAAAGTTAACATGGTACCTCAATTATATTAGACATTTAGTGTATATTTATTAAATGATGCACAGGAAGACTGTCATGAATGAATGAACGAATGAACAAACAAATTTTTCATCTGAACATAAGAAGTCCTATTTCTCCTAACTGCTATCTCTCAAGCAACTAGATCCTCAGTTCTCATTCTACCATACTTTTCTTATCAGATTCATAAATTAGCATCAGTCCATTATGACAGTTTATCTTCTCTTTGTTCATAACTTATTATATATTAACATAAACTTCCTTTTATTTTGAAATTGAAACAGTGAATGAAGTGGTTTGTAACTGAAACAAACTTCCTAGGAAAGAAAACTGGAGTGCTCATTCATCAAAAGAAAAAACTCCGAAAGTCTGAGCCAGCTGCCCCATCTCTCCGGAACAAAGCAAAGAACATATTAAGGTGGGAGGAAGGGCCCAATCAAAATTGGGATGCTGATGGCTGGCAAATTTCCAGTAAAGTACAATTTTCAAAGTTGCCACAATCACAAAGTAGTATAGCGTTTAATTTTATTTTTTTATTTTTATTTTTTTGCATTTAATTTTAAAAACAATCACAACAAGGTGTATTGCCTCCAGCCCTCACTCCAATTCCCACTCTTAAAAATAAATTTTTCACTATCTTGAAGAAGCGATGTATCAGCACTGAATACCAACTCATTTTGCTTCAAAGGAGGGGGGTCTTTTAACTTATTCTGATTTCTAGGATCAGGATTGAGAAAAAGGGCAACTCAAATGGTGTTACAGGATGTTTATTATGCTAACTTATTCCTTGCTGTAATTCATTTCAAACATCTTTACATAGCAGTGGGTTATATAAAATTTGCACAGAAATGTTACAAGTGGTCTCTCAACCCACAAAGGGGAAAGTGGTGAGTCAAAATTGAAGTACCCCCAACACACACACAGCCTTGGGTTTTTGTTATGTGGGGGGACTGAGGTCGCTGGCTGGGGAGGGAAAAGGGGCAAGAAGCACATTGGCAAGAATGGGGTTGAGGGTGAGGCAAGCTAGGGACACTCTGAAAGTTGTACCTGTTAGAATGGCACATTACCTCAAACAAGTGAAGAAAATTGCCAATAAGTGACATATGTTTATGGTGAGGGGGGCAAAATTTTTAAGAAATTAAAGCAATAGAGCAGTCACTAAAAAAATTTCTCCATCCTTTAAAAATAATACAAAATGTTGAAGGTAATTTTTTTCCTTTGGAAAAAGAAATCATTCCCCAACCCCTACCCCCACCTATGCAAGGGAAGTTGTCACTACTTAATGTCTCTCTTGTTTCACCAACAGTTAGATAAATTGTAATAGGGCTTCTATGAGAAGGTCCATTAGAGGCTGGAGAGGGGCTGAGCTTACCCAGTGGAATTCCCCAAATGCAAAGATGGCCTGAGTGAGTCTAGAGGAGCAGCCCCTTGAACTCTCCCTGGGAAGAATCCTGCTCCCCTCTTCTTCTAAAGGCACCGTCGAAGACTGAGAAGGGGATACTGTGGAGGTGGAACATCTCAAAGATGGTCTTAGCTCTGGCCTTCCCAGGCTTTCTGACTTTGTGGTTGAGTAGTGAGTTCCAGACCAAACCCCAGATTTCACCTCCAGCCAACCCTCTCTGGTACAAGACTAGAGGAAATTCCTTTCCTCGTCCTTTGGTCCAACAAAGCTACAGTTGGAGAGAGAGGAACAAGCTGGAAGGAAAGAGGTAAAATCTGCGACTCCAGGGCAAGGAAGGCAGAAAGGGAGGACCTAAGTCCTGTCCAGCCTAACTAATAATAGTGGGGAATCCTGTCAGGACTGCCTATTCTCTAAAGACAGACATTTTGTGGCACAAGTCTCAATCACGTCTCCTCCTAGCTGGGAATCACATCTCCATGCAGGAGTTCCTGCCCTCAGTTCTAATCTCATTATAGAGACTGAGGTAGTTAATCCATTTATACCAGTAGCATCCATCACCTGTGGTGATTCAAAACACATGCTCTCAAGGAGCTTCCAGCTATTTCATTAAAGAAAAAAAATCTTTCCACTTTTTTTTTCCTGAGTCCAGATTCAAGCATATTAGTGAGCCAGTAACTGCTCCATCACATTGTGCACCAAGGCAGTACACAAGTTGACTTGGGGTGTTTACCCTCACTCTCTAAATCCCCCTTCAGCCATTACCCACTCCCTCTCCTACACCCCATCATAGAAACCTATGTATTCAGACGAAAGAAACTGAAGTTTCAGATGATGTTACTCTAAGTCTAAATATAAGAGAAATGTTTTGTATCTAAATCATCAAGATATTTGGAAGGGAAATAGCTTTTATGTCCTCTGGCACTGAAACAGATTTTTTTTCAATCATCTTATAATTACTGTGTCAGGCTGTGCTGTTTCCCTTCTACCAGTTTTCAACAAATAGGCAAACAGTTGCATGGTTTCAATGTCAAAGCCACTAGGATTTCCTCATAAACACTTCAGGGGAAAGAAAGGAGATTTCCCCACCCCTATATGAGAGGTGGGAGGAGACCGTTGACTCCAGGCTCCAGGCGCCAGCTTCTCTTGTGAATCAGGAAGCTTAAGTCATCCCTCTGGGGCTCTGTGGGGTAGTTACACAGAGCTGCTGGTTCTTCATTTTGGCAGGGGGTAGTCTGAGGTCAGGGGAAGGGAAAGCACCCTTGAGAACTAATCCATGCCTCTCCTTACGGGTGTACCATTTTACCATCTGAGGAGAATCTTGCTGGTAAGACTACAAACGAATACTGGTTTCTTAAACAAGTTACTATGACAATCCTCATATTGCCTTTACTGTCCAGTTACCCAGACATGTGTTCAAAATTATTGTTTCATTCCTTGGGGACAGGACAATTGTTCACTGTAGATTAGATACTTAAAACACATTTGTTTTACCTGAGTCACATCTTTATGGAAATTTTCCCAGGACTGAATTTGCAAGAATCCATGACTGGCATTTATCAT
Organism: Potos flavus; assembly: GCA_028534135.1. Taxonomy (NCBI): domain Eukaryota; kingdom Metazoa; phylum Chordata; class Mammalia; order Carnivora; family Procyonidae; genus Potos; species Potos flavus. Next base: position 157,064,641 of record CM052898.1, read on the forward strand.
AGTTATTAAGCATAATGAAATCCAAACCACTACAAGTTCATCTCCTATATCAGCCTCAAGGGCTCCATTTCATATTCTGAAGGTCCAGGTTGTGAATACTGCTCATAGCGGCAACCCAGTTACTGTCAGAGATTCCAGTTGAGGGAAGTCAGTTAAGTTTCTTTCAAAGCCTTTTAAGTTCAATTAGTCAGTTTCTGCTTCATTTAAAATATCTCCAAAACCATTTAATTTTAAATCTTTAAAGATCTTACTTTCAAGGAAAGAAAATGACCAATGTTATATTTATTTATTTATTTATTTAATTTATTTTTTATTTTTTAAAGATTTTATTTATTTATTTGACAGAGAAATTGAGATCACAAATAGGCAGAGAGGCAGGCAGAGAGAGAGGGGGAAGCAGGCTCCCCACTGAGCAGAGAGCCCGATGCGGGGGTCGATCCCAGGACCCTGAGATCATGACCTGAGCCGAAGGCAGAGGCTTTAACCCACTGAGCCACCCAGCCGCCCCGATCAATGTTATATTTAATAAAAATTATTGTCATTCCAAAACACATTACACAATTCTATTTCAGGTGGGGAATTGGATGAAAATGGTCAAAGGAACAAACTTCCAGTTTTAAGACAAAGTACCAGTTGTAATGTACAACATGATGACTAGAATTACCAACTGTTCAATGGTATATTTGCAAGTTGTTAAGAGAACATATCCTAAGAGTTCTCATCACAAGAAAAAAAAAAACAACTTTTTTTTTTTTCTGCTGTGTATCTATAATGAGATCATGGATATTAACTAAACTTCTTACGGTAATCACTTCACAATGTATGTGAGTCAAATCATTATGCTGTACACCTTAAACTTATATACAGTTTTGTATATCGATTGTATGTCAATAAAAATGGGAGGTGAAAGAATTATACTTCACTATTTAGGCATAATCTTATAAAGGAATGGAAACCCAAATATCTGAGCCAGGCCAAAACTAGATCCACGCTAAAGTAGGGTTTCTTGACATTGCATTATTGACATTTGGGGCCCAATGATTCTGTGTTGCAAGGGACTGTCCTTTGCATTGTAGATGTTTAGCAGCATCACTGACCTCTATCCACTGGATGCCAATAACACTCCCTGTCCAGTGTGACAACTAGAAATGTCTGCAGACATTGGCAAATGTCCATGAAGGGTCAAAATCACCCACATTGGAGACCTTTGTCTAAAGAAAGGATAATACCAAGATTATCTCAGGGTAGAAGTCAGATCATACACATGAATGTCCCAGGTAAAAGCTCTATCCTGCAATAAATCCTCCAGCAGACACTTCCAATAGAGATGGGTCACTTGTCTGATCTGGACTGTTCCTCCCAAGTCCAACTTCATCTTCCACTAACTCTCCCACTAGAGTGGTATGAACTCTAGGAAGATGATATAGTTCCAATATCCTCGTATCCAAGGGAATCAACAGACCTCAGAAAAGCTAGAGAATATTAACCAAGATAAGTATACTCATTTCTTCTGATGAAAGTTATTCCCTAGATCAGAAGTTGTTCTCACACTGAGTGTTAATGGGCAAGTGTATATTCACTACGTGACCTAAAACTGGGTCCTACACTATGAATCTTTTTATTCATCCCACAGATACAGTTATTCGCAGTGTTTTTCCAGGTGTCCCGCACTATACAGCGTGCCCACAACCACAAAATAAAACATAAAAAAACTGTCACCACCTTCAGGGAGCTCGTAATCAACTGATGAACTGGTCTAGTTTCCTTTTGGCATTACTGCAGCTAACCTCCACCCTCCACTGCCCTTCTACGATAGATCCTGGCCTCACGCAGGGGAGCATACATATTGCTATGGTAGTTGTCTGTTTATTCTGAAAGACAAAATTTGTTTTTCCAATGTCGAAGTCTTGCTTGAATGGATCCCACGGATCCCTTAATCTCACTCAGCTATTCGATCACGTATTTCAACTCTTTCCACCACTAACAAGTGATTCCCTCACTTTGTACCAATTTTTTGGTTCATGTTCTTGTGTAACTGTGAGCATAGACAGCATTTTTAAAAAGTTATAAAAGGACTATTCACAATAGTGAGAATGGAGGTTTAGATTGTGAGTTCATGTATTGAACAGTTAAATGTTAGTAGCTACCTAGAGTGCTGTATTGAAAAGGATTCTCTGGTTGAATGAAATATGGGTTAGGTTTCTGACATGTATAGAATGCTATGGGAACTCAGAAGAGGCAGTTCTTATCTCTGCAGGAGATATAAGGGACAGTCTTTTAAAAACATGACATATCAAAAAGTTCCAATTCTCTATTTGTGACTGGAGAAGATTCCAGGCAGAAGGATATGCATTTGCAAAAAGTTCCAGCAAGTTCACGTAGTAATTCAATGCATGTAGGTTTGGTTTAGGGGCAGGCCGAAAATCGTGTGGGAAATAGGGCTGGAAAGTTATAAATTAAAGGGAAGAAAATCCAGACTTTTTGTATTTATCACTCTGGCAACAGTCATCAAAAATAAAATGGAGAGATTTTTTTTTTCCTGTAATGACTCTGTTACTCACCTTTTTTTTTTTTTTTGTAAGATTTATTTTTGAGAAAGAGAGCATGTACACGAGTGGGGCGAGGGGCAGAAAGAGATTCCCACTGAATGCAGAGCCCCAACACCGGACTCTATGCCCCGACCCATGAGATCATGACCTGAGCCAAAACCAAGAGCTGAAGGCTCAACTGACTAAGCGCCTCTGGTACTCACCTTCTTGAAGAGAGTCCGCCTGGGAGAATATTGTAACAGACTCAGAAATGGAAGATGAGAATTTCAACAGCATCTAAATTGATATAATTTCTCATTTACATATAAAAGAGATAACTACACAAACCCAGCTCTGATGGCAAGTGCTGGGTGTGAGGGTGGTGCTAATTACGAACATGAGGACAGAGAAAGTTTATTTGAACTCTCACTAAATGCCATCACTGACACCGAGCACTTCATCTCAGCACTACTGTCATCTCATTCTCATGCAGCAAATTGCAAAAAGCCACAAATTCCACCATCCTTGAACTGTGCTCCTCTGTGATATGAACTTCCACTTTTCCTATCAAGGGGTAGTGCCTACATTTCTATCCTTTCAGTCTGGGCTTGACCACGTGATTTGCTTTAGTCAAGAAGCATTAGCAAACATGGTGTAAGCACAGCCTTGAAAACAGACTTCCTCCTTTTGGCTGCCCTGACAGCACCATGTGAAGAAGCAGGAGTCAGCCTGTTGGGTGGTGAGAGACATATTGCCCATCTGGCAGACGATATCTACCCGTCTGGCAGACCTGAGGCGAGGCCTCCCTAGACCAACTAGCCTGCCAACCACAGACATGTAAATAAAACCATCCGAAACAACCCTTCTCTAGCCAGTCTCCCCAGATCAGAAAGAATCTTGTAGCCAATCTCTAGAGTTATAGAAATAGTAACTGTCTTTGGTATTGAGCCACTAAGTTTTGGTGGTTTGTTGCACACCAAAAGCTTACTAACAGATCTCAGTGCAATCTTAGGAGATGGATACTAATATTATTTCCAAACGGGAAAAATAATTGAGACATTTAAGACTTAGTAACTTGCCCATGGTTATAGAGCTAACGAATGCTAAAGATCAGAATTTGAACCCAGATTCTGGATTGGAGCTTTTTTTTTTTTTTGGTGTCTTGGCGTTTTCTCTGCTTAGCTAGAAGAATCTGCATAGTGTTTTCTCAATTAAAGAAACTAAGATTTTACTAATACGTCAAAAGAAAATGAGGGTGGAAAAGACATATAAGCACAAGAAATCCTGGGAAAAAGTGATTCACCAGATTTGTCGCCAAGGAATACATAGGTTAAAGAGAAAAATGATAATTACATTTTGCAATGATTGTCAAAACCAGTAACTCACAGTCTATCAGTCAACTACACGACTCAGTAGTTAGCAGGGGCTTCTAGGTGGTCTACCTGCTGGTCCGTGGACCTAATAACATGTACGATATTACAATCAGGCATGGACGTATTTATTATATGCCTCCATGAAATGTTATCAAAATGCCTCATGGTTTTCACATTCATTCTCTCTTTCGTACTTGCTCATGGCAAGTGAGAGGGATGTATTACCATGCCACGGTCTCTAGACCCAAAATGTTTGAGACTCACTGCAATCCAGCACACAACAAAGATCCCCCCCCAAAAAAATCCCAAGCTGGTGGAACAGGAAAAAAGAGAAGTTCTGTGATAATTGAAAAGATAGTGGTAGGAATGCTGTCACAGATAGGCACCACATAGAATGCACAGTTATATTGTAAAGGTAAAAGGGAGCAAATTTTGATTTATTGAGCTGTAATTCCATGGAGGGTTTCTGGTGACTCCAGCTTCACACTTGTGGTTGTAATATTCCCAGAACCCCTCAATGGAGTGATTTCCTGAAATGCACAGCTGCCTCTTATTTATTTTATTAACTTTACATAAAAACCATGGGAGCACAGCTTTTACGGTATTTGACTATGATTGGCCTTGTCTTTTCAAGTTTGGGATGGAAGGGGAAAAAACAAAATGAAATGAGAACACCATTTAAAAACTAAAACTTTCAAAGGAGTGATAAGTAGAAAGACTTTTTGCTTGGGGTTATAATTTAGCAATGAAATTTCCTCAGACTAATATATGATAATTGATTATATTTCAAAACAGATCAAAATCCAGATTTTATACCATGAAGGACGGTTGTGTAATATGCAAACACCAGTCTAAAAGACAGGAAAATTGCCGAACTTCTTGGTTATAACTTTTTTATTAAGAAATAAGGCAATGTAATTTGTTGTAGGATCCTATTATGATCCATTCTTAATTTTCTTCAAGTGTCTTGATAACATGTAAAAAGATCCTTTGAAATAATCACCATTACTCAGAAACATCATTGCAAAGACTATTGTCTTTAAAATAAAAGCTATTAGAGTCTGATCCAAGACTCTAGAGCTAAAATAGGACACTAGAACAGAAAAATCGGTTCACTGAGAAAAATTTAATTTAAAAATGTATAAGTTCTTTCTATATAAGTCCCCTAATTAATGACGCTTTTTTATAATTGGGGATAATTTTTATCTTTTAATAAATTCCTAACAAATCTCTTTGGGATGAGTTCTTTAACCACTCAATACAATTTAAAATATTAAGTGCAAATAAACCACGACATAGTGTTAATGCCAAAGCATTTTCTTACTTAACTGAACAAGGGTATAATCAGAACTTCTGCAGAAAGTCCAACATATGGAGCTTATAGCTCTTCAATTATGTCAACATTTATTAGTTAAATAGAAATCACAAATCTTCTTTAAGGAAGTGAGCCCAGATGCCTGCAATTAATATTTCTCAGCCCTACAAAAGATACCATAACTTAATTCCCAATGTCTTTACTTTCAAGGGCTAAAAGCTCACAAATTATGTCACAAGAAATAGAATGGCTAACGAGAGGTTTGTTGTAATGTATTTTCGTTAGCTGAAACTAATTGGAGCCAAATGAGTAGAGCAATGTTGTAAGAGCACGTAGAGGAATCCTGAGTCTTTAGGAACTGAAATGAATGAGGATAATCACCAGTGTATGCAAAATACACTGCATTCAATTAATATAAATAGGATAGCAGTCAGCTGGGAAGTGCCACGGCTCATGATGAGTTCTAGTGGGCAGCAGATGTCTTATTACACTGTATAAACACAAGCAACATGCCAGACTGAACCAGATCAAATAACTGGAAATCAGGGAACCAGGAGCTCAAAGGGAGATCTTTACAAATTTCTGTGGTGCAATTTTACAGAGAATGGTCTGGTCTAGGTTGCCAATTTGTGTGTGTTGGGTGGAAGGAGGTAGGTAGAATACACAGATTTTTTTGCAAAGACAAAAAAAATGTAGCCGGAGCAAGTTAAAATGACTACCATACTTCAACCATGGCAACAGTTCTTTTTACCCATACACCCATTATAATAAGCATAAAAATTATTTGAAGCTTGTATCTGATTTTTATAATAAATTTTGATCTAAAAGGTAACAATTGCTGAGAAGACTCTCTTGATCTATCGACATTCCATTCTTAAGGGATGAAGGTTACAGCTTGAATTTTGCTAGCATAGGATCTTCTGTCAGATTCTTTTTATAATAGACAGTGTTGATAAGTTCCCCTTTCAAAATGAAATAACATTAAATGCACGATTTGAAGCTATTCTAAGCATAGCATATTTTAATTTGTCATACATATCAGAATTCTGACTTCTTTCATTTTAAATATTCTGATTTAGGGATGGTAACTCTGTCGTCATACTTAAGCAAGTGTGTATTAGGTACGAATGTTTTCCAACAGCCACTGAAGTAAAACAAAGGAATTTCAAACAAACTCATATTGTCATCATAAAAGCCATTGTATGGTGAGAATCTTGGATTTACCACCAACTCAGTGACATTTTATGTTGCCTTGATTGAGTGTTAGCCTCTCTGGGTTTCAGTTTACTCCCCTTAAGATGAGGGACTGGTTTGGATAAAGGTTTTTCCAGCTCTCAGAGTCTGTGTAAACTGAGAACCAGTTAAACTGTATGAAACCACTAATAATTCAGACAGAGTGACTTTTTTTATTATAATATTTATGGCTAAAAATATTTCTGAGGCTTCTGAAGTTCTAATCATGAGTCATTACAGGAAGTTGTGTAGGAGTAAGGGAACAAGCCAAATTACATACAATTAGAGAAAAATTGCAAAATACAGGCAAGAAGAGAGAAGAAAATATAAACCAGCTATAATCTTAACTCCAAGATAGTAACATTGTTAAGATTTTAGTGGATAGAAGAGGGAAGAGGGTAAGAGAGGGGTGCAGGAGATAGTGGGGGGAGGAAGGGACAGATGGTAAGGATAAATCTCATAAATGATGTAGCTTCTATAGATGTGGATATACATATGGCATATGTAGACACACTTGACCTGAGATGATGTAGATACAGCACACCACTCTCATTTGGTACTTGACTGGACACTAAAGATCAAATATTTTGCAAAAGCAACATGATTAAGGACTGGTAAATATATATATGCTAAATAGAGATATATTCCATGTATCTGTATATATATTGACTTGTAATTTTTTTAGATTATTTATTTATTTATTTGACAGAGAGAGACACAGCGAGAGAAGGAACAGAAGCAGGGGGAGAGAGAGAGGGAAAGCACGTTTCCCACCAAGCAGGGAGCCTGATGCGGGTCCCGATCCCACTTGGGATCACGACCTGAGCCGAAGGCAGATGCTTAAAGACTGAGCCACCCAGGCACCCCTTGACTTGTAATTTTATAATTATACCCTACAGCTAAAACTTTATATACATCCATAATTTCCAGGTTAAATTCCTAGACATTAAAAAATCATATGGGAGCTCAATGCAAAAATGTTAAGACTTGACAACAATAAGTCAAGCATTCGTTAATTAATACTTTCTTAAGAACCCGAGGCACAATTAGGGTACAGTTGTCCCCAGCACAAAGGGAAGCGGGAAGTGAGCAAGCCTCTTGTTCTATTTTGACCTTAATGATTTTAAGACTAGAGAGAGACTTGAGATTGGCCATGCTGAGGTGTGAGAAGTCAAGACCACTTGTGAAGAGTCCTGATCAGGGCAACAGCAACCGTCCTCATTTAACCCATCGCCACTCAGACATAGTCGTGACGCAGGTCAAGGAGAACAGGGCCACAGACACCAATAATCAATGTTATTTTAGGAGTTTTTTATTTCCCTCCAAAGAAGTAAGCAACAAAGATAACAGAAGCAAGGACTCTGCAAAAAAAGTAGACCGGCTCTCAATAAGTTCACGAAAGGAAGCCACACTCTTCATTTTTAATTTTCAGGCTTCTGGCCCCCATTGAAAACTAAATAGCTTCTCAAACTCAGCTCTTGAGTTTTGTGTTTTATCTTTGGAGGTTTCTATGACTTTCAAAAAGGTACAATCACTGACATTTATTTTTCGGATTTTTTTAATAAAATCAAATATCAGACATTTTCTAAACAGAAGGTTATCAGTTATGACAATACTGCACGGCAGGGTCGAGAACGGAAATGTCAAGGATACCATTCACTTGGGGGTGGCTTGTTGAGTGTTCTGGTTTCTGGGGCTCACAACCTTATGTTGAGGGACTCCCTTCCCTCACACTCCATGAGACATGTAGGGTCTCACCTTCATTTTCTTAGATTAACAGGTGTCCTTGAGCATTGTGGGGGAATCTCACTGAAGATGAGCAATAAGAGGAAGTCCAGCGTTTTCTCCTACTCTTCTTACGTCAGTCTGCAGGTAGGACAGTACCAGGGTTGGTTAACTCAGTAGCAGAGCTTTGGCATCAAAAATTCAGGATCTTTCCATTTGTCTCTTTCCTTTGGCCAAAGATGACTGCTGAAATTCCGCGGATTGCCTGTATTAACATTCTGAGGCCGGAAAATGCAAGGTAAACTCATTCATTGATTTTTGTGATTTTTCTATCCCAGAAACCCCCTCTAGCAGCCTGGATCTAAACAGGAGATAGAAATCCCACAGTAGATCAAACATGGGAACGTTAATAAAAGAATTATTAGCTACAATAAAACAGTAACTATAAGCTATAAGGAACCTCTACAGGGGACGCTAGGGCTAATGAAGGGTATGCAAGGAAAGACAAACTTGGAAGCATTTCAGGCCTTGGAGAAGATGCGTTCAAGCCACCAGATAGCCAGGAGGTTGGCTAGTTTACCCAGGCCTGCTGCAGTCTGTAGCTGCTGGGCAAACTATAGGTAGCCTCCTACCCAGTGGAGATGGGGGAACAGAGGGGTCAGCTACCTTGGCCTGAGCGTCCAGTGGAAGTCTAGGCTCACTTTGGGGGAGGGGTCGGGAGCCTTCAGAGCCTGAGGGCGGGCAGGGAGCGGCTTGGAGTAGGAGCGTTCTCTCTGCGCAGATTCTCTCCGCCCAAACGCCCACGCCTCGGGGTCATAACGTTGGCCAGCTGGGTTATCCCCAGGCTATCGCAGGGCTGAGGCTACAAGGTCACAAAGACATCGTGTTCAGGACCCGAGGCGAGTTCCACCCGGTGTCCCCACCCCCGCAGTTCAGGCTGCAAAATGCTGGAAACCTCTCCCTTTTGCAGTGTCTCTCTACCGCCCTCTACTGAAAATCTTAACATGATACTTATTTAAAGGGAAATGGTTAAAGAAATTCAGTTATCAGAGAGCATGTATGGAAAGGTGTGTTCAGAGCTCAGAGGCAATAAATTAAGAACTGACACAGCCCCCGATGACTTTCTTTAATATCTCCTTGACCAGAAGTGCGTGACATGCACACGCCTAAATCAATAACTAGATGGAATTAATCACCATATTTGGCTTAAACTAATCAAGATTTACCCCCAGGGCTGAAATGGAGCTCTTTCCGGGAAACACAGCCCGCAAGGCCAACGAGGGTTGTGCCATCAGGCAGAAGCCTGGGAATGCACGCGAGCAGACAACTAACAGTGTGTGCTATCCCGTGCCTTCTGTGGTTGGGGATACCCCCAGTAAGAATATTAATGGCAAACACCTACAGGCCATTTTCTCCTAAAAAAATTTTTTTAATTGTTTCTGAAACAGTAGCTTTAGCAAAAGCATCTGAGAGCAGATAATACTATCTTATACTATTTAAGTAGCTGAGTTAGAAGTTACGTAAATTTAAAAAAAAGACTAAATTTTTAATGGTGTGAAACTTATTGTCTAGAAACTAAAGGTATCTTTAAAGAAGTGAAAATTTTAATCTTTGTTTGGTATGAACAGAGAGTGGGAGAAAACTTTAAAATATCCATCAATAAAAATTTCTCAAATACTTACTACGGAAGTCTCCAGATACTATTTCCTGACCTCGCCACTGTCATCCTAGTTCCCTGATAGAACCTGGCTTTTCTTTTTATGACTCGTTCATCTCCTGCTCTGTTGCCCACTTGCCTATATGCCCATATTGGATGGCCTCATCTTCCTCTTCATCGCTGTTTCCTCCATATGATAAATTCACATTTGCCACCATACATTTTTATAGCAACACTTCTGTCCCCAAAGAGAGTTCTAATACGGTTATGCTTGATGGTGAAGTGCTGTTGATCACAAATGTTATTATTTAAGAAATTATATCTGTTGGATCTGAAACATTGTTTGAAAACATATTTGGTAAAGGAGTGCTCTTACCTGTATAAGAAATTAATGTATGAAAGAACAGGCATTATACTCTGCATACAATTTTATTTTCAAAAAGATATTTTAATTTCATAAAATATCACTTTGGGATAAAGTCACCTGAAAATCAAAATTTTCAAGTTGCCTTTCCTGCTAAAGAATTATCGCCTGCCAACTCCATCAGTAGTCACCTCTAACACATACTGCTTCTCCTGATGGGAATAATCCATTTAAAGAAAGTCATGAGAATTCACCACTGAGAGTCGTATTTCTGGGTAGTGTGTAACAAAGCTTTGGTAACAGTCCAGTGTCATTTCCTTGAAGGTCGATGTAGGATATTGTTGCTGAGGAAGGTCAAAAGCTGCCAAGACCTTCCTGAAGAACACTATAGCATCTATAGGTCAGTGATTACACCTACTTTGGAAGAAAGGGGGTGTATTTATTAATTTGGCTGTAAATATTGAGTATATGCAACACTGGAAAATTTACCAATTAATTTCTTTTTTTTTAAAAGATTTTATTTATTTATTTGACAGAGAGAGAGATCACAAGTAGGCAGAGAGGCAGGTAGAGGGAGAGGGGGAAGCAGGCTCCCTGCTGAGCAGAGAGCCCGATGTGGGACTTGATCCCAGGACCCTGAGATCATGACCTGAGCTGAAGGCAGAGGCTTTAACCCACTGAGCCACCCAGGCGCCCCCAATTAATTTCTACTTAGCTGTGTGACTTAATATTCAGACTTCACATAGCATAGCTAAAATATATAGGAAACTCTAAGTAAAATTGCTCTCAGAGATTTTATCCTGGAGCAGATAGGATATCTTAAACGCACATTAAAACTGACTTAGACTCAGGACATCAATCATCCAGGGAATATGAAGAAGTGAGGGTTGGACCTAGGCTGAGATACGAAAGGGGAAGTTTCCTTGGTTGATCCCTCTCATGAAATGGGATGCAACCATGGGGCTCATGTCCTTCCCCTTAGGATCTCACTATTAATAACCAGTCTGTGAAGGACTCCTAGTTCCAGAATTTTCTTGCACTTCCTCCCATCTTAATAGTAAGCATTACATCGAACCTACTCTTTCTCTACCAGATGTCCAAAGGAAACGACCCGACCTGAACAAAATGTGTGTGGGGTGGGGGAGGGGAGGAAAGCAGTCCTGTCACCACTTTAAGGCAAGCAGGAGCCTTTGTCATATTGCTAAGTAGTTAGAACTACAAGCTCTGGAACCCCTTTGACTGCCTGGACTCAAATCTCTGTTTGATCAGGTATTAGCTGTACAACTCTGATGATATTACTGAACTTCTTTGTGCTTCAGTCTGCTCTTCTGCAAAATGCAGATAAAAATCATACTTACCTGAAATGATTGTTCTTAGGCTAAATGGTTTGATACACATGAAGCACTAAGAATAATACTGGGGAGTGAGTGTGTATCAAGTCAATGCAGAGCCTTTCTCAAAATTTGGAAATAAAAAAAGTTGCTTGAAATACGCGTGAACTTTAAATGATTTTAGTATAAATCATTTATGAATATAAAAGTTTTCACTAATGTTGACTAGTAGGGTAAATGCTCAGTTAAATAAATGACTGAAATACTGAATTGTATATTATATTAAGAAACTTTAAATTTGCACATAATTATGTCTACTTTTAAGTATGTCCTACAAATTTCTAATACATTGAATTTCTGTGAATTGTACTATTAAATTAAATGAATATTTACTAAAGAATGACTATGGGTGAGGTTGTTCTAGTTATCTATTATTGTAGAAAAAGAAAAAACTCCCCAACATGTGGTGACATAAAACAGTAACAATTTTATTACACTCATTATAATGTGGATCAGAAATTTGGGCAGAGTACAGTGGTAATGGCTTGTCTCTGATCCATAGTAACTGAGGTCTCAGCAGGGTTGAGATGGTTTGAGAGCTCAACTGAGGCCATATGCCTGGAGCCCCATTAATAGCTGTTGACTTGGCTTCTTGATTCTTCTCCACATTCCATCTGCTGAGGCTGCAACATTCAAGATGGCTTCTTCACTCAAGGCCTGTCGCCTATACTGGGTGGTTGGAACAGATGGGACTCTTTATGTACTCTGTCCATGTGACTAGCATAGGCTTCTTCAAAGCACGGCCTTCTCAGTTCTCTGACTTTTCATATGATGGTTCATGGCTCCAAGAGCAAGTATTCCAGGAAACCCACTAGAAGGTGCGAAGTTTTAATGACTTATCCTCAGAAGCCCCAGAACATCACTTTTGCCACATTCTAATGGTCAGTAAATCACTAAAGTCAGCCCACAATCAAGGGGAGGAAAATTAGAAACTGCTTTCGATTGGAGAAGTAACAAATAATGTATCCTTTCATCTGCTTCTTAAGTCCATTAAGTCATTGGCTTTACATCCCTTTCTAGCTACTGCCCTTGACAGTCAACCTTCTCAAAAGAATTGTCCACCCAAGCTTTGTCCACATACTGCTTAACTGCCTCTCTAATCTGGCATTAGCTCTATTTATTCCACTAAAACTCTACTTGCAAAAGCTATTAATGACATCCATGTTAGCAAATATAATGGAAAATGTTCAGCATCCTTTTTCTTTATTTCTAAGGAGTTTTCGACATAATTAAAAACTTTCTTTAAACATGCTCTCCCCTAGACTTTTTGACACCATACTCCAGTTTTTCTGCTCTCTGGCTATTTCTTCTTGGTCTTCTTTACTACCTCCATTCTTTTCCACCCATTTCCCTCTCCCTCATCACCACCACCATCTCCATATACCCACATCAGTTGTTACCTCTGTTTTCAGTAGTACTCAATTTCATTCATTTATCCTTATTTCTCCCGCTACTAACCTAGTCAAAGCCAAAACTCTCATACCGGATCTCCTGCAGTAGTATCCTAATTGGTCTCCCTGCAAAGCCCTCTTTCCCCTTCTCATCTGTTCTTCAAATTATGCCCTGAACAATGGTTTAAAGATTGAAAATCCTTGGATTGTTTTCCAATTAACTTCAAATAAAACTTAACCTTACCTGCCTTACCTTATTTCATGCCATTCTCCCCTTTGCTGACTTTCCCTCAGCTCCTCAATGTACCATGCTCTTTCCACCTGTGGACCTTTTTCCATACTCATCTCCCCAGATGGAAGTTCCACCTCTCCTTCCTTCCCATTCATGTCCTACCTCGCCCCCACTCACTCTACTTAAAGTCTCAGCTCAAATACCATTGTCTCAGAGACAACCTCTCTCATCTCTCTACCTAAATTAGGCCTTCCCAGAATTCTTTATCATGTTTCTTCATTAAAAATATGTTACTAATTATAATTATATATTTCCTTGTTATTTATTTAATGTCATCTCTAATAAGCAAGATATACATTTGATGAGGGTGGGGATACTGTATTTCTCTTTCACTGTCGTTAGTATAATGGTGAAAATTTTTCCCTCTGGGGTCAGACTACCTGATGTATATTCTGGACATAGAAATAGCTGTGAATTTGGGCAAGTTATTTAATCACATATGCTTTAGTCCTCTTATCACAAAAATGTAGGTAATAATAGCACCTGTCTAATAGGATGTGGTAAAGACTTAATGTAATAATGCATGTTAAGAGTTTAGCAAATGGGGACGCCTAGGTGGCTCAGTTGGTTAAGTGGCTGCCTTCAGCTCAGGTCATGATCCCAGGGTTCTGGGATCAAGTCCCACATCGGGCTCCTTGCTCTGCCTCTGCCTGCCACTCTGCCTGGTTGTGCTCTCTCTCTGACAAATAAATAAATAAAATCTTTATTAAAAAAAGAGTTTAGCAAATGATCTGACATACAGCAGCTACTCAATAAATACTTTCTATTGGTATTTCTATTATTATTACCTCCTGCACAGTGCCCAGAAGATAGCTGGTGCTCAATAAATATTTAATGATTGGATGAACGAATGATGAAAGTTAAACACTGCTTTAGTGAAAGGTTATATATTTCTGTGTGATGTTCTATGATGTTTTGCAACGGTCTATATTTTATATATTTTAAAAGATATATTTTGAAAGATAAGATACAAAATATGGAAGAACTAAGGAAAAGTTATTCTTTTTATATCAGGCTAAACATTTCCCTTCCCTCGATTCTTGTTCCACATAAAAATAAAATATGTCTTAATTACATCTTTACAGATCATATAAAGGTTAGTTCCAATTAAGTCCAAGTTGAATATTTACACATTCTGAGTTAATGACATTTTGATTAATGAGTTTTTCTGTACTTAAGATTTGTTCTAAACTAGAAGTAAGTTATACATGCTGATAAATCATTACATTTGATTCATATAAGCATTTTTAAATGAGGAAATTAAATAAAATTTCTCATGAATAAGAACATAGTCATGGTATTATATACTATGATAAGAAAAAACTGACTGTGAAATTAAAAGAAAAGAGTTATCTCTCTAAGAATGAAAAGGGGAAAGAAGGAAAAGGATTCTATTTCTCCATGGCATAATTAATGGTACCAATTTATAACATAATTAGACTTTGGCTTTACCATTTTAGTGAAAGATTAACAAATAATAATCAGACTAGATTTGTCAGGACAAATATAATAACAATATTAAATTTCAAAAAACAAAAAGCTGTAATATTTTTATAATATTCCTTGAAATTAATAAATTGAATCTCATTAAAGTTAGCTTATTTTATATTATAGTCACATGTGACACACATTAAAATAAGGCTCTTCCAATAATTCACAATTTTCCAACCCTTATAGCTTTTAAATAACTTTTGTCCTTTTCCCTTAACCACCAAATTTCCTAAGAGAAAATAGAGACGGGAATTCACTTAATTTCAGCTCAATATCTTAAAACTTTTCAAAGTATTTGTCTATTGCTAAGCAGAAAAAATAAGATTCCTATTTATGTTCCAGTCCAATAACACAGTTACTCATTTTTTTTTAGTAATTCCATTTTATATTTTCTCCAGAATGAAATATCCATTAACATTCCCAAAGGATATATTCATAGGATCAAATCATTATATGTGTGCATTTAACTGTGACTTATATGAAACTTTCTTAAATTTTAATTGTTTATATATTTAACTATAATCTGCCCAAATTTTTCTGGCAAAGAAATTCTTCCTATGAGTTTTTAAAAGCATTCATAAGAGCACAAAATATGGGGGCCAGAAGGCAGTAGTATGTATACATGTTGCTAAGAAAAATCTTAGGGAAAAGCCATTAATTTTTTTGAGAAGTGTTTTCTTACCAAAGCAATATTTTCCAATTCATAATTTCTTTTAAGCCATAAAAAATTATGGCAATCCAAGATTTCATTCTTATGCCTGTCTTTGAAAACAGCTAAGAATGGTAAGATATTTTATCCACTATAGTCCTTTGGCCAACATGTATACAATCTATTGGCATCATGACAATAGTTGTATAAAATGTTGCTGACTTCACTGTCTTCAAATTTTCCAAAAATGTCTCCATACTGACTTTGTTAAATGTCGCCCTATATGAATTTTATGTTAATTCTTTGAAAATTATTAATTCCCATTTTAACAACCCTCAATCAGGGTGCTCTAGTCTTAGAAATAGAGTTTATTTTGCTTTTCTGCTACAATTTGTTTTTTTTTTTATTTAAATCAATTTAAAATGAGACAAGAGTGAATCTACAGACCCAATACAGGAGGAACAACTCCATTCTGTCTACTGTTCTTATTGGATTGCATTGTGACTCACAATCTCACTATTCCATTGCTGACATCACTCAAGTGTGACAGACAAGATTTCTAAAATCCACTCCCCTTCTATAAAGATGTATGTCTCCTTCAAACCATGTGAATATTATCTTTGTGATTATAGTATGCTCTGTGGCATAGTGGACTTTAAGATTGGGGAGATTATCCAGGTGGGCCTGATTCTGATCACATAAGCCTTTAAAAACAGAGCGCTTTCTCTAACTGATGGAAGAAGAAGGAGTCAGAGAGATTTAAAGCATGAAAAGGACTCAGTGTTATGAGCATGGAAGGAGCCACTTAAGGAGGAATGCAGATGGCAAGAGCAGCTGCCTGCTGATGCCAGCAAGGAAATGGGTACCTCTTTACAACAACTGCAAGGAACCTAATTTTGCCAATAACAGGAATTGTGAGGATTCTTGTTCTCATCTTGGCATCCAGAGGAGAACAAAGCCAGCCAAATACCCTGCATTCAGCCTTTGTGAGACCCTGAGCAGAGGACCCAGCCATGTCATCCCAGACTTCTAATTTACAGAATTATAAGTAATAAATGGGTCTTTAAAGCTGCTAAGTTTGTGGTAGTCTGTTATACAGCAATAAAAACGAACACAACAAGGGACGATTCTAGCATCCATTGAGCAATTCACTGAACTTACATTATGATGAAGATCTTAAACAAAGTACTTAAAATTGTCCTATCTTGATAACCAAACCACTGAACCACTATGCCTATTAATACAATCATAGATTGCATTGGTCTCTTAAGCTTCCTTTTTTATAACAATAAAAACTTTACCATTATTTGAAAAAAAAATTGGACAAATCTCCAACATTATATTTCAACAACTAAACAATTTGCTAATAATATGTCTAAAGATTGACAAAACATTGACTGAAACTACTTTCTCAATTTATTTTCACCCCAGATAGAGAAATCTTTGGCATCATTTCTTATAGTTTGATAATTCTGCTTGTCAGCAGCAGCATACATTCTTGCTCTAAAATATACCCCTATCATCCAAAATATTATTCATGATTACCCACATATGCCTGCCACACATCTGTTTTTAGCTTTTCTACCCCTACTCCTGGATTCCACTCTAGCTTTTCGATGCATTGATTTCTTAAAATTTCATCAACCACAAATTAACTACTCTGCCACCCCCACCTCTCATTTCCAAATGATTATCCACACCTGAAGACTTTAGAACTTCACAGCGCTCCTCTGCTTGCCTGGCATTTTTTAAAGACTATTTAAAAAAAAAAAAAAACCCAACATCTTAAAACAATTTTAAAAATGGATATGAATGTGAATGACCTATTAGCAGTAGAGTTGAAAGAAATTAACAACTGATTTAATATGGAAGATGAATAGAGGGAGAAATAAAAAATAACACCAGAATGTCAAAATTAGATGATTTGAAGGAAAATCAAGCCAGTAACAACAACAAAAAAAGAAATACGGAAGAAGAAGGGAATCTGGGCAGAAATGATGAACTGATTTTAGACACATTGAGATGTTTATCCAAATGCTAAAAAGAGATTTGTACCACAACATTCAAAATATAACCTTATTTTACAGCTTTGTACTAGAGCCTAATCTCCTCTACTGAATTTTGGATTCTTCAATCCTTCATTATTAAATAAATCTGTATTTTTTCTTTACACCTTGAAACCTATTTTCATTTGTACATAATAAATTATTCTTAAACTTTTTAATGTGACTATAAGCCCCTACTCTCATTTCTAAAAATATTCTATCATATTTCTCTTTGTAATTCAGGGAGTAACAACCTTCTTTAGAAGATAGTCTTCCAAACTTTATAGCTAGTTTGCTATTATGACCAAGCAAGGAAATTTCACTTCCAAGTGTAACCACAAACCCAGCTACTTTCCTCTGTAAACTATTGTTCCAACATACTTCAGCCTGAAATTTTCCAGCTGTGCTCAAGGGCTTCTTGCAACCACATGGAAACTATTTCTTGGGGCTTATTTTTAATTATAGCCTTTACTCTCCTTTGGTTCTTCAGATATTTCTGCTCCCAAGGTTACATGATGCTCCAGAGACATAACATTTGTGACACCACCACTGTATGATATTCTACGATAATGAATATCATAGGACAGATGGAAGCATTACCACAGAATTTGGATTTGTTTTTGTAGTTTATTCAGAAAGATGTCCATACTACCATTAATGTGTGTGCTTTGAACTCATCAGATGTTACTCATCTAGTTAGATGCCTATAAATATACCACACAACTAGGATCCCACAAAATGTCATGCTAAGCAAGATCCATACCCTTAATGACAGAAGTGGTAACATACATTACACATCCTTCCAGCAGGAAAATGCAGTAAAGAACATTGTGTAACATGTCTATCTTGAAAACAACCTCCTAATGACTGACGCATCTCACTGGCAAGAGTTTTCAAGCAAAGTCTCAAGTGAAGTCATGTTCATTTCTTATAAGTGAACAAAAGAAAACCAGAAAGTCCAATAAGGTAGATATAAATGTTTTCAGTTTAGTCTGAAATAATCATGATGGGTAAATTTATAATTCTGCCTCAAGTTATTAGAATCTCAAAATTCTGGTTAATTCTAAAGTAAATCCAGATTTCGTGTATTCTAAGAAAGGGTTAAAGAGATCTGAGATGTAATCTATCCAACCAGAAGTCAGGGCCCACTGTACTTTTTAGGAACTATTCCAAAATTGACCAAGAAGATTAGAAGGATTACTATGTTCCAGTTTCCCTGACAAAGGATCCTCCAGGGAATTTTGCCTTAGTTGTTTAAAGCCATTTTAGTAAAAAAGATTCCATACATTATTGTCTGTATGAGGAAAGAAGTGGACTAAAAGTGGTATTTATTATAAAAATTAATTAACTGAAGTGTGTTACTTATGTAAGGTAGCTAATCATATAATTCCCTCTCTACAGATGATGAATCAGAGATTCAGAGACACAAAATGATTTGCTAGTAAGGGTTGAGCAAGAGCTGAACCAGCATTCCTGTTTTGTTTTCATTTTAATTGCAGTTCCTATACTTCTTTGACTATACCGCATGGTCTTCTCAAATTTATCATATTATATATAAATAAAATAATTTGCTTTAAAAATTACTATAGCCATAGTTAACACAACTATGCTATTGAACAGTGATTCTCAAGGCATGGTTCAAAGACTGGCAGCAGCTTTGTCTCCTGGGAAAGTGTAAGAAATGCACATTCGTAGGCCCTGGGCAGGCCTAATGAATCAGTCTCAGGGAGTGAGCCTTGGTAATCTGCTTTAACAAGGCCACCCGCTAATTCTGATGCATGCTCACATTTGATCTCTAGAATAGCAGTTCTCAGCATGTTATGTGCATCATTATCACCTGTACAACTTTGTAAACTCAGGTGCACTCCCTACACTTGCATTCCTGTAATTCTCACTTGTGCAAAAAGTTGAGTGACATTGCTATAAAACACTCAAAAGATCAGTGACATTCAATTGTTTCAAAGCTTCATTATTCTCACCTTTGGTCAATCTAAGGATATATTATAGCAATGATTCTCAACTGGGGGCAAAATTTCCACAATATATTTCACAATATTTTCACTATGTGAGATTGAATTTTATTTGATAAGGATTTCATGTAGGATTCTAACTGAATATAATTTTTAGGTTTTGAGAGGCTGTGATTGGAACCATGGTATGATCTAATATATCTAGATTGACAAGATAGATAGTATTTTATCTCCTTGATACATCGAGGCTTGCTATCTATCTATCTTTTTTTTTTTTTTTTTTTTTGCTATCTATCTATCTTATAGATAAATCTAGAGAGTCAGTCTGTTAATATCATTTATTTGTGAAAAAAAATTAAGTAGCCACAAGTCTTTAATTTTATAAATGCAAAATAAAAGGACTTCTGCTTCAGCCCATGAAGGAATAACTGCTATGAGATGTGACATTTTGCCAGAAATGAGAATGTTATAAAAACATATAACTCTTTTCAGACATTGGACAATTGGCAGAAGTGTAAACGTTGAGAGGAGAGGAACCAATGTGATTCCTAGATCTATGCCAGCTTTCTGCCTGCAGGCAATCTCCAGGTGCAGCACAGAGAGGGGAACACAAAGTGTGTTAGTCTCATTGAGGTGAGAAAATAAAGACTAGTGTTCAAGGATGCTAAGAAACCTAGGATTTATAGGGAAGAGGATGAAAAGAGCCCCAGAAATCTGCATAAGTGTTTCCTAAAGTCTTTGAATAAAGAACAATATGAGCCTTGTAAAGTGAAACCCCACAAAGCTACCCACCCCCAAAAAAATCTGAAGGAAAAGAATAATTACTGGGTACCCATAAGACAAAGCAGTTTTGACAGCTCATATAGGGCTGAGTATTATTCAGTCAGGTTCCTACCAGCCTGAGTGGAGAAACCTTATTGAATATGCTGGGTGTTTGGGACTGAATTGTGTCCTCCTAGTATACATATGTTGAATCCCTAAACCCCAGTGTGACTATATGTGGAGATAGGACCTTGAAGAAAATAATTACAGCTAAATAAGATCCTAAGGGTAATTAAGGTTAAATAAAATCATAAGGTTAAATTAGATCTTAAGATCTAACCCAATAGGCCTGGTATCCTTCCATATATGAAGAGGAAGACACACTTGGGCTCCTGAATGGCTCAGTTGGTTAAGCATCTGCCTTTGGCTCAGGTCATGATCCTGGGGTCCCTGGATCAAGTCCCATGTTGGGCTCCCCGATCAGCAGGGAGCCTGCTTCTCCCTCTCTCTCTCTGCTGCTCCCCCTGCTTGTGCTCTCTCTCTCTCTCTCTCTGTCAAATAAATAAATAAAATCTTTTGAAGAAGGAGAAGAAGGAGGAGGAGGAGAGGGAAGAGGAGGAGGGGGAGAAGGAAAAGGAGGAGAAGGAGAAGAAGAAGGAGAGGAGGAAGACACACCGAAGAGTTTAATCTCTCTCAGCTCATGCATAGTGAAAAGGCCACGTGAGGACACAGTGCAGAGATGTTCATCTGCAAGCAAAGAAGGGGGTCTTACCAGAAACCAACTCTGCCAGCACTCTGATCTTGAACTTCTAGGCTGCAAAACTGTGAGAAAATAAATCTGTGTTATTTAAGAGGCATCTAGTTTGTGGTATTCTGTTTATGACAGTCTATAGAGTTCCCAGAAAAGATTACCCTTTATATTGGGAATGAACTAGCCCTAGAGAATAGCTACATTTACCCACCCAAACATTGTTTGAAATCAAGCCTTGGATGGACCACCCTTATTTGTAAGTAATGTAAATGCCTTTCATAACAAAGTACAGAACTTATTAAAGGAATGCAACAAAATCCAGACTCAACCATGAGAAATTTACAATGTCTAGTATCCAATTCAAACTTACTAGATGTGCCAAGAGGCAGGAAAATATAAACCTTAAATGTGGAAAAAAATTAATATAAACTGACCAAGGAATGACAGAGATAATGGATTTAGTGAACAAAGACTATAAAATAGTCATGATAAATATAGAAAATATTCTCAGATTTTAAAAGTAATGATAAATACAATGAGGAAGATATAAAAAATAATCCAATGAAACTTCCAGAAATGAAAAATTCATTATCTGTCATGAAAATTTCACTAGGTGGGTTTGAGAGCAAACTAAATACTTTGGAGGGTTAAAGAAGGAGGGTGGAATGAATGTTTATAGCAGCAATGTCCACAATGCCCAAACTATGGAAAGAACCTAGATGTCCATCAACAGATGAATGGATAAAGATGTGGTATATATATACAATGGAATACTATGCAGCCATCAAGAGAAATGAAATCTTGTCATTTGCAATGACGTGGATGGAACTAGAGGGTTTTATGCTGAGTGAAATAAGTCAATCGGAGAAAGACAATTATCATAGAATCTCTCTGATATGAGGAATTTGAGAGGCAGGGCGAGGGGTTGTGGAGAGTAGAGAAGGAAAAAAATGAAACAAGATGGGATCAGGAGGGAGACAAACCATAAGAGACTCTTAATCTCTTGAAACAAACAGGGTTGCTGGGGGCTGGGGGAGTAGGGATAGGGTGCCTGGGTTATGGACACTGGGGAGGGTATGTGTTATGGTGAGTGCTATGAAATGTGTAAGCCTGATGATTCACAGACCTATACCCCTGGGGCCAAAAAAAAAAAAAAAAAAAAAGGAGCATGGAAGACACAGAACTAGAAACTGTAAACGGTCCAAAATAAAGCACGGAAAAAATAAAATAAATTTACAGAATCCCATTGTCCTGTGGGACAATATCAAACAGCCTAACATATGTCATGTGGAATCTTGAATAGAAAAAAAAGTGGGAATGCAGGGCAGAATAGAAAAAATCTTTGAGGGGCGCCTGGATGGCTCAGTGGGTTAAGCCTCTGCCTTCGGCTCAGGTCATGATCTCAGGGTCCTGGGATCGAACCCCACATTGGGCTCTCTGCTCAGCAGGGAGCCTGCTTCCCCCTCTCCCTCTGCCTGCCTCTCTGCCTACTTGTGATCTCTTTCTCTCTGTCAAATAAATAAATAAAATCTTTAAAAAAAAAAGAAAGAAAGAAAGAAAAAATCTTTAAAGAAATGACAGGAGAAAATTTTCCAGACCCTATAAAAACTGTAAACTCATAGACTCAAAAGCTTAACCAATCTCAAGCAAGATAAAAAAAAAAAAAGCTACACTGAGAATGTCATAATTAAATTACTGCAAAAAGGTGATTAAAAGAAAATCTTAAAAGTAGCCAGGGAGGGGAGAAGGGGTGAAGATACATTATGTATGGAGGGCAAAGACAAGAATGACTTCAAACTTCTCATTGTCAGACATAACAGAATGGGACTATATCTTTAAAGTGAAGACACGTAAAGTTGAGTGGAAGGGAGCTGGGTGGGGGATGGGGTAACTGGGTAATGGGCATTAAAGAGGGCACTTGATGTAATGAGCACTGAGTGTTATATCAACTGATGCATCACTAAACTCTATCTCTGTATCTAATAATACGCTATATGTTAATTAACTTAATTTAAATAAATAAATGAATAAAATGCAGACATAAAACAAAAAGTCAACCTAGAATTGTGTACCCAGAGTAAATAGCTTTTAAAGCTGAGAGTGAAAGTGAAAAAAAAGCTGAGAAAATTCATAGCTAACAGACCTAGACTAGGAAAACAAAAGTTAAAGGAAGTTCTACAGGCAAAAGAAAAATTATACCAGAAGAAAACTTGAATCTACACAAGGGAAAGAGCATCAAAAAAGGCAGGCAAGTATGAGTACATCATGTACAATTTCATTTGCATAAAATGCAAACTTATATGTACTGATAGAAAGCAGCTCAGTTTTTCCCTAAAGAAACAAGGGCAACATGGAGGGGCAAGAAGAGATTACAAAGGGACACAAGGAGCTTTTGGCGGTGATGAAAATGTTCACTATCTTGATTAGTGATGGTTTCAGAGGTACATACATATGTCAAAGCCTATCAGATTGTACACATTAAATTTGTGTAGTTTATTGGATGTCAATTATACCTCAATAAAGCTGTCTTAAAAATAAAAAATAAATGCTATGTGGACAAATATAAAAGACTTCATTTCTAATTTAAGTTCTTTGAAATGTCACTTTAGGGGCACCTGGGTAGCTCAGTCAGTTAAGCATCTGACTCTTGATTTCAGCTCAGGTCCTGATCTCAGGGTTGGGAGATTAAGCCCCAAGTCAGGCTCCGTGCTAGGCCTAGAGCCTGCTTAAGATACTCTCTGTCCCTCTCCTTCTGCCCCTCCCCTCTAAAAAAATAATGTCACTTTAAAAAGCATTAAGCAGATGAATCCCACCAAACTAGTATATTCTTTATTTTTTTTTTTTAAGATTTTATTTATTTATTTGAGAGAGAGAGCTCTAGCAGAGGGGAAGGGAGGGGAGGGAAGGGGCACAGGCAGAAGGAGACTCCCTACTAAGCAGGGAGCCCGATGTGGGGCTCAATCCCAGGATCCTGGAATCATGAACTGAAGGCAGACACTTAACCGACTGAGTCACCCAGGCGCCCCAAACCTGTATACTCTTGACGTACATTTCCCATGCCTCTAATTCTGTAAATATTCCTTCTATCCTGAGGGTAGATTACAAGTGGAATAAACTTGAGAAAACTCCGTATCTTAATTTCATCCCTATAATTACTATCTGCGTCTCATCATTCTGTTTCTTTCTCCTTTATTTTGAAGTTTTTCAACTGGTCAGTGTGGACAATACCTAACTTACTAAAAAAAACAAAAACAAAACAAAACAAAAAACTTGTAGCCAATTCTGATATACCTTCAGTCACTTCAGCATGTACCAATCACTCTCCAACATACACTGTGTACAAATGTCGGCGCTGGAATTCTCAGAGAGTGCAAAAGAACGGTAGTTTGCAAAGAGTGACAGAGCAAATTCATTTAATAGGGAAGAAGTAGGCTTCCTTACTGCCTACCAAAAGATACTCAGCTCAACCTAAAGGATCTACTCTCCTTCAAATTATGTATTGTATGCAATCCTTGGATTCTTTCTTTCTCTCTTTCTTTCTCTTTCTTTCGTTCTTTCCTTCCTTCTCTCTCTCTCTTTCTTTATCTTTCTTTCTTCTTTCTTTCTTTTTCTTTCTTTCTTTTTCTTTCCTCCCTCCCTTCCTTCCTTCTCTTCTTTCTTTCTTTCTCTCTTTCTTTCTTTCTCTTTCTTTCTTTCATTCATTTTTTCTTTCTGTCTCTTCCTTCCTTCCTTCTTCTTTTTCTTTCTTTCTTCTCTTTCTTTCCTTCCTTCCTTCTTTCTTTTCTCTCTCTCTTTCTGTCTTTCTTTTTTTTTTTAATTTTTTGACTCTTTCCCTCCGAATAATAAATTCAACAAGCATTGCTAAAAGGTAATTTAGTAGTTTAATGATCCAATTTTTTTCAAATAAAGGTAAATTTCTTTCAACTATCAAATTACACAGACCCATTGCTGCCTGGAGAATTATGTTGCAATGTAAAAGTATAATATTGCCAGCAAAATCAAGATAATTTCAAAGGGATTTTTTTCTTACTCAAAAAGCTTAAACCTTAAACTTCAAGCATCTCCTGTCTAAAGTATTTTCCAGCAAAAGAAATATAAAGGAATTGAAGAAAAAAGAAAGCTAGTAAAAAAAAAAAAAAATGCTTAAAAACCTTAATACTTAATTTTGGAATTTACACAGTATAGCAGGAAGCAAAAAAGCGAATCTTCTTGCTCTCTTACAAATCCTCCAAAGGCTTCCCACAGAACATGGAATAAAATGCACAGTCCTTGTCATTTCACTCACCTGAATATTCTGGCCCCTGAATTGGCAGGTCACCTCTCTCCATTCTCATTCCATCCCCCTCGACAAGCTCAAGCCCTATTAACCTAATAACATTGCTTCAGTTTGCTGACTTTGCCAAACTATCCCCCACCTTTACCTCCCCAAATACTGTTCCCTCTACCTACCCGGGAACACTTTCCGCCTGGCTAACTTATCACCTCCCTCCTTCCTTTCTTCCGTCTGCATTAGCTTACAGCTCTTCATTGTATTTTTTATTTTCCCTTCAGTACATTTGTCTTGCATGATAATATGTATTTGTGTATCTTTTTAATGTCACTCTATTCCAGTGAGTAGGTATCAAGTCATCTTGTCTCTTTCTGCTTATCCAGGAAGAGTGCCTGGCATGGGGTGGGCACTTCATGTTTGTGGCATGAAGGAACAGCTAGATTTGCACACGAACTCATGAATGATTTTTGCAACAAATTTCATTCTTAGAAGAAACCCACAAACTGTGGTGATATTTGCTATTATTTTATATGCTCTAATGGGTTTTTCAAGAGCACTACATATATCGAAATTGGTTCATTTAGCATTACATGGATTCCTAGTTGTAATAAGGAGGATCAGTTAAAAGCATCTTACTGCATGTGAAACTATAAGGGTACCAGATGCACAGATATTCTAATGTTCCCACCAAAAAAGTGTGCCACACACACTTATGAACTTATACTGGAAAATGGAAGCACTTGTTTATGGTAAGATGTTATAAAATGAAAAAGAAAATTCATTCAGGCAGTGGAAATCCATGTTCCAATAGGAGAACTCCGCGTATCTCTGGCATGGCAAGGTGCTTCTGTGTCGCAACATCTCCACACTGTGGCCAGATGTGGGAGTGCAGGCCTTTCAGGTCCTAAGTAAGGGTGAGGCACCCAAGTATGTATTCAACACTAAATGGAATTAATTTGAATAGTTTCCTGAGAATTAATCTTAGTCCAGAATTTTATTAGTATTCCTTAATCATCATGGCTTAATGTCACACTGGCACAGTTAACTGTGGTTGCTTTTCTAATGGTTCACTCCTCTCTAATGCTGTACATGTCCCAAAGCAATTAAAAAAAATTCAAATACATGATTTAGAAGGAAAACTAGAAATTATGCTATACCTTTCTCCATGTTAGCAGTAAGTTCCTTTACTAACCATTACCCCTTTCCCCAAAATTTATCTATTATACAACCTGAGATGATAACCTGAGTTAAGCTTAAATTTCATGTTTTTTTCAAAACTTTGTGCCATTAGACGGATTATTAAGATACACTGTTTTCATATCTACTCACTTCAAAGTGCCTTTGTGTACCGCCCTCTTTCTAGTGTTGAATGAGGAGTAAAAACATTTCCTAAAGGAAGAAAAAAAAGGAGAAAAATCTAGCTAAATTTCCCAATCCTCTTTGGTCAAGCCTTTTTGACAACAACAAAAAAATTTTTTTTTTTTTTTTTTTTTGGTTGAGTAAACCCTCAAAGCATCTGACCCTTGATAATGGATTTGACTGTTTTGTTAAAAAAATATATATTAACCTATAAAATGCCTTGATTGGCTTATCCGTTAGCAATTTTACCATGGAATCAAGAAAAGGCATTTTGTCAACTAAAATCATTAATTTGTTTTTCCTTCATCCAACACTGATAACTTTCTACTTTAGATTCTGTAAAAGGCACGGCAAAGATTTTCCTCAAGGAGGTAACTTCTAGAAGAAAGGAATAGTCTTATCACCTCCTTGTTTTCTCATTAGCTCCTAATATAGCTTGATGTCCATAGTGGACATCCAATAATATTTAGATTGACTGAAATATGCAAGTAATTTTCAAATCATGTTAATATGTGTTGATCCTTGTAACTGCATAATTCTGAATCGTGTATGATGTGTTAACATGCCATGTGACTCTTACCTAGTTCCCTAATGTTTCTGGGCTTTTCATTACTCATGTATCAAATGATGCAGGTTAATTTTCTCTAAGGCCTTTTCCAGGTTTAAGATTCTATGATGACTCTGCATTTGCAAATAATAATTGAACAAATATAAATTTTTAAACCAGATGCCAAATAGGATTTACTATGACTTTTTTTAGAGAAATACTTTAAGTAGAAAGCAATTGTTGAGTCTGTAAAGGTATGAATTAGACCATACAAATATTCTATATAAAAGACCTGAGAACATGGAATATCAAAATTATATTGTTACACCTGAGGGACTGGGTATGTCACGTGTTGATAGATTGATTAGTTAAAAAGAAAAACATAAACTAATTCCCTTAATTCAATGGATGTAGCTGAAATAAGTAAACATAATAGGCATTATCACTGAAATCACTACAACAAGCCATTTTTAAAACTTCAGGGCTTTGGAAGATGCCTTTGTCATTGGGAAAAATGAACCTAGACTGTTTCGCTACACTTCATTTGTCCTGTAACTATTTCTGGAAACTATTGTTGGTAAATGCCCTGAATATGAGGAAATCCCTAGAAGAGTGATAAATAGGAAGAAAAGTAAGAAATAGTCAAAGAATTGGAAACAAATGTCAAAATCAATTAAAATAGCATTAGAAATTTTATGTGCTTAAAACTAAGTTATATCAGAACTTTATTAGAGTTTTTTCCTGTACATAAATTTCCTTTTTTATTGAAGGACAGTTGACATACAAAGTTATATTAGTTTCAGATGTATGACATAGTGATTTGATGATTCTATACATTACACAATATTCACCATGATAATAGTTAGTTACCATAAAAGTATAGTTACCATCTGTCACCATACAAAGTTATTACAATACTATCGACTACATTCCCTATGCTGTACTTTTCATCCCTGTGACTTTTTCATTTTACAATTGGAAATTTGTACCTCTTAGCCTCTTCACCATTTTGCCCATCCCTCTACTCTCCTCCTCTCTGGAAACTATGAATTTGTTCTCTGCATTTATGAGTACATTCCTGTTTTTGTTCGTTTGTTTTGTTTTTTAGATTCCACATGTAAGTGAAATCATGTGGTATTTCTGTCTGATTTATTTCACTTAGCATAATATGCAGTAGGTCCATTCATGTTGTGAAAGGCAAGATTTCATTATTTTTTCATGGTTGAATAATATTCCATTGTATGTATATATACCATATCTTCATTCACTCATCTATCGATAGACACTTAGGTTGCTTCAATGTCCTGGCTATTGTAAATAATGCTGTGATAAACATATGAGTACCTGTATCTTTTTGAATTAATGTTTTCATTTTCTTTGGGTAAATACCCAGCAGTGGAATTACTGAATCATGTGGTATTTCTATTTTTAGTCTTTTGAGGAACTTCCATACTGTTTTGGCTGCCTCAATTTACATTCCCACCAACAGGGAATGAGGGTTCCTTTTTCTCCATATTCTCACCAACACTTGTTATTTCTTATCTTTTTGATACTAGCCGTTCTGATAAGTGTGAGGTGATATCTCATTGAGGTTTTGACTTGCGTTGATGATTAGTGAGGTCGAACATCTTTTCATGTGCCTATTGGCCATCTCTATGTCTTCTTCAGACAAATGTCTATTAGGTTCCTCTGCCCATTCTTTAATCAGGGTATTTGGGGCTTTTCTGGTGTGGAGTTGTATGAGTTCTTTATATATTTTGGATATTAACTGCTTATCAGATAATCATTTGCAAATATCATCTCCCATTCAGTAGATCGCCATTTCATTTTGTTGATGGTTTCCTTCACTATACAAAATCTTTATAGTTTGGGGGTGTCTGAGTGGTTCAGTCAGTTAAAAGTCTGCCTTCAGCTCAGGTCATGATCCCGGGGGTCCTGGGATCAAGCCCCACGTTGGGTTCCCTGCTGAGCA
Source organism: Potos flavus (assembly GCA_028534135.1). Classification (NCBI taxonomy): domain Eukaryota; kingdom Metazoa; phylum Chordata; class Mammalia; order Carnivora; family Procyonidae; genus Potos; species Potos flavus. The sequence goes on from CM052898.1 coordinate 157,093,726, forward strand.
GGGAGTCTGCTTCTCCCTCTCTCTGCCTCTCCCTCCACTTACGCTCTCTCTCTCTCAAATAAATAAATATAATCTTTTTTAAAAAAAGAACTTTATAGTTTGATGTGGTCCTAATAGTTTATTTTTGCTCTTGTGTTTCCTTTGCAGGAGCATATCTACAAAAAAAGTAGATGTCCAAGAGATTACTGCCTATGTTTTAGGAGCTTTACGATTTCAGGTCTTATATTTAGGTCTTTAATTCATTTTACTTTTGTATATGGTGTAAGAAAATGGTTCAGTTTCATTTCACTTGCACATAGCTGTCCAGTTTTCCCAACACCATTTATGGAACAGACTCTTTTCTCCATTGTATATTCTTTCCTTCTTTGTTGCAGATTAATTGACCATATAATTTTGTCTGGACTTCCTATTAATAATAATCTGGACTTCCTATTAATAATAATCTGGACTTCCTATTCTGTTCTGTTGATCTATGTCTCTATTTTTGTGCCAGTACCATACTGTATTGATTATTTTAGTTTTGTAGTATAGCCTGAAATCTGGGATTGTGAGACCTCCAGCTTTGTTCTTCTTTTCTCAAGATTGCTTTGGCCACTTGGTGTCTTATGCGGTTCCATACAAATTTTAGGATTATTTGTTCTAGTTCTAAAAAACATACTATTGGTATTTATTTTAATAGAGGTTGCATTGTATCTATAGATGGTTTGGGTGGTATATGAACATTTTAACAACATTAATTCTTCCAATCCATGAACATGGTATATCTTTCCATTTGTTTTTGATGTCTTCAATTTCCTTCTTCAATGTATAGGTCTTTTACCTTGCTTAAACTTACTTCAGATACTTTATTCTTTTTTTTTTTTTTTTGGTACTTCATTCTTTTTAATGAAATTGTAGATGATATTGTTTTCTTAATTTCTTCTTTTGCCACTTGGTTATTAGTGTATAAAAACAGAACAGATTACTGTATATTAATTTTGTATCCTGCAACTTTACCGAATTCATTTATTAGTTCTAACTTTTTTGGTGGAGTCCGTAGGGTTTTCTATATGTGTTATCATGTCATCTGCAAATAGTGACAGTTTATCTCTTCCTTACTAATTTGTATGCTTTTTATTTCTTTGTCTCATCCGATTGCTGTGAGTGGGACTTCCAGAAGCATATTGAATAAAGGTGATGAGAGTGGATATCCTTGTTTTGTTCCTGATCTTAGAGGAAAAATTTTCAGTTTTTCACCATTTATTTTTAAACAATGTTTAAGCAAATTGTTTTTAAACAACACATTACATTTGTAGTCATTTTTTAAATGAACTTTCTCAATAGACACAAGTGACCTTTGAATCATCTAATTCAGTTCTAGTTCCTTCACCTCATTTCAGCATAATGCTGTGACCACCTACTTCCTTTTTTAGACCTTGTTACACAACTCTTCCTGGTTCTCTTCTAGCATCCTAAAAATAGTCATTCTGGAAGATTCTGTTTCCCCCAGAATATTTTCTTTGTTTCCTTTGGATAGAATCATAACAGCATATCTTCTAATGTCATCATGGAGCAGACACATGCTTAGGGTACTTAGCTGTCTTCTCGGTATCTCTATAGGAAATATGTAAAATTCAATGTATTTAAAACTGAACTTTATTTTCAAAACCAGTACATTCTCCTGATATTTCTATTTCTGTTAATGCCATAACAATACTTCTATCTAGCATCAAAAGGTTGCAGTTATCTGTGAATCTTCCATGGCATCTCCACACCCTGTGCTCCATCAGACTCTGAATCTTTTAATTCTCATCTCAATATTCTTTCTCATACCCATCTTTTCTTTCCCACTTCAGGTGCCACTGTCATAGCTACAGATACTTCTCCATCATGTCTTGCCTGGAATATTGCAGTGGTCTCTTAAATATGCCTCACCTATCAGAATCATCATTTTTACATTATCAGTCTTGATTTATTCTGGGCCATTTCAGTATTTCTAAAGCACACACCAAATTTACAGTTCCCTGCTAAAAAGCTATCAATATCTTCCCATTGTATATGAACAAAGAAACCCTAATGGCCAAAGATTTTTTCCTGAAGTATCCTAAATTACATTTCTTTCTGATGTCTGTTTCCATATTCAAGTGGAATCAAGCCATCCTCAGTTTTCTGAGTTTGCTCCTAGTTTCAGGACAGAAGCTCTTGTGGTATCCTCCCCTGTGGTGCCCTCTTCACTTCCTCTCTGACTTTCATCCCTTTGTTTCTTTGGCTAGCTTGTTACCTTCTTTGATTTCCTCTAGTCAAAGCTGATTTCCCATCTTCTCTCAATTCTTATAGTCCTTCAAAAAACAAATTTTTGAAAATATTTCAAAACATAAGAAGATATAGAGAGGAAGGTAACAAATAAAAAATTAAAAAACATACTTGAAGACCTCAATGTACCCTTCCCCTATGGAATTCTCACTCTTTCACAGAGGTAATAGAGGTAATCATGACCATAATTTTGGTATTTTTCACTCACATACATTTTTTAAAGATTTTATTTATTTGAGAGAGAGAGAGAGAGAGAACACAAACAAGAGCAGGGCAGAGAGAGAAGCAGACTCCCTGCTGAGCAGGAAGCCTGGTGTGGGGCTCCATCCCAGGATCCTGGGATCATGACCTGAGCCAAAGGCAGAGGCTTAACTGATTGAGCCACCCAGGCACCCTATTCATGTGCATTAGTTATAATTTTTATATGTAATTGTAAATACAATATGTATTTATATGTACAATATATGTAATTCTAAATAACATATAATATAGTTTTAGCTCCATCCCAGGATCCTGGGATCATGACCTGAGCCAAAGGCAGAGGCTTAACTGATTGAGCCACCCAGGCACCCTATTCATGTGCATTAGTTATAATTTTTATATGTAATTGTAAATACAATATGTATTTATATGTACAATATATGTAATTCTAAATAACATATAATATAGTTTTCATTTTTCAAAGTGTACTGAAATGAAGTCATGTTGTATATCTTATCCTTTGACTTAAGAGTATTTGGGTGGAAGAGTTGCAATAACATGGTTGGAGTTAGTACAACACTAAATGAAATAAATCAGTCAGAAAAAGACAAATACCATATGATTTCACTCATATATGGAATTTAAGAAAGAAAACAAATGAGTAAAGGGAAAAGAGAGAGAGAGAGAAATCAAGAAACAGACTTTTAACTATAGAGAACAAAATAATGGTTACCAGAAAGTAGGGGGATGGGATATGTAAATAGGTGATGAGGATTAAGCAGTGCACTTGTGATGAGCACCGGGTGATTTATGGAATTGTTGAATCATTATATAATACACCTGAAACTAATATTACATGGCATGTTAATTAATTGGAATTAAAATAAAAACTTTAAAAAATATTTTTAAAAAGAGTATTTGAATGGGGGTGCTTGATATTTAGCCTTGCTGATACACATAATACCAATTAATTTACTTTAACTAATTAGAATATTCCATGATAATATACAATTTTTAATTATTCTACATGGTGATAGACATTTAAATTGCCTCCACTTCCTTATACTATTACCAGTGATGCCACTAAAATCACTTCCTTATACTTATATTCCACAGTTTTTCTGAATTTATGTATCTAGAAGTTAAATTACAAGATGGTAAAATTTGTTCCAATATTTACTCCCAGCATTGTACCCATTGCTCCACATTCTCACCAAAACTTGGTGTTTTCAGGGCTTTTTAATTTTTGTTAAGTTGAAAGATATGACTTGTTTCTTATTGTGGTTTTAATTTGTACTCTCCAGATCATATATGAACTTAAACAAGTTTATTAGTCACTTGTCTTTCTTCTCCTAAAAATTGCTGATTCACCTATTTTACCAATTTTTCAATTAAATTGTCTTTTCCTTACATATATTTTAATATATATTTTTAAATTCTGTATACACTAGATTTTATCACACTTATACTTTCAAATATCTTTGCTCAATTTTGTCTTATCTTTCTAGTTTCTTTTTATGTTTTCTTTTTTTAAATTTTTTTTTCTTTTAAAGGTTTTATTTATTTATTTGACAGAGAGGAGAGAGATCACAAGTAGGCAGAGAGGCAGGCAGAGAAAGAGGGGGAAGCAGGCTCCCTGCTGAGCAGAGAGCCAGATGTGGGGCTCAATCTCAGGACCCTGAGATCATGACCTGAGCCAAAGGCAGAGGCTTAACCCACTGAGCCACCCAGGCGCCCTTTTAATGTTTTCGTTAGATAAACAGAATTGTTTTCCTCATTTTGTTTATTAAACCACATTGAAGTGACTTCTGCAAGAGGTAGAACATTCATTTGTTTCCATATGGATCATCAGTAGTACTAATAGCTAAAAAAAATTTTTTTATCAAGTCTCACCATGTTTTTCATTTAACTGGCAATTTAATCCATTTACATTTATTATGGCTACTATTATATTTGGACTTATTCCTAACATTTTATTTTAATTTTCTAATTGCTCTGATTTTAAAATGAATTTAACTTCATTTTTCTGTTAACTTCATGTTTCCCCTTCATTTTACTTTCTAAAAATTGTAAAACTGATTTATTTTAGTGGTCACCTTTAAAATTGTAACATACATGACAGCATAAATTCTAAAGTTAGTATCTCTACCCTCCTTCTAAACAATTAAAGAATTTTAAATGTCTTATTGGCCATATTTCCAGAAAAGAAATTCTAAATAGTACTTGCTACTTCCTTTGTAGTTTCTACTTTAAACTTCCTAATAGTATTATTTGATTACATAGTATCCAATAGATTATAAATTCCTTTAGAATATATATATATCTTCCTCATTTTTTTCTTCCCCATGGTGCCTTCAAAGAATGCTTACATAAAGAAAATGTCCACAACACATGGCTGTTGAAGACTTATGGCTGGCTATCCTAATTTCTTCGGGAGGACAACAAATCTGTAAAGTATCAAGCTTTGGGTGATATGAAAATAAAAGGGGTTAAACAGATTAGATATTATTAATTTATTATTTATTATATCATTATAACGACATATTTATTAATATGTCATTAAGATATTACTTACTATAGTTACCTAGAGTAAAAGAAGTAGGAGAGTAGGATGTCATAGAAATCCAGGGAATTAATTTTCAAGGAAATTCACCAACTCTATTAAGTTAGTGAAAAGATATAAGAGAAAAAAAACTCTAAACTTTTAAAAAAATTTACAGTTAAAATGGTCACCGATGACCTTGTGAGAGGAATTTTTGGTGGAATAATTTGAGCAGAAGACAACTTGTAGTAGGTTGAGAAGTAAAAAGGAGATAAGGGAGAAAAGGAAACAGATACAGAATGGTTTCTAGAAATTTGGGTCTGACTTCTAGAAGTTTGGGAAAGAAATAAGGAGGTGGAATCAACAATTTCTAATAGCTTTATTTCTAGATGTTGAACACATCAAGTTTAGTAATCAGCATCTTTTGTGGAATTCTCTGAGCCGAGAAGATAATTTGAAGTTACTTTTATACATATTATATCTGGCTTACTTGCTGTTATGAAAGTCATGTCTTTTCATCTTTGTGGACTCTACATCTAACATTGATAATGGTCGATTATGTATTTGATGAGGGAACCTAGCTAGGAAGACAGTGACCTCCCTTCTACCAAATATATTCTGAGGAATTTGAATGACAAAACTGTGTGAATGACAAAACTGTATGTAGAAGTAATTTCTGCATTACTTTTTAGAGTGGAATACATTATCTTTAAGATCTCTCCAAACTCTAAACCATATAATTATATGATGAAATGCATTATTTATATTCAATGGAATTTTAATTAAAGATGTTTAAATTACCAAGATAAATTTCTCACTGAAATCGCAAGTAGTAGAAAAACATAAACAAATATCTATTCAATACGTAAATGCTAGACATAAATAATGTCATTAACTAAACTCTATATATTGTAATTATTATATTAGAAATACCTGTTTCAAATTATTAAACCAAATCTTATATATAATCACTATAGCTACTACAGAGGAATTACTGCATAAATAATCATCTTTCAATATCAGAGGCACTATATATCTGCATTACATAATGTTGAAAAATATACACAACATTCACGGAACACAATAAAATTCATAGTCAAAACATAAAATAAATGTTATTGAATAGATCGACGATATTTACAAATGCCCATTTTGTGGTTCAAGGATGCGACTCTCTTTAAAGAACATAACAAGGATATTGCATTTCCCATGAAGCACAGAAAACATCTAGACCTGAGATGATGGTTGGATTTTACCTGTTTTTCTAATGCCAATTGATTAGGAATGGTGCCTGGAAAAATGTATTCAAGAATGTGTGACCTCCTTTGAGCTCAGTGGGAAAGAATGAGAAGATTGATTACTGGTGTCTGCGATGGTTCGGTGGTGAAGGACAGAGGAGTTTGGAATCAAGTATTTGCCAATGCTTTTTAGACCTTTAAACATTTACATTCTGCAAACCTTTTCCCCCCACCTCCACCAATTTGACTAGCTATAAAATCGCTACTTGTTCATATTTAAATTGCTAGCCATTCTTCCAGAATATATCTTCCAGCAAAGTAATGCTTATTTTTGGTGGCAAAATCACTTTTGTTCAGACTTGTGTAAAACAGTGTGACATTCCAGAACTTCCTTCCACAGATAGCCATCATCCATCTTCAGTAGAATATTAATGTAGAGGGAATGCAAGGTCAACCCAGAAAACATTAATTTGGAAAAGAGAAACCAGAATAATGTGAATAACAACAGTGCCAAAAAGAAAAAAAAAAAAAAAGAAAGAAAGAAAAGAAAGAAAGAAAAAAGAAATGCTGATTCAGTGTCCCTTCCCTGTCTGGGTCTAATGCTGCCCTCCTGAGTGGTGGGTAAAACTCTCCCAGCAGCAGCCATCAGCACAGCTGTTAACTCCCCTTGCTTGCACCCCCCCACCCCCAGTCCTTGCACACTCCCCTCTGCTCCATCACAATCATAGTTGTTCCTTATGGTGAATCTATCAGTCAAACGAGAACATGGGAAATCTGGTTCAGAAAGACACAGTGGTTTATGGAAAGATTTACCACTGTGCTTCTTTAAATGAATAGATTCCTCTAGTGCACTCAACATCTTATTTTAGGGGCACCTGGGTGGCTCAGTCCACTAAGCATCTACCTTCATCTCTGGTCATGATCCTAGGACCCTGGGACCTGGGATCGAGTCCCTCACTGGGCTCCTTGCTCAGCAGGGAACCTGCTTCTCCTTCTCCTCCCTCTCCTCTGCCTGCCACTCCTCCTGCTTGTGCGCTGTCTCTCTCCCTCTCTGTCAAATAAATGAACAGAATTCCTTTTAAAAAGCTCTTATTTTACTTACTAATTAGACACAATTCCCAGGAACTCACGTTGATAAACAAGAAATCGGACAATAAGGCAATTCTTACATAATTGTAAAAGCAAGGCCAAGGCTTTCCAATTAAGGTTGACTGATCCCTCAAGGCCAGTGAAGCTTTTTGTACTTAGGTACATAGAAGATCCTTTTTTGTAATTGTCCCACTGGGCCTGTGCTCGGAATGTTCTCTCTTCACTTTCTCGTTCAGAGTCTAACTTGAGGATTTTGCTTTCTCTGCAGCTTCCTCAGATAGAAGCCGCTTCTTCTCTCACACTTCTCTTACCAGTCATCATGAAGGTGACCATTCTTCCTTGATCCTTCCTGAAAACACTCGGCTCTGAACCTCCTGTCATCGGACGATGCCAACCAACACCGTCCTTGTTGTAAGTATCTACAGATCCTAGGTCACTCCAGTTCTTTAAGGATTTTAAATCCTAGTTCACAGTTATTGCACTAACATCGCTCCTGTGATTTCATAATCACTCCGATAACCACTAGCCGCACAGTTCCTTGTTCTCCACTTCTCCGGAAACTGGATGCCACCCTCCCTCTTCAACTGCTATGGGCTGAGCTGTGTCCTTCACGAATTCATATGCTGAAGCGCACCTCTAAGGCGATGGTATTCGGAGATGAGTCACTTAGGAGGTTATAAGGTTTAGATGAGGTCATGAAGGTGCTGCCTCCATGATGGGATTGGTGCCTTTATAAGAAGAACCCAGAAAGCTTCTTCTTCTCTTTCACCACCCACGTGCATCAAGGAAAGGCTGTGTGAGGACATAGCAAGAAGGTGGCCATCTGCCCTGCCCCTGCTGGTATTTCGATCTTGGACTTCCAGTTTCCAGAACTACGAGAAATAAAGTCCTGCTGTTGAAGCGGTATTTTGTTATGGCGGGCTGAGCTAAGGCGTCATCTGCTCCCATCATATCTTACACAGCATACCTTACACTTTATTACCTAGGACTACATCCACTGCTTAATAAGAATTTCGGGTATCCCATTTTCCAACTACTGCCTCCTATATTTCCAACTCATTCCTTTCAATCTGTGATTCCCCAAATCCTTAGGCCCCATAGTCCATAAATCCTACAGCCTTTTCACTGTCAGGTTTGGTTTTTAGCCCCTATTTCCTTCCTTGCAACTAATCAAATGTCCATTGTTTGTCATGATATAATCACTCTCTTATATAAATCAAGTCTCTTACCTTTCCCTTCATTGTGCTGTTCTAGCAAAACCCAACCCCAGTGAAATTCAACTCTATGAGCATATGCCTCACCTGCACTCAAGAAGAGGAACATGAAAGGAGTAAAGTATCATCATCTCTCACTTTGAATTTCTTTTCGCAAACCTCAAGTGGGCATAAAATATGACCAAGAGATTCTACTGCATTTCCCTAATCCAGGTACATTTCTGCTCTCCCAGGCAACTATCCCATATCTCTTCCCTCTTTTCAAAAATCTAACACTGACTCCCCTCCTCACTCCCAACTAATGACCTTACTTCCTATTTTAATCAAAGATAAATAAATGAATAAAAGCAATCAGAAAAGAGTATCTTCATTCTCCCACTACCACCACACCCCCCATGCCTTCTGCATCTACATACTCATACCTTCCCTCCTCTTGCTGTGATCTCAGGAACAGGCACGTACACCGCCCTGACTGTTCGCTAGAAATTATCATAAGCACTTTACATAAGCCAACTCACGTAATCGCCATGACGACCCTGTAACCCACGGACCATTGGTGCCCTCATTTCACAAATGAGAGACCCAAGGCGGAGAGAGGTAAAGCAACTCGGGCCCTGGTCACAAAGCCAGTGACCGGGCAAGCTTGTTCTCTCGTGGCCTTCACTATATTGCTTCCTGTGCGGCTGCATTTGTGTGAATGAACTGTCTGGGCTCTTCTCGAGGACCAATCTTGCTCCTGTGCTCTAGATCCCATCCCCACTTATCCGTACTGGGATATCGTCACCCCAGTCTCCTGATCGCTCCTGGATCATTACTATAAGGATAGAAATTTTCTCTCATCTTTAAAAACCCTCCCATGGCCCCACATCACTCTCAAACTACTACCTCATGTCTGTGGTCCCTTTTAGATTGTAATTGTTGTAAAAGAGTGTTCATTACTCCAATATCTTGCGTCCTCTGTTGAACTCATACAATCCCAGCTCCTACTGTCACCACACTACACTACGCTGGCCCCAGTCGATGACTTACCGTTTAAACATTCGCTTGCTCCCTCCTTGAAACATTTCTTCAAGGGGCTTTTAGAACACCACCCTCCTTTGGTTTTCCTTGTGTTTAATTGGCCACTGTTTCTCTATTTCTCTTACTGACTCTTCATTTCCCTGACCTGTTAACACTGGAGGGACCCAGAAGTCAGTCTTCAGACTTCCTCAGTGCCTACATTCATCCCTTGATGGTCTCAACCATTATCATGGTACTAGATAACATCCTTATGCTGATGATTTCCAAATGCATACCTTTGGTTGAAGTCTGTTCCCCAAACACAGACCTTAGGCCTTCTTGACAGCTTTCAGATGCCACTTGAGAAACTCAAGGAGTATCATTATTTCATCGTCAAGTTCACTGCGACCTTGATATCTCCATGTAGATCTGTAATAAATAGCTCAAATGAGCACATCCAAACACAAACTCCTAGTCTTTCTCCACATCACTCCTACCCCAGCTGTGCTCCTCCTGCGATTTCTTGCATCTTAATTCATTGCAACAGCATCCTTCCAGGCGCTCAGGCCAGAAATTCTGGAGGCTTCCTTCTCTCCTCTCTTTGTCTTGCCATCAGGGAATTCTGCCAGCTCTCTCTTCCCTCAAGATCTTGAGTCTGACTGGTTCTTTCTTTTTTTTTTTTTTTAAAGATTTCATTTATCCATTTGACACAGAGAGAGAGAGACCACAAGTAGGCAGAGAGGCAGGCAGAGAGAGGTGGGGAAGCAGGCTCCCTGCTGAGCAGAGAGCCCGATGCGAGGCTTGATCCCAGGACCCTGAGATCACGACCCGAGCCGAAGGCAGAGGCTTCAACCCACTGAGCCACCCAGGCGCTCCAGGTCTGACTGGTTCTTACAAGCTCCACTGCTGCCACCCCGGATCTAAGCTACCAACTTCTCTCACCTGGTTTCCTGCACAGAGCTTCCTAACTGGTCTCACTGCCTCCACCCACTCTTGTGTCCTCACTCGTTCTCATGGCCAGGATCCTTTCAAAAAATCAGATCATACTACTCTGTTCAGAATCCTCCGATGGCTTTGTATTGTAATTAGAGTATGAACCACAGTTCTTGTAATGAACTAGAAGGCCCTAGCTTTGTGCCCTCTTGTTACTTCTAGGTATCCACTACTCTGCTTCTCTCTCACTGATTCATTTCGTCTCTGTTGGTCTCCCCGAGGTTCCTCATACCTGCTAATCACATTCCTACTCAAGACTTTTATACTTGGTGTTCTCTCTACCCCGATAGCACCATGGGTCACTCCTGCACTGCTTCCTACTCTGCTTAAATGTTGCCTTCTTAGGGATGTTTTCCCCACCATTCTAGAAAAAAAAAAAAACAAAAACAACAACACTTATTTTTAAATAAGCTCTGTTCTTTATAACTTACCTTTCTTTCCTGTTTTTTTTTTGTTTTGTTTTGTTTTTACCAATAGCACTTTCTACCATCTAACCCTGTTGTATTTTACATGCTTCTTTCTTTACTTTCCCTACTAGAATATAAGCTCCATGAGGACAGAAATTTTTTGTCTCTTTTGTTCAATGCTCTTTCATTCACCAAGAATAGTGCTTAGAAAGAAGTAGGCACAAAATAAATTTTTAGTGAATGAAATGATTTAATAGATGAGTAAGTTAACAACATTGCAGTCAAGAGGGGATTTTGTGGTTGGTGGATTAGTTTCACGTTTGGAGTAGCATCTTTTTTTTCTTTTTTGGATCTATTTATTTATTTGAGAGAGACAGAGAGGGGAAGCACAAGCAGGAGGGGCCCAGGGAGAGGGAGAGAGAGTCTCAAGCAGATTCCCGCTGAGCGTGGAGTCTGACTCAAGGCTCAATCTCATGATCCTGAGATCACAACCTGAGCTGAAACCAAGAGTCAGACGCTTCACCAACTGAGCCACCCAGGTGGTCCTGGAGTAGCATCTTATTATGCACATGGTTCTGTATAACATTTTTGAGTCAAATCATGTTTATTGACCCTGGAATAAAGTTCAAATTAAAATATCTTTTAAGGTCATATTGGTATCAATTATTAATAAATATTAGAGATAATTTTTTTGTTCCTTTCTTTTCATTCCTAAGTCCCTGCTGAGTGACAGATACATGCTGCCTTGTGTATTTACCATTGCTATAATCTTCTAACTTGCTTCTCTCCCTGAGTTATTAATACTGCATTCCAATATATTTTACATATGGTTGCCAAATTAATCTTTATCTAAAGAGCAATGATAACGATCATTCCCTGGCTCAGAAAATTGCCGTGGCATCTCAATGTCTGACATAAAATCTCTCAAGCTGGCCCTAACCCACTTCTACTGACTTTTCTACTACCTCTTCTACTTCATCACTCTTCACTCCCACCCTGAGCCTTTGTGGGCATCACCAGTCCTGCCAGTAAAGTTGCTCTTTACATCAGAGACAGGCAAACTTTGGGGGTTAAAGATCAGGTAACAAGGGGCACCTGGGTGGCTCAGCCGGTTAAGCATCTGCCTTCTGCGCAGGTCATGATCCCAGGGGCTTGGGATCGAGTCCAAGCCATGACCTTCCCCCTTTTTGCACTCTCTGGCTATCTCTGTTGCTATCTCTGTCTCTCTCAAATAAATACAATTTTTAAAAGAAAAAAAAGATCGAGTAACAAATATTTTAGGCTTTACAAGTGTCGGGGAAGAAGACTTTCCCCTTCTTTCCTTCTAGGTACTTTTGGCTCGTCTCTTAATTAAATGAACATAAGATAAAGGGAGAAAAACAAATTGAATTGTGTATGTATGAGAGCTCTGTAAGGGTAGGAGACCCACAGGCACTATGGCAGCTGACGTTTATGTGCCATCCTGGGCTCAGGAGCAGGGGGTAGGTGTGTCTGAGACTTCAAAGTGGAAGACGAAATGTTTGGTGAACAAACGTCTGCCCTGCTGTGCAGAGACAATGGGACACAGGAGCGGAAGTTGATCTCTAGGCTCCGTAGAGCTTTCCCCCAGCTGAGCACACCTAACCCAAATTCTTCGTCGTTTCCTCTGGTGACAGTTCTTGTCCTGAACCAGGACTTCTGAGATAGGGCGACTGAAGGATTCCATACAAATCTGCTTCCTGCTCCTTTTCCTGCTTCTGTTCTGGCCAGGTATCTGCATCCCCACCTTCTACATGCCTTGGAGTACGTCTTTCTTGCACAAGTCAAGGACTTCATGATTTCTTTAGAGTCTTCCAGCACACTAGATAACATTGAAGGAAGGACTGGGTGAGAAGGACCTGTCAAGGCCATCGCGTGGGTATTCCAGACTAGCAATGCTAGACATTTCGACGCCAAGACCCCTGGTTCCAAGGAATAAGTGACTTATGGAGGACACCTGGACATGTGTCCTCGTTCTAACTGGTTCCTGGATGCCTGGGAGGACACATACACCAGACCGCCATCCCCAGTAAAAACCCCAGACCCCAAGCAAGGACAAGACTCTCCTTTCCTTTCTGAGGCTCCCGGATACTCTGTACCTGCACTCTCTCTATATCTTAAATAAATCCTGCTCTCATTCCTGCCGGCTCGCATTTGATTTCTATCCTGCACATAGCCAAGGACCTTGGTCCTCTTGGTCCTCCGACCTGGTGTGCCTACATCATTTCTAAGTTCTTTCAGGCAGTGAAGGGGGAGGTAAAAATCTCTTCCTGAGCCTTTTGGGCCTTGGTTCGCTTCAGCTCAATGTAATCTACATGGTAAAGTGGGACGTTTTGGAACGTCCTTCACAACCCATATGGTCTCTGTCATAACTACTCAGCTCAGCCCTGCAGAGCAAACCCAGCTCTCTGTTTTGCACGGACCTAAGTCTTGCTCTTCGTTTACAGCTCAGGCTGTTCTGGGATCTATGGGCGTTTCCACACTGTTAGTACCAACTGTGCTGTCTTCTCATTATTAAATTTTCTTGTTTACATAAAAAAAAAATTGATCATAGTCTATACTTCTGTGTAACGTCAGTGCCCAGCACAAGGTCATGCAATGACAGACAGCATACACCACATACTCTTATTTTAATATTTCTGGCATTGGCTTTGTTTTCTTTACCTTTATTTTTTTTATTTATTATTATTATTTTTAAAGATTTTATTTATTTATTTGACAGAGAGAGAGATCACAAGTAGGCAGAGAGGCAGGCAGAGGGAGAGGGGGAAGCAGGCTCCCTGATGAGCAGAGAGCCCGATGTGGGGCTCAATCCCAGGACCCTGAGATCATGACCTGAGCCGAAGGCAGAAGCTTTACCCACTGAGCCACCCAGGTGCCCCTGTTTTCTTTACCTTTATACATCCACTGAATGTGATGCGAATTTTTAGCACCAAAAAGTAATTGAATCAATGGTGCAGCCTGTAACCAATGGAATAATTTTAGAAAATATTATCATATACCTAAAGCACAAGTAAAAGTGATTTTCCTCTCAGACATCTATGTGGTTCACAGAACTGAAGGCCAGGTTAAATGATACAAAGTCCTGCATGTCAAACTTGTTTTGCTCACATATTCTGTAAAAGGATTTTTACAAACTATATGCCTTCACAAATATTGAGTCAACACGCCTGAAATATTTCATTGTGTTATTAAATAGTTGAAGATAAGTAATCTCAGGTGGTGGGGATGGGTAACTGGGTGATGGGCATTAAGGAAGACACGTGATGTGATGAGCACTGAGTATTACATACAACTGATGAACTACTGAACTCTACATCTGAAACTCATGATGTACTATATGTTGCCTAATTGAATTTAAATAAACACACACACAAGTAATCTCCATTTTTTAAAATAAAAGCATTAAGTAACTCTTTAAAATGTAAGCAACTTCACTGAATTCTACACCCATGGGTATCTACTTAAATATTTATGAACAAGATCCTCTTTATAGTTAGAAATTTTACTTGTACTCCTGATTTGTACTTTATTCCAGTTGTCTCACAGATTTTTACCCCAATGTGATTTATTTTGTGCTTCAAAGACTTATTGATCACTGTACAACACTTCTATGCGACATAAATATAATTTTTTAAAATTTCCCTACATTTTAAGTGCTAACATTTCTTCTGGGTTGAATCACCATAATTTTTAGTATTATAAAATTGATCAAAACAACACAACTAACTCACATATTTTCCTGGAGACCCACAATTTAATGAGATAGGTTTACTGCTTGTATAAGTCAGAGTTCATCCTCAATTTTATTTCTTTTTGTTGTTGTTTTTAGTATACAGCATGAGAAATCATGAATATATGAACAAGTAGAGAGGAATGAAATTATAATATCAGCCAATATTTTGAACATATTCCTAAGTGAGATTTACACATTTTAGTGTATGTAAATTTTGTATCAAATGGAAAAAACTCAGATAGTGATTTATTGCCAACATTTATTTTTACTAAATGATCACATAAAAACTTAATTAGGTTTTCCTTTCAATTTTGTTGAAATCAATTAATTTTAAAGAAAGTTTAACAGCCACCTGACTTGCAAAACTTTTTGGAGCCTCTAGTATATTTATTTGTACAAAGAGTAAACAACATGCATGTAGAGTGGCCATAGGTTTGACACAGACAAAAACCTTGGTGATATAATCACCAAATGATCAAATTCAAATGGCAAGTTTATTGTGGCCACTGAATCAATCCAGAACTCTTTTTCAGGCTCAAAAGGTGACCAGTAATGATATCAAACAGCATTAACTAAGTTTTTCTGGCTCTTGGTCATAAAGACCTCACGGTCCACATTGAATCTGAGATTAGACATTTTTGATTACCCAGGTACCTCCGAGCAAACCGAAAACTGTCCAGTAGATCCTGAATTCCACAGTGCCTCCAGCTGGGTCTTTTCTTTCAACTTTTGCACCATCTGACTTGCAAAACTTTTGTTGAATAATCACTGTGGTGATTCCCTTTTCCTACACCTATTCCTTTATGTAATTCAAAGTTCTGTGTTTATTTTTTTAAAGAATTTCATTTATTTATTCATGAGAGAGAGAGAGAGAGAGAGAGAGAGGCAGAGGGAGGAGCAGGATCCCCACTGAGCAGGGAGCCTGATGCAGAACTCGATCCCAGGACCCCAGGATCATGACCTGAGCCGAAGGCAGATGCTCAACCATCTGAGCCACCCAGGTGCCCCAAAATTCTGTGGTTAGTACCCAGAGGTTTTGATACCATAGGACAGTGTTCTGGAGGGCTGAGAAATAGATCTTTCTTTTGTGAAGTGAAAGAATGGTAACTGTTAAAAAAAAAAGTTGAAAAAAGGTAAGTGGTATAGTGCTCAGACTCCCAGCCACAGTCAAGTTAGTGGAGAGAGGGCAGGAGATTGAGGGTAAGGAAATAGATTGCCTTCAAAGTCTGCAGGCCAGCTTAAGTTTTTCTGAGTCTTCAGGTATGTTCAGAAGTACATGTTTTCCAGTTGGAAGTCAGTGAGTACAAGCCGATTCTATGACATAGACTGACTTGGAGAAAAGCCTTAGCCACAAGATGTCACTAAAATTCCATGTTACACTTTAAGATGCTATTGCAAGCTTCTTTTCATCTAAAAAATCAGCAGCAGCATTTGAGATCTAAACGAAAGAAGGATAAAGTCTCTTTGATTCCTTAATTTTAAAAGAAAAAATGTGATGGGGAAAGAAAGGACGATGAAGGTAGTTTAGCAATATTATCACATACTATCTGGGCCTTCACGAATTTGTTTCTAGCAAAATGTAACCCAATAAACACGTTTAAATGGAAATAACACTCAATAATTTAAAGTAGGTACTCTAAAATGGAATAACTTATAAAAAACATTTTATTAAAATCCTTGGAAAACACATTTTGTGACTAAAAAAAATTTATTCATTAAAAAAAATTTACCTTAGAAAATGAAATGTACCCAAAAAAATATACCTGTTTGTTCATCTATGTAGTTCTATGCAGGCTCTAAAATTTTTATAATTCAAGTTCACTGAGTCATGAAAAAATTAGCTATTGCTTAGTTATTCAAGAGTGCTATTTTTTAAAAAAAGAGTGGTATATATTTAGAGTACTTACTGTATCTTATGTATCTTGAGAACTCGTTTATTGGCATGCTACATTTATTATAGGTAAAAGTTAAAACAAAACTATGTAAAGCTAGGGGCGCCTGGGTGGCTCAGTGGGTTAAGCCTCTGCCTTCGGCTCAGGTCATGATCTCAGGGTCCTGAGATCGAGCCCCGCATCGGGCTCTCTGCTCAGCAGGGAGCCTGCTTCCCCCTCTCTCTCTGCCTGCCTCTCTGCCTACTTGTGATCTCTCTGTCAAAAAACAAACAAACAAACAAACAAACAAAACTATGTAAAGTTAAGTAATTGGGACCAGAGTATTTTAAAGACACCCGTGTAAAACTCTTGGGACTTTCCCTAATGTGCAAATGCAAGAACTTTGAAAGTCACAGCTTTACAAAGACTAACCAATAAAATAAAGACATCACAGCAAGCCATCTCAATTTAAGTATAGAAATAAGACATATTTACCAATTTAATAGTTATGATAATGAATAAAAGCTTTATTTTGGCTAGAAATAACAGAGAATATAAAAATCATTTGATGAAAAATCTCACCTCCCTCCAATATATTATGCAAAAACATGTCTGTGCTCTACATGCTTCTGAAAGACTATCTACTGATAAATGACGTGTCTTTATGAAATTTATAGAATGTGAACAAAAGAAAATAGTTTCAAGTTGTTTCACTCCAGGGCCGAAAATGTTTCCAACTAAGCCTTATTTGGGTGGAGAGTAAAGGGAGATAGTGGAATGATCTCTAACAAATTGACAGAATACCAGGATTAGCAAAGGACAGAAAATAAGGGCATTGAATGGCTGCTTTAAAAAAAAACAAAAACAAGGTGATGATATCGGTTAAATTGTTTGGGTGAAAAGGTGATTACTGCTTAAGAGCAAATACCAGTAAAGTCAGATCAGCACAAACTTTTAGTGTACAATGTGTACACCACATTTGTACACTCTGTAACAATGATGTATATTCTAGCAGTTTTACTTTTTCCCACAATTCTGTTCTACATTCCTGTGGTCATATAGAAAGAGGAAGCTTGTCACTAGTCTAGTAGTCTAAGAATAGATATGTGATTTAAAAAACTTGTTTTTCTTACCGATCCACATAAAATTCTTTTTTAGTCATATACTATCACAATAATCTTCTCACCTAGAGTCACCAAAAGAAAAATCTACCTGCATATGGTGTTAAAGGGATTTCTCATCTGTCCTTTGCATTCAGCTCAGGAAAAGTATTCTTTCATGTTATGTTGCAGTATTTGGACCTTGTTTTAAATATGTACCCAAACATGTTTCTGCAGTAAGCCAGGAAAATAAGATTGTGGTAGGGGTGGGGATGAAGCTCTTCGGAACTGAGCCATTTGCACAAATTGTGTAATCTTTTTTTTTTTTTTTTTAAGATTTTATTTCTTTGACAGAGAGAGAGAGATCACAAGCAGCCAGAGAGGCAGGCAGAGAGAGAGGGGGAAGCAGGCTCCCCGCCGAGCAGAGAACCCGATGCGGGGCTCGATCCCAGGACCCTGAGATCATGACCCGAGCCGAAGGCAGAGGCTTAACCCACTGAGCCACCCAGGCGCCCCACAAATTGTGAAATCTTAACGTAATCTGATTTCCTTGCCATTACAATTCACATTATGAATCTGGAGGGATGTCTTTCCAAGACAGTGAGCAGTCTGGTTGATATGCCACTTAGGGAAGGCACCTAAAATCAAAGAAATACCCTTTCCTGATATTAACAATGTCTCAAAGAAATGTTTTAAATTTCTGTTCTTATCTCAAAACCTCATGTGAACACTTTTCCTCCACACAGGAAGTATCAGAAGAAAAAAGTTTTGCAACTTCCTGCTCAGTTTTTCATACAGTATTATAAAAACAGTACAGATTCAAGTGTTAAAATTGTATTTTCTACTCCCTTCAACACTGAATCAACACTTTGATGGTTTATTGTTGATAACTAACTGCTCTCTTAAGAAAGGGAGGAGTTGATTGGCTTTCTTATAACCCTTTTATTCATCTAACACCTACATTGCTGCCCAAATAGCTAGTGTATGTTCCATCATTAAAGATCGTAATACATCCTGTCTAATCCTCACCAAAGCATATCGCCCAGTGTAATCTTGTTTTCTATATTGAAGAGTTTTCAGGGATGAATAGAACAAGAAATTGCTAGGGACTTCTCATTGTTATATGTAACACACATATATGCCAAATGATTCAGACACTGCACATCAGTGGTTCTGTCTCCAAAATACAATATCCTCTAAACACATGACAGAAATTGCTCTTCCATGTTGTCCCTGAATTGAGATTTTCTGACAGAATTTTTCCAATAGTTCGTTCTGTAATCTGATTATATTAATGTTGAGACAGTTTTTTACCAGCGACTCAGCAACGCCTTTTTAAAAATTATTACTTCCTGTTAGATTTGTTTGATATTTGAACCGAGACTCCAAGTTCAGACCCACAGGTGGTGATTGTTTTACGGTTGTCAGAGGCTAGCGAGCGTTATTTCTGAGGATTATATCCAAAGACATGATGCAGAAAACAATTGAAAAAATGGGTATAATCATTAAGACATGAGAGGCTAAAATATGGCTTGGTGTCCAAGTGACAGATCTAAGGCAGGACCCCTACTAAGGGGAGGAACTCTGGTGACAATCTAAAGTGAGCTCGCTCTCTGCCACCAAGCACTGAGTGGGCTGTGTGTGCCAGGAATTACCCAAATTCATTTATGAGAGAAACCAATGTGCTTCAAAATAAATGATGTGAGACTTTTGATGATGATGCAAATATTTGGCCAGGTACTATTTACCAGTGGTGAATGGACTGCAGGCCACATTTCAGATATTCATACCTGTCCTTCCTTATATAGTTCTGCTGAAATTTTAAAAAACATCACACTCATAGAAACTCTCGGACAGCACATAGATTCTAATTCTGCATTCCCATCATGACATTTCAGTATTTGGTACTATTTTCATCACCCTTCAATTTTGTGAATCGGAGAGGAGTATCAACCATAAAATGCAAATTTAACAAGCATTAAAATTCACAGGGAAGTACATTAGCGAAACTAAACACTGTTGACTTCATGTTGGCTGTGATAAACTGACCGTGTTATTACATATGCATCTAATGATTGCACACTAAGAACATAACACTATTAAAAATTAAATGAGATTTTACCTATAAAACCTACTAAATGTGTGAATTATGTGCATAAAATTTCCAAAATATATGTGATATGGAAAAAAATGTTTCAGTGCATTTTTTCCCCCTCTGAAAAGTGCCAAACTAGTTACCAAGGATCACCATCCTTTTGGGGCATTGTTCTAATCCAAACGTTAGGGATTTACCTACAATTCAGAGTAAGGATCAAAACATGACAATGGTTAAAGTAGTAAGTAGGGCATCAATGAGAGATCAGAGAGAAGCATTTTCTAATAAAATAAACTTTTATTACACAGTAAATGTTACTTGATGCAAGTTAAAGTGTGAAAAGCATGAATAAACTAGAACAAATATTTTAAGTACTAAGTGTCTTCTATTAAGGTACCTGGTACATAGTAAGTGCTTGATAAGCGGTTTACCAAACTGAGAGAAGACTGTTTAAGAGAAAACACTGATACATTATTTAAAATCAACTTTTTTTTCTCAGTCCTGAACTGTTGCTCTAGCTTAAGGTTGATTTAGAGTTAAAATTATGGCTTATTCTGTGATTCTCTTAGTTCCTATGAGTTCAATTTTGATTGTTCTACTACTGGTTCCGGCATTAAGGCCCCTGACATGCTTAACTTTTCTATTGCCATCTTGTTTCTGTACTCTAAGCTCATTCTATTGTAAAGCTAATCTACTCCAATCAGTGCAGTCAGTGCAGCAAAACCTCCTGTCTTTGCTAAACAAGTATTTTCCGTTAAACTTCCTAGAATAACTTTTAATGACCTTATAAGCACACCCATCCAAGGCCATGCTTCCTACAGAAAAATCCCACCCCAAATCTGCCACTCATCTCCAATGTCACTCTTAAATGTATGTCAACTCCTATTACTTGGTCTCTTTGAAGGAATCATTTATCTAGTACTTGATTATTTTATTAACATCTGAATTTTTACTACAGGTTATTGGCAGTCTATAATTTGGCCTTCTGTCTACCAATTGCACTTTCCAACTAAAACATGAAAATATATTTTGAACATATATAAAAAAGCAAAAAAATTTTACACAACAGTAGTTCAAAACAACTTCAGAATTTCTAGTGATTAGAAAATAGAAAACTACTTTTTTAAAATAATTTTTAAATAATTTTAAAATTTAAATTTAAATTGTATTTAAATATTTTAAAATAATTTTTTAAATTTATTTGAGAGAGAGAGAACATGAGAGGGGAGAGAGTCAGAGGGAGAAGCAGACTCCCCGCTGAGCAGGCAGCAGGATGCAGAACTCATCCCAGGACTCCAGGATCAATACCTGAGCTGAAGGCAGTCACTTAACCAACTGAGCTACCCAGGCGCCCCAGAAGATAGAAAACTATTTTAAAGGTTTCATACTTTTTTCTAGAAATGATGTGTAATATTTTCATCTTCTTGTTTTTCCCTCTGTAAATAGAAATACACACACTACACACATGTATTCAGAAATGTATATTTGTTAGAAAAAATGAATAGTGTTTTTCAATGAGTAAAATTTATGAGGAAGCAAAATAAATTCTTCAACTTCAATGAACTACAAATTCCTTTAAAATATTCTTGACTTGCTAAGAAAGCATACACTCACAAAACCATGTAACTTCAAAATAGTTCAGAAATCATCTAATTGTTTATTTTTACATGTGAAGAAAATGAGAATTACAGAGTTTAAATTCTTTCACAATAAGGTAGTAGCAGTAGTCAGACTAGAAATAAAGTGCAAGAAAAAAACAGGCTTTGTAGTTTAAAAATTAAATCATCCCTCCACCCATGCCTCCCTTACCCCACACAAAACAAAAAACAAAGAAAACAAAAAAACAGGAAAAAATACTCATAACAAAAGTATGTGAACTTCAGCACATTACTTAGCTTTTGGGGCTTCAGTTTCTTCATCTTTTACAAAAGCATAATAAAACTTTAGTAATTCTATTTACCAAATTATTGTTGATTGTATTAGAGCTCACATTATTCAGGAAGATAACTTTGGCTTTATTCATTAAACAAATATTTACTGAGCATCTAATACATATGCTAGGCATTGTCTTTAGCAGAAAGGCAAAGGGCTAGGAATATAGAAGGCTCTGAAAAAGTATCATTTGTTCCCTTATTTATATCTTTAATAAATGTCAATTTGAATACTTAGTCTCTGTGCAAAGCAATGGAAAAAAAATGAAAGCCAAAGAGCTTATAGTCTCTGCGCTCAGTTTAAAATCTAGTGGGTGAGATTAACAAGTTAGTAAATTAATATTTAAAGTGCTAGGACTGAAATAAACGGGAGCTCTTATAAATATTAAAAATGGGGTCCACTTACAGAGGAGAAAACATTTAAGACAAATCCTAAAAGATAAAAATTAAGCAGCCATGCAAAAAGCTAGGAAAATTTTAGACAGATAACACACACAAAACATCTCAAGAGAAAAAATGCTTGACTTAAAGAAATTTCCAGTTTTTAAACCGTTTCAATCATAGCCCTTTTAATTCTGTATTATCTGACTATCTGCAACAACAAAAAAATTAAATTTTCACTATTTTGTATACAGACCTACCTTGACTTACAATGGGTTACATCCCAACAAACCCAACAGAAGTTGAAAATATCATTAGGTTGATAATGCATTTAATACGTTAGGACCTACCGAATACCTTATCTTTGCCTAGCCTACCTTAAATGTGTTCAGAACACTTTTATTAGCCTACAGTAGGACAAAATCATCTAATACAAAACCTATTTTATAATAAATAAGGTGCTGAATATCTCATGTAACTTACTGAATACCGTAATGAAAGTGAAAAACAGAATGACCATATGGATACGAAATGATTTTAAGTATACCGGTTGGTCACCCTTGTGACTGCATGGCTGACTGGGACATGGGGCAACCTGCTGCTGCCCAGCACCGAGAGAGAGAGTACTGTACCCCCTTCTCTAGCCTGGGAAAAGGCCAAAATTCAAACTTCAAAGTACCGTTTCTACTGGGGCGCCTGGCTGGCTCAGTAGGAGCATGTGACTCCTGATCTTAGGGTCATGAGTTCAAACCCCACATGGAGTGTAGAGATTACTTAAATAAAACAACAATGACAACAAAAGGTATGGTTTCTACTGAATGCATTTCAATTTCACACCTTTGTAGAGTTGAAAAATCCTAAATCGAACCACTGTAAGTCAGGGGCTGCCTATATTTGCCAATAAAAGCAGAGGGCTGAGTAAGTACAGGATAAATACTAAGACTACTTAATAGCAGATGTTGGCGGGACCAAACAATGCATGAAAATGAGTGAAATCAAACCTAGGTGGTGATGAAAACTAGATTATAAAATCTGGACTTTATTTTGGAGGTAATGCAATACACCACTGAAAGTTTTGAGCATGGAAGAAATGATGAAAGCTATACTTTAAGGAAATTTTAATGTTATAAATATGTAAAAAATATTAATGCAAAGAAATAATTAAGTCAATGTTTAGGTAAAGAAATTCTAATTACAGTAGCAGCTGAAATAGAAAGCAGTATTGTAGATACGATGCATCTAGACATGGCAAGAAATTAAATGTGTGAAACAGACTATTTCTGAGACTGAAAGTACAACATGAAGGCAAGAGGGCTAGAGATTGTGATGAGACACTAAGTTCAAGAAATTTCATGTAAATTTTTACATACATTTTTATACATCCCAATTACTTCTATTCCTTTTTATAGTATCATACATGAGCATTCTGTCTTTTCAAGTGGTTTTAAATCACCAAGCAACTTCAGAAGTATAATTACAAGAGCATACAGCATGCAGTTACACTCCTAGTCTATACTTAGATAAACAGAGATTAAAAGCATCTTTGCTTTGGAAATCAGAGCCAGCAAATGACCTTTCATACTGAAGACAGTCAAAAGGATTTATCAAAAACTGGATGGGTAAAATAGCTGAAGGGGATTAAGAGTACACTTATCAGGATGAGCACTGAGTAATGTATAGAACTGTGAAACCACTATATTGGACATCTGAAACTAATATAACACTGTATGTTAATTATACTACAATTAAAAAAAAATCTTTTAGAAAAGAGTCACCAGTTCTAGTAATTTACCATCTATTAGGGAGGCAGTAGTAACTTACATGTAACAATTTGAGAACAATTAAATAAAATACTAACCATCAGTATTTTAAGAGATGGAAAAGATTAACACAAACTTGTGAAACTAAATGCTTCAAGAAAAAAGGCTTTCCTAAGTAGTTACTGATTTTAATTTTTGTTCAGAAAACATCAGATAAGTAACACAGTTGACACTGTGCAGCAGGGGAGTCTTTCAATTCTTAAATTCATTAATTCAAATGTAACTAAATTTCATACTTGAAATTTAGGGTGTCTAAAAATTGAAGACAAAAACTGCTAACCAAAGAACCCTCACTAAATGATTATGAAGGGAAATACTGGGCAGTACTAACAATAGAAATTAGGAGGTATCAAATTCAAAGCCAGTGATTTTTATTAACATTTCATGACTAACACATTTCTGGAGTCTATGATTTAATATTTTGGAGTACATTCTATCTCACAGTAAATAATACTCCACTTTAATACTAATGTTTTACTGAAGGACTACTGGAAAAGGTTCAAACTTGAAAAAAATAAAGTTAAAAAGATTTAGTGCACTCTAATACAGTTCTGAAATTATTTTTCTTCCAACTCTAAATAAAGTGGTCTGTCAAAATAACTTATATTCTGCATTGATACAACCAATATGGCATAGCTAGGGCCATACAGCTATCTAAAATTTCAATTAAGTGTTCTTTTTTCCTGACCCACATGAAAAGATATAACCACACCCTAAAAAAAGGGGGGGGGGCTAAAGCAGGACTCACTTTAAGACATCTAAACTAGGAAACTGAAACTTAACATAGGAAATTTAGGTAAATAACCAATTGATGTATATTTTATCTTGTGCTTGATTCAGTGACTTAAATTGTAGCTGCTCCATTAATATATGCCAAATAAACTTGAAAAGAACACAGATCCAGAAAGTCTTATTTTCCCAGCACTTGCATTTGTGCTATCTGCATTCAAACGTTATAAATAGGGTGGTGAGGGGAGGTGAGAGAATGGTGTGAGGGCACATATACAAGCCCTTCAGAGGAAATGATCCTATGTTTAAAATCCTTCATCAAAATTAGCAGTATACAATCATTACTAAATAAACATCTCAGGATAAAGTTTTTGTAAAGATCTAGAGAAATGTTTTTTTTTTGAAGATTTTACTTATTTATCTGAGAGAGCAAGGGAGCAAGCAGGAGCAGGGGAGGGGCAGAGGACGAGGGAGAAACAGGACAGGCTCCACGGGTCCGGGTCGGGCTCGTTCCAAGGGTCCTAGGATCATGGCCTGGGCAGAAGGCAGACACTTAACCGATTAAGCCACCCAGGCACCCTGAGAATTTTTTTTAATACTTTTTTTTTTCAGATTTTTCTGTCACACTTTCTCTAATGCATGTTATTGTTCATTAAATTTATCTTGCCAAAATAAAATGAGTTTTGAATATTTTTGTTTCACTTAACAGTATTTCAGTAGTTTTGTCTTAGTATCTGATGTCTTTTGAAAAACAAAATCCACAAATTAACACCAATCATAAACTAACAGATTTCCTAGAGATTATCCTTTCATTCGTAAGAAAGATTTAGTCCTCTAGCTTAGGGACTCCAGCAAGGGCACAAAATTTTCTAAAAATAATTTTAATATTGAAGAGTAGTTTGGAGGAAATGTAACTATTATGAAAGGATTTTAACATGAAGTATAAGGATCCTTATAGAAGTCACAGATGTGCTTTAGGAAAGTCCATAAACTCACTGAAATAATACAAAAATTGTAATACTATATGCAAGCACATTTTTTTTTCTGTGGAGAAAGAACGCAGCTCTCATTTTTCAAAAAATCCATGATCACTCCCCACAGCCCAAATAAAGAACAAGTGAAGAAAAGGGCATCTAAATTTGTGAATACAGATACTAATAAAAACATTAGAATATGGTTTTTCTTTACGTTTTTCATCTACTTGGCCATAAGAGCCCTTCTGTTAAAACACAAAACTGCTGATTTTTTTAAATTAAGCCACTATTCTTTAAACCCTTTTCTGGTGCTATTATAATTTCTTACAGGCACTGGGTAACTAGTCTTCCTTTAGCTTAAGAATATTATCTTTCCGAAAACATAGGAATGAAGTTTTCCTGTGTTGGCCATTTGCAAGTTGATTTCATAAAACAGATATGGCTTTTTTCCTATTATTTGGTATTTTAGTAAGACTCATGAAATTTGTTTTTGGCATTCTAGATACTAATAAAACACCCCAATGTAACTATTACTTTAAGATTTTTTATTTTAACAAGAACAGATACTTCATGTATGTCATATTATTAGGCTATCACAAAGCAGTCTATAGTAAATAAAAACCAGTTGCCCCCGGTTTGACCATTCAATCACTATGAATTATGTAGTGTTCTATTCTTCACTACTTGACTCCGACAACTTTCGAAATACCAGATGAGGGTGAAATGAAGCTAAAGAGACCTAAAGCTGGGGTCTCTGCCATTCTCTAACATGTACAAAACAAACAGATGGTAGAAAAGCAGAGTTCCATCTGCAGTGTGCTTCTGGACCTTCTCAAAGACCTGACCCAGCTTTAAACTTCATGAATAAATTTCAATTCCTCCAGGTCTTCTTTCTCTGAACAGAAAAATATACACTTCCCCTATAATTTATTGCCTTTCGGCTTATCCCATTTTGACCCTTGGGCTTTTTAAATTTAGTAAATTTTAAAAGGTTAGCTTGGAGCCTAAAAGTGTATTCACGTATGAAATTCAAACAGATGAAATGATCAAGAAAAAACCCATCACTGATAAGAACCAAAGACAAAATCTAGATGCAGAAAAGTCTTTCATACAGTATGTAAATTTCTTTTGCTCATTCTTTCATCCATTCAGTTAAACATCAGGTCCTACTGTGTTGTCCAGCTGTGGGGATTCATGGAAAATAAAACATAGTTCCAATTCTCGAGAGGTTCTATCAGGAAGATTTCAAATTTCTAATGTTGATTTAAAGAACATGCAAAGATTGCAGCCTCACTTGAGCATTACACGAATTCAAAAAGTCAATACTGAAGGTAGCTAGAGGCAACTTCTGCCCACCCTGAGCATCTGTAGTAATATTTCTGCAGTACTTGTCTTAATATTACAAAGAAAACAGATGGGAATAGTTTTTAATTTTATCCTTTACTTAGGATATTTATTGAGTACATGTTATAATGATACTCTACTTAAAGGAGAAAATGATAACCTGGCTTTAAATGTAAACAATTCTTATAGCAGACAGTAGGAATTTCCCTCCTTTATTATTTTAGGATGTATCAATCTGTACTCTTCGTAAAAGGTATGGCATTAAAAAACCAAAAATGATGAGCTTTTTCCTCCTGCTTCCAAAATTCTTGTTACCCTAGATGATCACGAGAAGAGTTAAAGGTAAATTAACATGTACAACACATCATCACAATTCCCAGCTGAATTTTTTCCATATGGCATTTTTGTAAATTAAAATTACTAACTAAATCACAGATCAGCGAGTAGTTGCCAAGTGATGAAGAATTTAAACCCTAAAGCAACTATGTAATTAATCTGGCAACTTAACCTTGTAAGTCAAACCTAGTAGACTAATTTAGAGGTAAAAAATCCTAATAATTTTAATTTATGATGTGGGAGTATATCTATATATGTATATAGATGTACCCACATTATAAATTTGTCTGTGTGTTTTTTGTTTTTTGGGGGTTTTTTGGTCACCTCTTCCAAGATCAATCAAGAGGAAAATAGTAATTCATTTAAGTTAGAACTGGGCATACCGTTTAAAAAATTTCAACAGTATGTTTCCTTTATATGGTATTACAATAAATGTTCTATAAAACTGTTAGCTGAAGGCTTAGATAAGAATAAGGTCTGTTTTGAGAATAGCATTTATCATTGCCCAAAAGAGTTCAGAAAATGTTGCAGATTTTAAGATATTTAGCTTGGACTACTATAGATAACTTTGAAAAATGTTCCTCAAATTTTAAAAAGGCAAAGTAAATTTTTCACCACTTGCTAAATTATTGGGACTTTTTGCGTGAGAATGTCACTCAAGTTTTCTAAAATGGTAACTTTGAGTTTACATTAAACCTTTCCCACATGAAGAGTGCAGATATTAGCAGAATATTCACTAAGTAAAATGAAAATATTACCTGGTTTCTAAGGCACACCATTAGTTATACCATCTAAAGTGGGATTTATTTGATGAACTGCATTAGCTCTTAGAACATTTGCTGCAACTCAGGTAGAAAGAGGCAAGTATTCACATAATATGTCAGTCTGTTGTCAAGAAAGATATTTCAACTAAAATATGTCAATCCTCGCACCTGAAATCACTTAGACATTACTGATGTGGTATTTGGAAGAGTTTCTGTATAGAAGGTTTTTGAGACTGACGTACAATGTTCAGTGCTTTAGAGGGTTGGGTAAACTCAGTTCTCTTTTGTTCAACAGTGCCTCATCTCCAGTGCATAAAGCTTGGTCTCCGGTTCCACTATCCAATGTCTGCCTTACATTAAGTTGTACTTCATTCGTACTGCATAAACTAATTACGTTATAAAAGGCCTCTAAATCACTAGGTTCGAATGTAACAGCTGGTTTCATTAATGTTCCAGGAGCAAGAGAACTCTCTCCAATAATTCTCAGGTTGATAAATTTGATTTTCCACGTATTTTCCACAAAAGGGCAGCGTATGAGTCCAAAAATTTGTTCAAAAATGCCCAAACAAGTGTTCCCTCGGTGGACAGTCCCAGCAACTCCAACCATAACCAGACCATGGGGAGAAGAAGCACATTTCAGTCCACGGGAATCTAGGTTGGGACTGAGAAAAAGATACTCTTCTTTCACTAGTGACAGCAGACGAAGGCTCACAATTTCTGCTCCATAGTAGTCTATCACATTTTGTTCAGAGGTGTTGTAATAAAACTTAAGCTTGACATCATGCCAGAAGTGCTGTGGCCCCCACTCATCTTGAGGTGGTCCCAGAAAAGGATTCTGAGAATTAAGAAGTTCAAAGAACCAGTGACAAAATTCTTCTCCTAATCGACGAAAATCAACCTTTTCAGCTTTTTTATCTTCTTTTTCCTGCTGATTAAGATAAATAAAATATAAAATATAACCAAGGTCAGTTCTCATATCTTTTTTTCTATCTAGTCTCTTTTATTTATTTTTTCTAGTCTCTTTTAGAGCTAAGTTGTCATACGCTGAGTACAGCAGAAGCTAAATGAACTACAAGTGAACTCCCTGAACCCATCACGCACAGTAAGTTGTTTTTCCAAAAAAGGGAAAAATCATTTTAGAATTTGCCAGCTTAAACATGAAAATTCAGCCAAGAAATTAAGGTTTAACAAAGCCTCTCAAAATATCAGCATGAACAGTCAACAATAATTTACGTAAATATTTTCTCTTGATTGTGGCAGTGATTTCACAATGTCTGTCAAAACCTTCAAACTGTATGCTTTAAATGGATACACTTTGTTGAATATAAACTATACTAAAATAAAGTTGGTAACAAGCATTTTTTACTATCTTTAAACAGAGTTTTAATACAATTGAATACATTACTTTTTATGATTGGGATTAATTTTATACTGTTATTTCTCTTTTTTACAAAGGGTAAAGTTATTGCAAAAATATATCTGAGAAGCTCAATTTTATTATCTGAATAGATGAGAATATTCCAGAGCACAGTACTTCATTTCGATAGTAAGAAATCTAACTGACAGAGCACCCATGTTGAGTATGTTTGGCTCTGTGCTTGGCACTTATGAACTATTTCCTTCTATCTTCACAAGCCTAATTACACAAATACTATCATTTATATGCCTGCTTTATAGATAAAGTAAACAGGACTCAGGAAAGTCAAGTTACTTGCTCAAGTTCACACCTAGCAATGGCAGACCCTATCTGAAGTCACATCTGCATGATTTCAGAGTCAACATTCTCTTTCGCATATTAAGAAAGCTCTTAGAAGATCCTTTCCTAATGTGAAAGCAAATGCCTCTTACTGTAAAACCTTGCTAATTCAAAGTATGTAGTTTAAAATTTGCAAATTCATGGAAGGGTCTTCTGGAGTGGGTGACAAATTTCTATTTCCTGACCAGCATGGTCATTACAAATGTTTTTGCTTATGGAGATTTATTAAGCTATATATTTGATTTGGAAAGGGGGTTGTCTTTTTGTGCTTTGTCTAAAAAAATAAAAGAATAAAATTTGCAAATTACCTAGAGTTCATACAATCAACATTTAAATATTCACACAGTATGTAAAATGTCCAGTGGATACAAAGAAATAGGAACAGACAATGTCAGCTGGAAGAAATTATTACAAGAGGATTTTTTCTAGCTTAAAAAAAAATCAAATGTTAAAAATTATTTAAGTTTCTCTCATGGAATTTTTATAATTTAATACCAAAGAAAGTCTTCAAAATGAGAAAGGGCTTACAATAGCATTCTTTTTTTTTTTTTTTAAAGATTTTATTTATTTATTTGACAGAGAAGAGATTACAAGTAGGCAGAGAGGCAGGCTGAGAGAGAGGGGGAAGCAGGCTCCCCGCTGAGCAGAGAGCCCAATACGATGAGGGGCTCTATCCCAGGACCCTGAGATCATGACCTGAGCTGAAGGAGAGGCTTTAACCCACTGAGCCATCCAGGCGCCCCAAACAATAGCATTCTTTTTTAAGCGGACAAGAATATTACAGAGAACTAGAAGCTAAATTAAAATTAAATTGATCCTGCAGTCTATCCACTCTCTTTACAAATCCAATAGAAGTCGTTTGAGAAAGTGATAAAAACATTTTTTTCCCTCACAAATCGATACAGCATTTTATATATATTATTAAACGTCCGAGATATTTTCTTCCTTTTAGGTGCTTTACTGGTCTTCCTTTAGAATGCAAAGGATATGGAGTGAAGCTAAATTATAAAAGCCAAAATATTATTAACCATGTTCCCACAGATCAAGGATTATCTAAAGAGTTTAGACAGAACTATGATTTAGGGTATAACTATAAGATCTATTTTACCTGTTGAAATAGTCTAATGTCCTCTGTCTTAACTGGCTCTGGTGTTTCCTTCAATTTCAGATGTAACTGCTTTTTCCAATAATCCTTTGCATGCTGAATAAGATTGTGCTTTTCAGTAGCTGGAGGTACAATAACCCCCTGTGTTGCCAAGTATTTAAATATGACTTCTCGGTGGACTTTCTTACGCCTCAAAAGTTCTTCTACACTTTGACTATACAGTAATATTGCACGAATGGCATCTGGAAGGAAATTATAAAGATTAGTAGAAAATCACAAGTCACTTGTAAATCTGTTCAGGGTTAGCAGAAACCCTATCAAATAATATTCACAAATTTTTGTCATGGCATTACTCCTTTTGCATGAGATGGTAATTTTTAAA
Organism: Potos flavus; assembly: GCA_028534135.1. Lineage (NCBI taxonomy): Eukaryota > Metazoa > Chordata > Mammalia > Carnivora > Procyonidae > Potos > Potos flavus. The sequence goes on from CM052898.1 coordinate 157,125,043, forward strand.
AACCAGGAAGTGGACTGTCAGATTTTTGGGTTTAAAAAAATTTTTCTTTATGCTTTAAACTTCCTACCTATACTTACTTACCTCTTCCTTTCACTTCTCATAAGATAGTAAAAGTTTTACATTTTTTTTAAAGAATGACATGTTTTAAGAAAAAAATTTGAGCCGGAGAAGAAAATTCCTTTCTAAGAAGGCCAATGGACCTAAATTCATTTATAATCCCTAACATAGGTAAAATATACAGTATTTTAGATGTGCAAGGATTTTTAAACTCCTTATAGACAATAAAAGTTGAGGATATATGAGTTATCAACAATCGTGCTTCTAAGAAGTGGCAGAACTAAGGCTTATATTCTTTTTTTATTTAAAAAAATGTTATATTAAACAGATCAAAGATTATTTTTTAACATGCATGAATACAGAATAGCAAAAAAATGAATTCCCATGTACACAGCACATAGCTTAAGACATAAGATACTACTAGTATCTTTAAGGCCTTCATTTTAACCCTCTCTACTTAATACTATCCCCTTCTCTACTCACTCACCTCAGAGGTAGCTGCTATCCTAAATGCTGTTTATCATTCCCCTGCTTTTCTTTATAGCTGCACAGCATAACTATGAACTCCTAAACAATACAGTTTGGTATTTTTGGAATACTCTATAAATTCAATCCATATATATATGTATATAGATGGGTCTTTCACACTCAGCTTTTCACTTAATGTTCTTTCTGACATTAATCTGTAGATTTATGTAGGTCTGGCTAATTTTTTCACTGTTAATTCATTTAACTGTACTACAGTAAATTATATGACTACATCACAAGGCATCTATCCTTCTGGTCATAGATTTTTACTGGGTATGTTCAATTACAAAAACCATCACTTTGAACATTTTCATAAATGTCTCCCAGGGCACAGAGGGGCAAGCAGCACAAGGATCATTTGGGGACTTGTTAGAAATGCTGAATTTCTGGGCTCACTTCAAAACTACTGAATCAGAATCTGCATTTTTCACAAGAATCCTGAGGGACTGATTCACAGGCACATTCAAGCTTGAGAAGCTCAGGTACAGAATACAAGCCCAGAAGTAAGCAAATAATTCCATTTAGGAGATGATGTCAAACTGGTTTTCCAAAGTTCTAATTTACACTCCTTCAGTAATTGTCAAAGAGCTGCTTTGCATAATCACTGCCTTTAGTTTTTTGCCCATCTGGTAGAAAGGAAAAACACTGTTTTGGTTTTCATTTCATTGCTTCTCAAAGATTATCTTTTCATAATTAATAAATAAATAAATAAATAAATAAATAAATAAATAAATAAAGAGTATCTTTTCATATGCTTATTGATGATTATTTTCTTCCTCTCTGAGAAATATCTCGCCAAATCATTTAACATTTCTGTACTGGGAAGTTTCTTTTCATTTGCTTTTAGATCCACCATCAATTAAATGCAACATTTTTATCTATTACAATTTTAAACTCACAAAGACTGTTAGGTGGCGATTAGCATGGGAAATACATAAATGCTTAAGAACTATAATAAAGTCTAAAACTATCTGCACTCTAAATTCTTAGGAATTTCTTCTTTTAATGTTTGAAGAAACGTTAAATTTAAAGTTTCAAATGATTTTCTTAAATGGCAAAAACGTAAATTCAATTTAAAAGCAGAGAAATAAATTATGCTCTAGTAGTTATTTAAGTCACACTAACACAAAAGTCTGGAGTTTTCACATTTTAAAGTAAAATTCAGCAAATTTAAAGTAAGACCGTCCAGACGATATGCCAAGTGAAATAAACACATAGGCTTCTTGATTACATTTTATATGGAGTAGCTACAACTAGGCTGAATATTAATAACCCTTTAAATCTACGCTACCGAAATGTTTGGCTCTGAAAGTAACGTATTCCTACTACACGAAATCATTTCAGAAAAAACTTGGATCCAAAAAGACGTGGATTCAAACTATCTGCTCTTTTTATTACAGTAGTTGTTTTATCTACGAGGCTGAAAGTGTTTATGATATCCTCCCCAAAGCTTGAACAAAAAAACCTGAGCAGCAGCTGACTCCTCGGCTCAGCCGAAACTGAAACTGAAAACTACCCTGGCTCCCCGGAAATCCTGAAATCACTATTCACGTATTCTAAACTCTCGAAAAAATAAGCATTTGCCCCTACATCCAGTAGATAAAACCTGGAAGCCGCGCCATTTCCAGGGCCACCATCTCCCCCGAGGATGTGGTGCTTCAGTGCCGCCTGAAGGTGCGCGGTGGTTCCCAGGCCGCGAAGAAGCGGCGGCGGCCGAGACTCTCGAGAGTTCCGCCCCAGCACCGCCGGGCGCCGTTGCAGGGCGACCTCTTGCACCTCCTCTATTCCCATGTTCTGGCAACCTGGCGCCCGAGTGAGGCCTTGGGAGACGCAACCGCCTTTGGGGAGAAAAGTCAACACTTACCTTGGCGGTCCTCAGGCTGCACCAGGCGGTTGGTGATGGTGTCGCACAAAGCCATGATATCATCGTTGTCTAGTAGGCCGAGCAGGTTACGACAGCCCTCCGTCTCTGGATAGCTGAGGCCCGACATCTCGACCCCCAAAAGGGGGTTGGGGGGGAAGAGGACGACCCAGTAATGTCGTCCCCGCAGGCCCACCAGGCCGGCGCCCAGGCAACATACACCGGAAGTGCTTTTCCTGTGGTTCGCCGCCAAAGGGCCTCGGGTATTCCAAACCCTTGGGCGGAAGTGATCGCCAACAAGGTCAATCAGGAAACGGGGTGCTCTGGCTTGTCGTTCCGGGCCGGATAGGACGGAGGGGAATCCAACGGATCTCACTTTTGGGAAGTACCGCGTTTGCACCAAGAACAGCGACCTCCCACAAGGGACCTGGTTCCGGAAAGCGAAGCTCTGAACTCTCAGGAGTCCGGCCTCCTAAAACGCGCCTGGAAGGGCTGCGCAGGTGCAGGTGCGTGGAAAGCGGGTGGCGGTCCCTGCGCACTGCGAGCTCCCGTGATGCCGCGGGGCCGGCCAATGGAGGCGCCTGTTCCCCGCCGGTGGGCCTGACCCCCGGGAGCGCTTGAACGTCCTCGGCGGCCAGTTCTGAGTTGGGTGCACCTGTAGTTTGATATTCTTAAGTTACGTAGTACAGTGTTAAAATAATTTGGTTTTGTTTAGCATTAGACTATGAAAAGTTAAAAAAAAAACAAACCACCTATGCCGTGCCTTCTTGCTTTCATCTCTTAACAATTTGGGATCGGCTGTTGCTTGCATTCCAGTCCTCGCCGGCTAGGTTTTAGACGATGCTGTATCGAGCAATTTAGGGTTGGGGATTCTGGAAGCCAAATTACCAGGGTTTAACTCTGCCGTTCACTAACTGTGACCGTGGACATGCCTCTTAGCCTTTTTGTTCCTCAGTTTCCTATCTCGAAATGGACTGCCTCGTAGGGTTTCCCGGGGGCGGGGGTGCAGGGCGGGGTGAAGGACAGTGCCTGGCACCTAGAAAGAACTCGTTGCATGTTAGCTGCTACTGTTAGTGTGCCAGCAACTCGTATTCACCAATGGGAAAGCCATGCTCTGCTCGACCGAGACCGATGAAGAAATCAGACTTAAACACATTGTCACTTGCCTCTAGCCTCTTACACATTTTAGGCATATTTTAAATTTGTTAACATTTATTTAGGGTATTACCATTTTGTAGTTGAAATGTACATATCTTCAGATACAGGTGAGCAAATTTAACATTTTAAAAAATACCACAGCTAAATATCAGCTATAAAATAAACTGTAAATGGAGCGTTGGCATTCAAAGTATGGTTATTACTAATTTGCCACTGGATGATATTTGGGGTATCATTTACTCAACAGATAAAAATCCTGTATTTTTCATTAAGTATTAATGAGTGCCTACTATGCTAGGTATTGAAGATTCAGGGAAATGACACAGACCCTCCTTTGAAGGACGTTTTGAGAGTGCTGCAAGTAAAGAGATGGCAAGTGCATATCCTGCTGGTGTGGGACTATATAGAAGGCGTACCCAACCTTTTCTTTCATTCATTCCTTCATTTACAAAGGGGGAAAAAAGTATTTATTGAGCACCTATTTGCCAGACATTGTTGTGTTGGGAACAAATAAGTTTCTTTGGAGCTTTCACTCTAGTGAGAGGACACAGACAATAACCATATAAGAAACTATATACTGTGCCAGGAAATGCTATGGAGAAAAATAAATCAAAAGGAGGGGGATGGAGCAGATGTTGCTATTTTATACAGACTGTCAAGAAAGAATTCTCCTCTAAGTAATACTGGAAGAAAGACCTGAGGAAAGCAAGTGAAGCACAGAAGAGTGTTGTAGGAAGAAACAATAGTAGAGGTTCCAAGGAAGAAGCAGAGTGCTTGGCATGCAGGAAGGAGGCTGGAGCAGCCTGTTCAAGGAAGAGGCAGTGAGGTTAGGGTGCCTTCAAGATTGATCTAGAGCAGGATTTCTCAGTGGAGACACGATTAACATTTTGGGCAGGATAATTCCTTGTTTGGGGGCTGTTCTATGCATTGTAGGATGTTTAACAGCATCCCTTGCCTCTACCCACTAGATGCCAGTAGCACCTAGCACCTCTTCCCTGAAGCTAGCAAATCAAGTGAAATAACTGGGTTTAAAAAAACATTGCAGATCTAGGGCCTTGCAGGCCATTGTGAAGACTTTGGCTTTTTTACCTCTCTGTCTTCATTTTCTGTTATTTTCTCAGTCTCTTACTCCAGACTAGTCACAGTGGTCCCCTTGCTATTTGTTCCTTAAACTTGCCTCTTGCTTTTATTTACTTGAGAGAGAGCAAGCAAGAGAGAGAGATCATGAGTAGGGGAGGAGGGGGAAGGGCAGAGGGAGAGGGAGAAGCAGACTCTTCTTTAAGCAGGGAGCCCAAGAACACGGGGCTCCATCCCAGGACCCTAGGATCATGACCTGAGCCAAAGGCAGACACTCACTGACTGAGCCATCCAGGCGCCCCCCCCCCAAATTAGCATTTCTAACAAGTTCTTAGGTAATACTAATTTTGCTGCTCTTTGGACCACACTTTAAGAATCACTGCTAATAGAAGTCAAAAATGAAACATCAGCCACCTAAGACTTCATCGTTTGTCTCTGAAATCACTGATCCTTGGGCAAGTCTGACACTCTCTGGGTATATTAGAGCCACTCATGCTCTATATTTCCAGGGAAAACTGCATGGCAGAATGAAAACTGCATGGCATTATGGTTTTAGGAGGACACATCTGATTTTTCAATCCCACCTCTCCTGTGTGACTTCAGTCAAGTTATTCGTTTTTGAGCCTTGGTTTCTAAAACGCAGTGTTCATATCTGTCTTTTAACAATTAGGGGTAATATATATAAATTAGCTAGTATATAGTAACTTAGTAAAACAGGAGACATTTCTTCTCCAGTGTGTAGTACTCATAAATAAGGCATGAACCTCTCCCACTTTTAGGCATGAACCTCTCTTCCACTTTTAATTTTAATTCCATGTAATATTGGATTGCCACTCCATTTGACATCTTCATATATAGCCCAAACCTCTGACCTTTTTATTAGTTGATTCTTGAAACTGGTATGGAATTTATATTAAGCTCTGAAAAGCAACCTCATTTGTTTATTTTGGAAGCATGCTTAGTAATATTTGATTGCTTTCCAGAATTCCTTGTATCTCAGAAAAGAAAAATGAAAAGTCTAGATAACTCCAATACCTTTATCTAAATACCTCAATACATTTAATAGTCTAAAATCATATAACCAAAAGCATAGACTGAGAATTCCAGATCTCGGAATTCCAGATCTCAGCTCTAGAATGCTTCAGTAACTTTCACAGTGTTTTTCAAAGCATGTTTGCAAATCACTGGACATAGCACCATCCTTTCATTTGCATTGCTATCATCCCATCTAATAGGTTCTTTTTCTACTTAAGCCCTCATTTTTTTCTAGTTTCAAGTTACAGCCAAAGGTGTAGGAGGTTTTCCTTTGTTTGTCAACCAAAAAAGTAGGAGCTCTCATGCCCAAGGACCTCACTTTTAGCTACAGATTAGTTTATACATTTTCCTACTGAAATGCTTTTTAGGAAGTCATTTTCTTCAATATTTACACCTTATTTCAAAGTAACTTCTCAGTGTTTTGAGTTGCACCAGATGCTCTTCATCTTTGAAAATTTACCAAGACAGATAAATCCATCCACTGTCTTTCATTTAGAGAGTTCTGATATTTGTCTATCCACTAAGTTTGCAGAGGGTACCCAAAATAACTTTAATAACTAACTTATAATTCCTGCATGTGTACATTAGTTAAATTAATGTCTAAAATGTTTTATGTAAGCTTCTAGAGTTTTCTATTTTAAAAATGTTTTTAAAAATTAATCATCTGAATATGGTAATATTAACTGAAATAATTTATTCTTATGAGACATAATAGAAATTTTCTTATTTACTGCATACCTTAAGCCTAATTCCTTTTGAAGCAGTATGCTACATAAAACTGAACACTTCATTACCAACAAGGACAATGTTTTATTGAACAAGTCTATGTACAGTACAAAAAATTTCTTGCAATGAGACGCTATTGTTGTATTATTGCAGTTCAATGGCTCAGTTTTAATTTGTACTCTTATAAAATGCAAAATAAAATAATTTAATGTTCAACAAGGAAGCACAAATTTCCTTTCTTGCTGAATCTGTAATATCTTTCACATATTAACAATTCCAAAATGCATATGCAGCATTTAGGCATTCTGAAAAGGTGTTTTACAGTACCAAATAAATTAAAAGATAAACACTATCATCCCTTTTAGGTTTTTCATCCATACAACAGTTTAAACCAAACATGAAAGGAGTACGGCTGAACCTTCAAGTGTGATTTGAAAAGAATCACAAGTTCAATGTTATAAGTTATCTACTCATTATATAATCGATGGTTTAAAAAAATGAATATGGCTAAAGCCCAAAGTACCAGTGTCCTTGTCCACGGAGATCCCTCTTTTCTGTAGTATCCGAGCAGCAAAAATTCAGATTTGCTATTTTGTTGACCTTACTGAAACAGCAGAAAGTTTATAGTTAATGTTTTGAAGGAAATTTTTATTAAAAAAAAAAAGATTGAAACTTGGCCCATGTAAGATAAGCACATCCTCAAAATAGAGGGAATAGAAAGTAAGAGAAGAATCTGAGGAATAAGAAAGCTTCCTTTTCTTCTGAATCCCAAATTAGAACTGTTGGAAGTTTATGCACCCCACAAAAGCAAAATGATGTAAGCTTATGCTTTATAAGACATAAGTAATGAAATGTACACATACTTTCAATAGCAATTATTTGAGAACTATATAAAGAGGTTTAGAACAGCATGGCCAAACAGATTTTTATAAAACATTCCTTGATTTAATTATGTATAAACCAATTTGATCTAAGTGTTTCAGAAGCAGTTTTCCCTTAGCAACACCAAAGTAGAAATAAAACCTCAAATTAAACACAAAATTAACAAGTGGAATATTTTAAAACATCTTGGTATGAACTGCAGAATGAATGAAAATAATTTGCAGACATGGATTTGTCAATAGATACAACTTATAAAACATAAAAAGTTAAAAAATGTGATAAAATGTTAAGTTGTAAATTTTAAACTTCTGGAAAATATACAAAGCAGAAATTATATTTCAAAAAAACTTCATTGTCCAAATGAACTAGTTTCCAAACAGACTCTTTATTACATGATGAATTTTATACTGAACTGAAATAGAACTCAAGTATTATATTTTCAGGATCAGGAAGTACAGTGGTTTTTTTTTTGAATTGACCCTAAAGGCTTAAAAAATCTGATTGAGTTGTTTTTACTTATCTGTTATTTAAATGTAAATTCCACAGCCTAATGTAGGCTACACAAACAGAACAAAAATCTTAATTTGATTGAAATGGACTCATGACTATCAATTGCATAGTAGTGAATGAATAAATAAACTAATAAAATCGGGCAATTTTTTTTTTTTTTTTGAGATCTTTCATGACCTGGAAATCCCGATTTAATAAAGTCTAGATGCTACCTTGGAATAAGTGTCCCCTTCCTAAGTGACTTCATTCAGGAAGCTTAATATCCAAAAATTTGTAATAATAGAATCCAATTGAAGATTATCTGTTTTGAACAAAAATGTATCAGTTGGAATAACTGTAGTATGTGGTTGACCATGGTACATTAGTAGCTCCATTTTTTAAGAATTTGCCTTTGCATTTTTGTTCATTTTATCCCTGCTATAGATTAACACACTAACAGGTCAAAGAAGGTCTTTTTAAGCTTCCTCTTCTAGAGAGTGTACAAGCAGAACATTATCTGAGAGGGTATTTTAAAAAACATTTTGTGTTTTAACAATTCATTGCCTAGTAAGTTAAAATCTTCCTTAGGAAAATGACTGGTCATCAAGGAAAATAAAAGCATCAATATATCTTAACTGTGTTCCTGCTGTGCAAATTTTTGTGTAAATATTTCCTTTTATATATAAAAATTACTATTCAGACCAAATTCATCACTAATAAATAAGAAAGCATGAGTAGTATGGCTTATTTTAGAATTAACTCTCCTAACTGAATAAAACCAATGAATTCTTGACCTGATTTTAGCTGACATATTTTTTACAGCCAGTTATTTTTATAGGACTGTACTTAGATAACTCACATTAATGTCTAAAAGGACCTTACTATGAATCATCAAGCAATGTCCCAACACTACTTTATATACAAATAGAAATATCCCAGTGTGCTTATACCATTATTCACATTGAGTTATTTGCAATTCAGTATTTTCCTTCAAGTAGATAGCCTTTATGGTCTTAGATTCCTTCCATCTCTCCCCAAAGTTATTGATGGTACCTTTTCTATTTAACTGACACTGCTGCCTTTAAAAACAATTCATTGGTATTACAAAAATGGAAGGTGGAAGGTTCTATTAAGAGCTTATTAGCAAAGTGTTGTTTTGTTTTCTTTTGTTTTTTTAATTTTCAGTGCTGACATAATATTCATTGAACTCTGCCCTCTCTAATCAACCATCTTGGAAACAAGTTACAATCTTTTATGGATAGCATGGCAATAAGTCAAGTTTTATTTTCATGTATCAGTTTCTAAATTATAATAAACCAAATAGCAATAGTTCTTTAAACCATGTTTGAAGAGAAGGGAGGACATAATCTGATTATGCATGACAAGAAAACAAATCTCATTTGTAGAATACTTTAAGTTGTTTATTGTAAACCAACCCCTCCCCTTTTTTTTTATAATGGATTAACTTTTCCCTTTCTGTAAGGCCATAGCTGGTTCTTCTTTCTGACTAGTTGCCTGAACACGTTTCTCACATAAGTGAAACTGAACATGCTGCATTAATAGTCATCAACTTTTTTAAAAAATGTGGTTTTCTGGATAACTGGTACTTTGGGAGTTTTGTAATAACCCTTTTGGAGTCTAAACCAGCACATCTCCTCTCTGAGTTCATTCTAGAAAATGTGCTTTGTCTTTATCTTTAGTAATCCAAGACCGCTTGAAAATTAAGGCCATCAGGAAAATAGCAAACTGATGATGCAATTTCTTGCAGTGCTTTTTTCACACTACTGCTTGATCGACAGATCTTTCTGAAACATTTTTATCAGGCACCTGTAAAACAGAACATGTCTGTTAATTCAAATTTTATAGTTCAACTGGAATTCTAAGTCAGATTTCTGTTTATGCTCTTACTCATTCAAAAAATATTGATATTAGTAGAAAGGCAAGATCTTTTGCTCAATTTTGTCTTTCAATTATTTTCTGGTTCTTTTTCACTTCTGTTTCTGTAAAAGCAGCTCAACTTCACTTGATTTATATTCTGGCATGCAAATGAAAAAATGTCCATCACAATTACTTTGTTTCTAAAACTTTTATTACATGAAACTAGGAATGAAGAAATGCCTTAGACACAGTGAATGAGTATGACCAAAGAGTATGAAAAACCATGTCCAAGTTCTAACTTCCACAAGTTCATAGGCTATACCTATGCAAATTACTTAACTTGTGAAATTTCAGTTGCTTGATCTATAAAACAGGAGTAGTAACATCACCTAATAGTGTCTGTATGGATTAAAAGACATAATGTATGGGGTGGTGCTTTATTATCTGTGCTATACAAATGTTAACTTTCTTAACCTCATTAAGATCTATGGCATTTTCTATTTTTACAGATAGACCTACTGAGAAGATAGAAGACTTACTTTCATCATCTGAATCAAATCCAAAGAGTGTCTGACATTTCTTTTGTGCAAGGTGAGCCTCAAGTGCTTCTGCATTACAGTAGGTGGTCAGGCATTTGCCACATCTTAATCTTTTCATGGATTTTTTACAAACGTTATCTTGATCAGAACAGGCATCTACTCTATCAGTCAGAAATTTTCTGCGTTTTGGCATACTAAGGTACCGTTCATCAAGGTAACTGGGAGGCAGTGGTCTGACATATGGCTTTGTTAAAATTAAGCCATATGAAGTATGTTCACTCGTCAGATTTGGTTTGGAAGGTGCCTGAGATGCTGGCAGGGTATTATGTTCTTGTGGTACAACACTGGGTAAAATGGAACCGTTTTCTGTCCTGATCCTATTTGTATCAATTTTCAAAGCAGGATCTGACGAAACTAAAGGTGTCTGCTCTATTCCACTGTGTCCATTGACTAAATCACTAATACTACAGTTATTTTCAGAATTTGGCTCTCTGTCAGGCATCTTTTGGTCTGTCAAGCTTATATCAGAAACAGTGTCATCAGAATGTTCATTTCCATTCTGAACTAAACCATCTATTTTCTTTTCCATACTTTCTGTACATGTCTTTGGTTCTGTGGACTCTTTCCTTGATTTGCTAGTAGAAACTGGCAGACTAATAGCTTGTTTCTCATTACTAGATGAGTCTTTTTCCTGATGATTAGGATTTGAGTCTGTAAGAACATCCCAAAGAATCGTTTCACTTGGTTGTGCAGATGATTCCGGTGTTTTACTTAAATAGTGCTGAGCCTCATGTTCATATAGCAGAGGAAGATCTTCAAAAAGCTCATGGCATTCTGGAAAACTACACTGAGCTTGAAATATCCTGTGACTTTTTGTGTGCTGAGCAAGCTGGACTGGCAACTTAAACGACTCATTGCAATTAAAATGCAAACAAAAGTACACATTTGGATAGCTGTGTCGATTAAGGTGATCGATAAAATGTTGAGAATCTTCAAATTGCCTCTGACAGAATTTGCATTTTCCTTTGCTCCACTTCATTACTGTTTGCCGCACATTTAAATCAGTTGGATGTACAGTCCTTGCGTGTTTATTTAGAAATCCAATTCTTTTAAATATCCTGACACAACCAAGAGCAGGGCACTTAAAGTTTCCTTCTTGATCTGTAGCATATATTTCTTTTGGATGGCACACAGTTCCATTGATTTTATGAAGTACTGAAGTTTCTTGATTCAGGTCATAATCGTCGTCTTCATAATCACCTTCTTCATCCTCTTCCTCCTCATAGTCATCCTCACATACAGGCAAAGGCTCTGAGACATTATTTAAAGAAGTATCAGGACTTCCATTTTCAATCATGTTTTCAATAACCTCTTCCGATACACTTACAGGAATTTCAATGAAGTCAGCCACATGTGCAGGGATGACTTCTTTGTTTCCATCACTGGAAGCAGTAATTGTCTCTATTTCCAAATCTTTATTACCAGAATTCCCATTTTCAAATGAAATGAAAGTATCTGAACAATTTATTTCTTCCAAAGCAGGGATTTCCTGATCCTCTTGTTGAGCTGCAGCAATTTGCTGTCTTTGTATTTTCTTAACATGATTCTTTAAATGCTTCTGCATAAGTCCTCTGTTTCTAAATTTCCTACCACATATTACACATGAAAAACTACCCTTTTTCTGATGAGCCTGGGCATGTCTTACAATGTGACCACCTAGAAATTCTTTGTTACATAACATACACCGATGCCTTGGAACATTGTGATCTACTTTGGAAACATTAAGAGCCATAAGATTTTTCTTTGTATTAATGTGACCCTTAGGTTGCACTCTAGATATATCATCAGGATCAAGCTCTCCAGTGCTCTGGTCTGTAAGGGAGTCCAGCCCTTCATCTAAACCTTGCGGTTCCACTGCCTTTTTTAGATTACCTGTAGAATTTTCCAGTGTACTTTCATTTAGAAATCTAACTGCTGATTTATCACTCAATAATGCTACACAGTTTTTCTTAATCATTACGAAGTTCCAGAATTCGGGATCAAAAAACAATCCCTTTTTCAAAATTGGAAGTAATTCAAAACGAACACGATTTTGAACACTACTTGTGCCTTCATTATATTCCTCATCTGGACGTTTGTAAAGCTCTTCAACAGTATGATAAGCTTCTAAGGAGCGCTCAAGAAAAAATATTGAGAGTGCACAAATCCTGAGGATCTCCAAATCATTTGGCAAAAAATGTGCAATTGTTTTATAAATTAAACATTTAGTTTTGGGATCATCATGAAGATCTAGTTGTAGAGCACAACCGCATATTTCCACACAAATCTGTAGGCCGTCTTCTTCAACCTGGAAAAGGAAAAATATTACTACTAAATACCTTTGTAAAAAAAACTATTATACTTTTATTGTTCTAAAATACAACTCTCTGGAACATCTGGGTGGCTCAGTCAGTTAAGCGTCTGCCTTCGGCTCAGGTCACGTTTTGAGGATCCTGGGATTGAGTCCCACATTGGGCTCTTTGCTCAGCGGGTAGCCTGCTTCTCCCTCTGCCTCCAGTTCCCCCTGCTTGTGCTCTCTCTCCCTCTGACAAATAAATACATAAAATCTTTTTAAAAAATAAATAAAATACAACTCTGAAATGAAAGCTGAATAAACATTGTATTCCAAATGTGCTATTTTTAAATATATACGTAAATCTTTCTTTTTTAACTTGAGAATAATCTGGAAGAGATAGCATTTTAGCTTCCAATTTATTTAATTTTCAAATTTGACAATTCTTACTAGCCATAATACAAAATGCCTCATAACTTTACAGTTATTAAAATTTCTTACAAATCCAGCCCCATTTACTTTAGGTCCCCATCTCACATTCTGAGGCAGAAGGCTGAATTAAATGTATTTAAAGCATTTATCAATTTTAACATTTGTCAATGTTAAAAAGAACTCTATTTTTTTTTAAATAATTGCTTACAGAAACTCATAAATCTGCACTAAAAATATTACTTATTAAATAATATTATTTATCCAAGTAAGAGGAAAAGTGTGGCCCACATGAAGAGGGCAATTACAATCTCTAAAAATCTAATAAAAACCAGAATAATGAACCTACTTGAAAATTATCTGAAAATTATTCAAGCTTTGAAACTTGTACTGGTGACTCAAAGATAACTGCATTTGGGAATTTATTGTCAACTCAAATGATAAATAGATTTGGAATGACATAAATGCTTCTTTGAATAGAAAAAGACACAATAATAGTATGTCTTTAAAAGTGTGTGTGCGTGAACTGCCCGCATCTGGTATAATATAGATGACAGGGAGGAACACTACCTTGCCAGCCTCATGTCTTCATCGTCCCTTACATGGTGTCTAACCCTACTTAATTACTTACAGTTCTACAAGCAGACCTTAATTTTGCACATCATAATCTCACTGCATCTAGCTAGTAAATTCCTATCTATTTCCTATTCATTCTTTGAGAATCAGTTTTACTCTGAAAGTTTTTCTCCCCATTCATTCTGGTCCCACAGAGTTAAACATTCCCTATTATTTCCACTAAGAATAGTTATACTTATTTATAAAAAGCACATACATAATTGTTTTGTAACTGTGTATGCCCCTACCCCCTGACTTTGAATTCTTAAATCACAGGGACAGTATCTCATTTTTTTATATTCTCCTATCATTAGCATAGAAGTTGGCATATAGTGACCTCTGAATAAATGTTTGCAAATGTGAATGAGATCAGATCTATTCTACTGACTTTAGCTTCCTTCTGTAAATCCATCATTTCTGTTTGGAATCCTTTTCTGAATTCAGATTTCTTATTTCTGGTTATCTGTTACAATTAGATATTTCCACCTAGATTTTCCAGAGATAGTGAATTCAAAATTCACTGCTTCAAAACACAATTCCTTCTCTTCTAAGTTCTATCTACATCTTCTGTCTTAACTCATGAAATTATCATGTACCTAGTTGCCCAAGTCTAAAATTTTAAGATTATCACAAACAAGAGACTACTTTACCTGAAATCCTTCAACAATTCCAGTATATTTATAGACTTACGTTCTAATTTTCAGTGCAGCATGCAAGTCCCTTAAGGATTTCCAACAACCACTCCCCACTCCACAACTTCCTGAAATCTCTGAGTAGCTTCATCTCCCACACACCTCCCCACATTAATGCCGATGGACAATTATGAGAAAAACAAGTAATACAAAGAGGCAAAAATGCTCCATAAACTACAAAATCCTCTACATGTTAGTATTATCCTCCTCTATCATTCAAAACCCAGCGTAAAGTATCTTTCTCTGTGAAGCCTTTTCAGACATGCCATCTGTAATGTCTCATTCTTCTGAACTCACACAGCATTGTATGTGCCCCTTTTCACAGTACTGGGACACATAAATGATCTATTCCATCAGTAAAGATGTTTTTAGTAGAGTATAGTGAAGCACCTTTTTAATATTTTTCATCTTTGAATTTTTCCTCTTATATTCTTAGGTTGACTAGACGTGAAAATAAGAAAGCTTTATGATAACTGCATGAACTTCACCTATATTGTAAACTTTTTATAACAAAAATCTCTCAACTTGTGGTGCAAATAAGAATCCTATGTAAAAAATATATATGGATACATTTTTTTTTAAGTTTTACAAGTGATTCTGATGCACTTCAAATGTTCAAACAATTGTATAGCATAGTTTTTTTTTTTTTCCCTTTTTGAGGGGGTAGAGATTAACTTTGACAATGCATTTGAATGACATTCTACTATTTAATAATGAAGCTATGAATGCAGTTGGTAAAATAAATAGGAAATTTATAAAACTCTCTGAATACAATGCTGCTAACTTTATATCATAGGGATATAATTGCTACATGGTCATACATCTAATGAGTGACATGATAATGTGATAAATGCATAAATATATAAGAAAATTTAAAATATATTATTTAATGGATGCCTCCTGTATATTTAAAAGTAACCCACATAGAGACCCAGATAAATGGAGCTACCTAAAGTGTAGGGTAGCTTTATCTTTCTTTTCTTTGTATTCAAAGTTCTGTTAATATTTGAGAGGAAAAAGTTAAAGGATCTACAGGATCCCATTTCATGTCTATAAAACAGTCTTATGTAGAACTGTACCCACTTTTAAGTGACCCATGAAGAACTTACTTCAGAACTATTTTTAAAAACAAGTAATGGATTTCACTATTACTTTAAACAAATACTCTAAAAATTTCTCAGGTTTCAGAAATGCCTCAAAATTCATTGTTCCTTTTTATCTGAACAGCAGGCTTAAAACTATGAACTGTATTTTTCTGTGAAAGTGAGCAGGTATTATCTACGGATATACAAAATTCATTTTCAAATAAAATTCTACAAACAGGACTTAGGATTGTGTTAAAAGTGACAAACTTATTTAATTTTAAGAAAAGAGATAACAGCTGCTTATGGAAGCAGTTGTTCCCATATTAAATTTTAAGTAACACCAAACTGGCAGTTTTTCTCTTTTTTCAGTTATTTTCATTTAAGTATACCCTTAGTATCATGTTGGAAGTTTGAGGTTGGGGGAAGGGAAAGATGTAATATATGGAGAACATGGCCTTAAAATCCTCCTTCCCTTCAAATAAATTTTATCATAAAAGATTCAAGTTTTGGTGAACTGTCATTTAAACTTCATTTAAAATTAAGGGATAAAGATATCCTATTTACCTCATCTTTAATGATTTTCATGAAAGGAAATATGACTCTCACATTAGTTGCTGTTCTTAAAAGCTGGTAGCATTGATCTACAAAAACTTGTTTTGAAGGATTAGACTTAAGCTGAAGTTTACTCCATATGAAAATCAACTCCCTGTAAATGAGAAAAAAAGAGAAATATCAAAAATACAGTTTATTCGAATACAGATATTAGCTTATCTTTTGCTGATTCTATTAGGTACCCTGGCTGGAGTGTATACAAAGTGGGCATAAATGGATATTATGTTAATCTCCAAGCTACTTCTGCTGCCTGGGTGGGACTAATAGAAGCTGGGAAGAAAAGAGAGATCAGAAACTGTAACACAGTGGTAAAGAATAAATCCTAGTCATATGCTGACAAACCTAGGCACCTCTAGTACATGATCAAATTCTAATCCCTATGTACCAATATTAAAACTACTTAAAAAAAATAAACTTTGGTCTTTAATACTACTTATAAATTTAGAAATCAATTTTGTACACTTTCTGCAAAGAAGCGTTCATTATTTTTCATTTACAATCTATGAAGATAACCAAAGTACTACAGGTTAAAAGTGTAAGATATTATAGTACAGACTCTGAAATTTTATGTTTAAGATTATCTGCCCATCCATTAAGATGAAGTACTTTTAAACAGACAAGCTATGGACCATTTAAAGTATTTCACAGGTAGATTCTTTTCTAAAATATGGCCGTTATTAGATAGACAAGGTAGGAGTTTTGAGACAAAGGAAATCATAAGATATAACTGATATATTTAGATATCATATGCTAGTAAATTGTAACTCTTTAAAATGTGTCAAGTGACATAAAGCATCATTATCTAAAATCTATTAAAATAACTGATGAAATTTTTTTAAGTGATTTACTGAGTATGTACTTTGAGCCCAACACATATAGCTATTAAGTCTAAGAACAGCTTGATTACTATCATGAAGGTGCACATTGTCTACTTAGACAATACAGAAAACACAAAAGAGAAAATGATAGCAAGCAACGTAGAAGATATAAAACCAAAATTCGACTTCCATTTCCTTCTAGCTATATGGGTATTCATAAATTTCAGTTCACAACCCCACTTTTTTTGCATACATAAAAGCTCACCAGGTTTCACGCCTTGCTCCCAAATCTCTAGCTCTGGCTTCTTTCCCAATTTACATGCCTGGGTATTTCAATTTAGGTTGCTGTTTATCACCAGAACCCACTAGGAACGAATAATACTCCCGCAAAACTTATTATCTTTTCCTAGGTCAGTCAATGACACTAAACATTTCTCAAACCTGTTTGGCTCTAATCTGTTTATTTCCCACAGCCTATGTATTTCAATTATATTTTTGCCCAAAACCATACCATGCTTTCTCAGTGCTACTACCTTAGCTCCTCTAATCTTATATGTGTACTTCTGCAGGGGTTGCTAAATGGACGTTTCCAGACTTTCAAATGATTTCATTCGGTGTATTCTATATGTCATGTACTATTAATAGCAACAAAAACATGGGTTTTGGGGTGAGAAGGATAGGATTTTAATCCTGTGCATTCTTCAAGGTTAATTAGTTAATGTGCTCTGTTTATTCTCATTTTGTTTATGATAATTTACTATACTTGGAAAGTACCTCATTTCTAAGATGAGCTTATCTTTCAAAGTCCTTATCAAGTACCTTCTTCATGAATGCCTTCATGAATACCCCATACTAAAGTGATAACTACTTCAGAACAAATCTTATCCCTCTTGTTGATTTCATGCCTTTCATATAGTTCCTTGTTGATATTTTGTAGGTCCTATTCCCCCAACTATTACTACATTGTAAATCTCAATAACACATTATACAGGGGAAGTAGTGGCAAGAACATAAGACTGGGAATAAAAGACTTCTTAACAGGACATTATACACTAACTAGTGTGATACTACCCAGTTCATAGTGAGCCACTTTTCTCTGGAAGTACCCCACTAAACAAGGTTGGAACCCCAGTGGCCATGTTTTGTATGTGAACCTCCTCACCATCCTTAAGATACTAAGTCAGGGGTAGGAAACTGACCCCAGTTAGGCCAGAGTCCCTGAAATGTTCTCAACTCTAAACTATGAAGGCTGGAGACTGTTGACATTCCTTCTGGTCTGCAACAGGAGAGAATGAAGTCAACTGGCAGAAAAGAGAAATCAGTGTCCCTGGTAGCAGTTATATTTGGGGACCTACTATATACCATGCCCCTTTTTTTGTCATACCCCAGTATTTTTTCCATGCACAATACCTTTTCCCTAAACTAATTAGACATAGGATGCTATCACTTGCAAATTGACTAGTATATTTCCCAACTCCACTTTGTTAGTACCTATGTGGCTTTTATCCCTTTTATCCGCAGTTTTCTTATCATAAAAAGAATTGAGAGAGGTAAGTGAAAACACCTACATAAAATATCTAGTATATACCAATGTTTAATAAATCACTAATTTCCTATATTCTTTCCTTATCTTTATAGTCTTAATAGTACCAGGCAGTAAGACTTATTCAATAAACATTTGGTAGTTAATAAACTGGTTAAAAAAAAAAATTATTCCTAAATGCTAAGAACATTTAGAGGGAGTCTCTTGAGGAACTATATTAAGGGAAACTGTAGACAGAGAATGATATAAAGATGATGGTGGACATTCTAAATTAGCGGTATTTTATGAACAAAGGGAAGAGGTAGAAGGCAAGCAGATTAACTGTTTAAGAAGACATTCCATATCTCTGTAACAGATTTAAAGAGAAAAAATAAAAATGATAGTTGGAAGTTATGGGAGAGTATTCCACTGCATTCAGTTTTACACAGATGAATGTTTAACATATTAGAAATGTATATATTTATTCTCCAGCTTGCTCCAAAAATAAGTTGAGCCTCCTAATAGACATCCTTAGGATACAGTATTATTATTATTTTTCTTTTTTGAAGAGAGAGATCTTATTTCCCTTTGTTTCTCTTAATTCAGATGAAACTTGGTGAACAAAATATAATCTCAAGATCCTAATAAATTTACCAGGAAAGGGCTACCAATATGGATTTTAGCTTTCTAGCAAACAAAGCAGAAATCTCAGGATATGGTTATGAAGCTCCATTTTGACTGAATTTACAAAGGGTTCTCAGGTTTTACTTATATAATGGATTTTGAAGGAAAACAAAACACCCTGAAAACCAGTGATAGTTTTCTTTGCTTATGAGCAAACACTGTTTGTGAAGCTTACATTTTCTTTTCAAACAGAGGGTCCTGTAGAAAACACCTATATGGTATACAAACACATTTCCCAGGTAGCTAACTACTAATAAAATCATCAACAAGTTGCAGAGAATGCAGGCTATAACAGGATCTACAGTCACTCTTACAATGTAGATTTATATATATATATATATATATATATATATATATATATATATATATATATATAATCTGTGTGTAGTAAGTAGTATTTAATAGCAGATGCTGTGAGTCAGGCTGCCTGGGTATGAAACCTGGCTTCATTATTTACTAGTTGCATGGCTTGGGCATAATAGTATCTACCCCATAAGATTATTGGAATAAAGAAGAGAATGCATATACAAAGCACTCAGTAGATATTAGTAGCTGCTGTTATTATTACTAGTAGTTGTTGTCAGCAGTGGTGAAAGAAATGGGGTTGGTAACTTGCTCTACTGGCTTCAGATAGAGCAAAACTGAACTGTGGATCAGGTTCTGACCAGAGAGAGAGGAGATGAGGTTAAGCTGGTTCATAGGGAAGGCCAAAATGAAATAGATGACACAGACCTTATAGGCTGGAAGGAATCCTGTTCTTGAATTACGGTGAAAAATCAATCTTTAGAAGCAAGAAAAAAGGACCCCAGCAAATCAGAAATATAGAGGAGAGGTAGAAGAAATAAGAGAGCAGGGAATCAGAACTCTGCCTACTCAGCAGGGAGGATAAAGAAACAGGCAGCTGGGAGTTGCATACCCAGCTTCTGTTCTTAAAGGGTGCCAGTGGCTGGAGGCAGGAAAGATAGGCACTCTTCTATTTTTAAGGTCTCTCCCTATAGAGTAAAATGGTTAGCCAAAAGAAGAAAATAGAGTATCTTCTTCGTCTTTTTGTTTTATATACTTGAAATTCCAATTTACTTGAGTTTTTTAAAATGAAAAGGCTAAAGATATCCCATTTAAAATTTAAATCCCACTTAAAATAGCTTAATATAGCCAAAGTCAGAATATTCCTTTCCTCCTTTCCCCATAGGAAAAGATCTACTATAACAGTTATGATTATATTCTAATTACATATCAAGAAATGATATACTTTAGGGGCGCCTGGGTGGCTCAGTTGGTTAAGCACCCCGACTCTTGATTTTGGCCCAGGTCATGATCTCAGGGTTGTGAAATTGAGCTATGGGTTGGTGTGGGGCCTGCTTGAGATTCTCTCTCTCCCTCTCCCCCACCCACCTCCCCCTCTCTAATAAAGAAAGAAAGAAAGAAAGAAAGAAAGAAAGAAAGAAAGAAGTAATACTTTAAAAACTACTTCAAATTGTATATCTTACCACTGTCTCCTGATCCCCTCTATTTGGAATTCCAATTTACATGGTAAATTTTTTAAAACAAATTTGCATAATCAAAAGTATACTCCCCTAGAAGATAAGCCCACTACTTTCTAGACCCCATATGTCTGAGTCTGAAGATTTTAATCTATAAAATAAGAATACTAAATGAGTTTATCATTTAAATCCGTCTTCAAGCTATTGTTTTAAATATTTAAGAATTTAGGTCCAAGATGGCGACTTAGGGAGACCCTGAACTCAGCTTCTCCAGGGACACACCAAATCTATATCCACTTATAGAGCAATTCCTCCTGAAGAACTGAGGACTGACTGGACAACTTCTGCACAAGAAAAGATAGGAAGACCACACAGAGAATAGCAAGAAAGATAGAGACATGTAACAAAGGGAATTACCACCCCCACACTGTGCACTGCAGTGGGGAGAAGTACTGAGGGTCTGCGAACAGATTCATCTGTGTGTGCGTGTGGACACGCACATACACACACACAGCTGCAGTTTAAAATGGTAAGTGGAATATAAGGGATCTAGCTCTAGAACTCTGCCAAACGTCAGGAGATGGCTGGAACTCTCTCTCTAGGTCAGTGGGGCTGTCAAGCACCACAGTTTACATTCTCCATCCACCTTGACAGCACGGATAGGAGCATGGTCCGGGCACCCTACCATCTCTACTCATACCAGCCCCAACTGTCCCGCTGGCAGCCCCAGTGTAGTACCCACCAGGACACCTGTAGTCAGTGTTCACTATAGCTCCAGACTACTTGACAAGGTAACACAGGCACAAAGCACCCTGAAATACTCTAGGCACACACCACTACAGCTCCAGACAACTTGCCAGGGCACCCCTCGAGCAGAGCATCCCAGGGCACCGTAGACCACACCTGCTTCTGCTCCAGGTACCCCATGAGGGCAACCCCCTACAGAGTATCCCAGGACACCCTAGCCTGTACCCACTTTACCATCTGCTGTCACCCTCAACACAGGAGAGCCCTGGGACCACCCTGCACCCACTTCAGCTTCAGCTGTTCTGCCTGTGTACCTTCCATGCAGAGAACCCCAGCACCCCCCCAGTCTACATTCACTTCAGCTCTGCCCTTCCCACAAGTGTGGCCCCAGTACACAGTGGGCCAGCCATAGCTCTAGCTAGCTAGCCAAAGACACCAGGCACACACAATCTACACAGGAGATGACCAGACATAAGATCAATTCTTCAAGTGTAGAAGCAGCTGTTCCACCTAATTCATAGAAACAAAAAAAGAACGTCGAGCAAATGAGACAGAAGAATATGCTCCAAATGAAAGAACAAGGAAAAAACCTCAGAAGAAGAACTAAATGAAACAGATAAGTGATCCACCTGATAAAGAGTTCAAAGTAATGGTATAAATATGCTCACCAGACTGGAGAGAAGAGTGGATGAACTCAGTGAGAATTTCATCAAAGAAATAGAAAATATAAAAAAAAGAACCAATCAGAGTTCAAAAGTGCAAAAACTGAAGTGAAAAATACATTAGAGGGAAGCAACAGATTAATGAACGCAGAACAGAGCAGCAGTCTGAGAGACAGGATAATGGAACGCACCCAAGCTGAAGAGCAAAAAGAAAAGAGTTTTAAAAAACAAGAATAAGGGATGTCTTAGATAACACCGAGCAAACAAACAGTTACATTATAGGGGTCCTAGAAGGAGGAGAGAGAGAGAGGAAGGGGCAGAGAACTTACATGAAGAAATAATAGCTGACAGAATCCAGGTTCAGGAGGCACAGAGAGTCTGAAACAAGACGAACCCAAGCAGGTCCACACCACTACACATTATAATTAAAATGTCAAAGAGGAAAGATAAAAAAGTACAGTTCCTTATCCAGAACTATGCAATTAAAAGCTCTGAGAGTAGGTAGGAAAACCTGCATTAAATAACAAGCCTTTATGTGACTTTATGTTTTACTAAAGTTTTTAAAGAGCTACATGATACTAGAAGGATAGATTTTACATTCCTTAAGGTTGCTTAGTGCATGTACCAATTTATAACTGTGTGTGTAAATGGTGGGGTTGAGGAGCGATGGATGGGGTAGAAGAGTGCTAAAGTATGACAGACCTGGTAGTCTGGGAACTAGTTATGAAAATGACAAATTTTCTTGAGGTAGAGAGTGTGGCTATCAGGAAAGGAGAGAGAAGATATATGAACAAGATTGGTAACTGAAATGTCTTATTTATCGTGCTTGGTGGCTGTGGTTCACTACCTAAGTCTGTGAAGTAAACCCTGTTATGGTGATAGTTTTCAAAAACTATTATGAGAAATAAACTAGACTGAAGCATAAAACGTAAAACATGTATTTAAATTTGACCAATTCCTGAAAGATAAAAATTGCTGTTTTTAGGAGTGTGGTATCCTTTTAAAGCCCAAATATCTGTTGACTCACTATTTTGGATAATTTTTATCACTACCAATCACTCTCAAACCTAACTTTAACTTAACAAGCTGTAACCACCAGGTTAAACAATTTAAATAAACTAGCAGTTTATTTCTTAAATTTCTTATCTTCAATGACATTAGTACTAGAATTTCTCTCTTCAGAAAAATAAACTTTAAATATAGACAATATATAGTGAAGGCTTTCTACTCTATTAAAATTTGCCATTAATATTAAGCTTACCTATTAAAGAGAATGTTTATGAAAAATATGTATTTCAGAATTTAAAATGCTTATAGCTGGGGCGCCTGGGTGGCTCAGTAATGTCTGACTCTTGATTTTGTCTCAGGTCATGATCTCAGACGAAAACTACAAAACTAATGGATGAAATCAAAGAACTAAATAAATGGAGAGATTTTCCATGTTTCCATGGATAGGAAAACTCAATATTGTCATGTCAGTTCTTCCCAACTTATCTACAAATTCAATGCAATACCAATCAAAATCTCATGAGGTTATTTTGTGGATATCAACAAACTGATTCTAAGGTTTATACTGAGGCAAAAACCCCAGAATAGCCAATAGAATATTGAAGAACAAAGTTGGAGGACTGATGATACCCCACTTTGAGATGTATTTATAAAGCTAAAGTAATAAAGACAAAGTTGTATTGGTGAAAGAAAAGACAAATATATCAAGAGAACAGAACAGAGAGCCCAGAAATAGACCCACATAAATATAGTCAACTGATCTTTGATAAAGCAGCAAAGGCAATACAATGGAGTGAAGACAGTCTCATCAACAAATGGTGCTGGAACAACTGGACATCCACATGCAAAAACAACAACAACAACAAAAAAGAATCTAGAGACACACTTTATACCTTTCAGAAAGATTAACTCAAAATGGATCACAGACCTAAACATAAAATGCAAAACTATGAAACTCCTAGAAGATAACATAAGAGAACACCTAGATGACCCTGGGTATGGTGATGCCTTTTTAAAACATCACAGTCATGATCTATTAAAGAAATAATTGATAAGCTAGACTTTGTTCAAAAATTAAAAACTCTGCTCTGTGAAAGATAGTATCAGAAAATTAAAAGACAGACCACAGATTGGGAGAAAATGTTTGTAAAAGACACATCTGATAAAGGGCTACTATCCATAATATACAAAGACCTTTCAAAACTCAACAAAAAGAAAACTAATAATTTGATTTAAAATGGGCCAAAAAACTTAACACCTCACCAAATAAGATATATAGATAATAAAAAACAAGCATATGAAAAGATGCTCCACATCGTATGTCATCAGGGAAATATAGATTAAAACAGGATACCACTACGCACCTATTAGAATGGCCAAATTCTGGAACACTGACAACAGGATGAACAATACATTGCTGGTGGGAATACAAAACAGTACAGCCACTTTGGAAGACAAGTTTGGCTGTTTCTTACAAAACTAAACCTACTCTTATCATACATTTCAGTAATCATGCTCCTTGTTATTTACTCAAAGGATCTGAAAACTTATGTCCACACAAAAACCTGCATAAGGATGTTTATAGCAGCTTTATTTGTAGTTGCCAAAACTTGGAAGCAACCAAGATGTCCTTTAGTAGCTGAACGTATGAATAAACTGTGGTATATCCAGACAATGGAATATTATTCAGCACTAAAAAGAAATGAGCTATCAAGGTTCGAAAAGACATGGTGGAACCTTAAATGCATATTACTAAGTGAAAAAAGCCAATCTGTAAAGGCTATATACTGTATAATTCCACCTATATGATACTGTGGAAAAGGCAAAACAATGACAGTAGTAAAAAGATCAGTGGTTTCCAGAGGTGAGCAAGGGGAAAGGGAGATAAATGAATAGGGGGAGCACAGAGAAATTTTGGGATAGTGAAAATACTCTGTATATTACAATGATGTATTTCATTATACATTTATCCAAACCCATAGATTATATAACACGAATGGTGAACCCTAAGATAAACTATGGACTTTGGATGGTTATGATATACCACTGTAGGTTCATCCTTGGTTTAAAAAAAAATGTAAAAAATTATTCTCGTGAGTAATGTTTTTTGTTTTGTTTTTGAGTAATGTTGATAATGGGGGAAGCTATGCATGTACGGGGATGGGGATATAATGGGAAATGTCTGTACTTCCCTCTCAATCTTGCTGTGAACCTAAAACGGCTCTAAAAAATAAAGTCTTAAAAAACTAACAC
This sequence comes from Potos flavus, assembly GCA_028534135.1. Taxonomy (NCBI): domain Eukaryota; kingdom Metazoa; phylum Chordata; class Mammalia; order Carnivora; family Procyonidae; genus Potos; species Potos flavus. Next base: position 157,150,213 of record CM052898.1, read on the forward strand.
TCCACATTTAATTTAAAATACAATTGTTTCATTATAATACATACTTTAAACATTTACACTGTCAATTACTGGTACATGGTCATTGTCTTTTTTAGATCTTACAACTTACTGTTGTTTCTCGCACAATAAATTTTTAAAAAGCAACTTGACAATTTCACATAACTTTTTGAAAAACAAAGTCGAGACTCTGCTAACCGTTCTCCTTCTGTTCCCCATCTCAGTTTTTGTATTGGGAACACTTACCAGATACAGTACATATCTCCATTCTGGAGCTGTGGAATAAGAAAGGATTCACAGAGTTGCAGGGCTAACATAGTCTTGCCTTCTTTTTCAGTGTTACAGATGATATCAATTCCACTCTTACAATCAGTTTTCAATAAATGCTATAAAAGGAAAAGAAAAAGCAGTTCATATCATTAAAATATCTAAAAAGCTAATTGCATTAAATGTATAGTTAACATTTAGGAAAAAAATTAGATTTCTAGTTTTCTTCTACAAAGACAATGATGAATTATACAGAAATATTTTGACAGTTTCACTATATAGAACCTACAGTTTTATGACTACTTTTAATCTCATTAATGTCCACAACTTATAGATAAGTAGGTTCTATTATTAGGAAAAGATTAATTCTTTCATCTTAAAACAAAACAAAATAATAGATAGGAGCATTTAATTTCTTAGTATTTAAAAGGCAAAATACTTTATAAAAATGTATTTTAAAAAGTGCTGAAAATTAATTGAAATTTTTATTTAAAATGCTTCTCAGTTTTTATTTAACCTCTTATCTATCACAAGAAGCTCACCATGAATAATGCTTATTGATAAATGTTTTGTTAATTGCATCATTTGTTAATATCAGATTGTCTAATTCAACAGGAGCTTAAAGAATGGTGCCAATGAAAACATGTCTAGATAATGTAATCTTAAAATCTTTAGTGTTACTGCAAAAGGAATTTAATAAGAATGGGCTACTTTTTTATTTTTGGTAAGGTTAAAATAGTAATAGGCAAACATAATCTCAAACATTACCTCCCGGAATAGCTGATCTTCTACAGGTGACATAAACAGACATGTGAAGAGCGCTTGATGGAAGTACAAGTCTTTGCTGATTTCTGGGTGATTTATACAAGATTTAATAAGAGCCATTGCTTCAGGTATGCGTTCACAAGCAATTAGGTATCTGGCACGTAGTTCAAAGAACAGTGGATTTTCAGAACTTAAATATTTGTTCACTATATTAAAAAGAAAACAGAGTCTTATTATTCTCAAGATTCTCAAAGTTGTTTGAAACTTTACCACTGACATGTGGTATCTAAGTAGATTAAGTAGTTATTTAATTAAATAGCATATTCCTTAGTAGGAGTTTATTTGTGAAAAGAATACTCAGTTATATAATTGGAAAAATGGAAATAAGAGCAACACCAAAACAGTGCTCAAGAACTATCTACTGATTTCTTTTCAGTCTAAAAAGTGAAAAAAATTTAAAAAGAAAATAAAATGAAATATTCTCTTTTCAGTTCACTAATACGTTAAAATGTTTCAGATAACATGGGGTCTGGAATTTCTAGTCTATTATATATTTTTTTACTGCCTAATATTTTCACTACTATAAGATTAAAAGGCTGACTCCTGTCATTAAAACCACATTGATTTAGATTAATTATAGAGAAAAGTAGTTTGAATTAATGAAAACATAATATATTTTATTACTTTTTAACAGAAAATTAAGTCAAAAGTAGTGCCAAATAGAACTGCTTATTAATATATGCTCATGTGTCACTAAGAATAATTACTAATTAATACTTCCTTTTACACAATTTAAAAATCTATAAACACCTTTTATCTATAATCTATAAACGTAAGTTTATTTAGACCTGACAACAACCTATGACAAGTATCATAGTACTTCTTTAATAGATCACAAAACTGAGTCTCAGAGAGGTCAAATGACTTGCCCAAGGACAAAGAATAAGTGGTAGAACAGCAACAGCGATCCATTACTTCAAATCCAAAGTGTTTTTATTAGTTGTGTATGTGTAATCAGTAGCTCCTAAAATGCCTATGAGTGATGTTTTATTTGGGCTTCAACATTTGCCTTACAGTTCTGTTTACTGTATATGATAAGCAGACAGTGATTTATATAGTTAATGCAAAGATAAACTTTAGACTAGTCTTTACCCTAAAAGTCACCAACTAGAGGAGAGTCATCCGTATTTATCAGACTCTAGAGCAGCTTTTCCCAAAGTGAAGTATGCTAGTGGAAGTATGAAAGGAGTATGTACATAAGGACTAGAGACAGAGAGAGAGATGCCATAAGCCCTTATACCAACCAACAACAGAAATGTTCCAGCTCCTAGTCAGAGAAGCCTCAAAGCTCCCATAAAAGTCTAAACTTCTCCTCTGTTCTCATTCCTTTTGAAACTCTTTGTCTCGTTCCTGTCCGCTCTGGCCACATTCCCCAGTCTCCTCACAGTTTTCCTCAGTTTGTCACCCTTGCCTTCCCGACGTGGACTCTTAATACTTTTCCTCAATGATCCAACTCTTTCTTTTCAGTTCCAACTTCCTCCCTCCTCAGTTTTTTATTCCTTTTTGAAACCTTTACATCAAATTCCAGTCTCCTTTGTATCCCCTGGGTATTTACCACTAAAACACTATCATATATACCATAGCCGCCTCATCCCACCACTTTGCACTACTTCTGGACTTCTCTCTTTCTGCATCTTCTCCCACATCTCTGTCACAGTCCTCCACATTTGTATCTGGGGTTCGCTTGCTCTTAAGGTGGAGAAGCATAGCCCCTTCTCCACTCAGCTCTACTCAAAGCCTCTTACCCCCAGCCCTTAACCTGAGACAAATGGAAAGATCCTAACATGCTTAGCAAAATATGTGGTGTGAAGTATCCTCACCAGACCAAGGTCTGAATGGTTCCAAGGCTAGGAAGTCTTGTCTTTTCCCTCTGGCCATTCTTATAACTGCACTTCATGGGCTCTCCATGCTTTCAAATGTTTTCCATACTTTTTTGCTTACACTACTGTTGAGTTTACATTCTAAGTTTGGTGATCCAAAATGTTCTGGGGCTCAGGAATAATATGGCAAACATTTTTTAAAAGAATTAACTAGAAGTAATTGACAGAGCCTATTGTCTCAAAAGGAAATTTTGGCCCACAGGAAACACTGTGGATCTAGGTTGAAGAGGAGGTGATGTCAAAGAAGTACGCAGGGCATTAAGGGGAACTTCTATTAATGGATGAAGTTTGGGAAATACTGCTCCAGAGTATTTGGAATTGAAATTTACTTATTCATTCAAATAGCCACGCATTCATTTAACACATTCATCATGTGGTCATTCATTCAGTTAACAAATACTTATATTGAAGACCTACTCTGTCCCACCTACTCTGGGCTGGGTAGAGGATATGCAGTAGTGGTGATAAAACTGGCAGAGTTCCAGCCCTCACAGAGTTTCCTGTATAAGGGAGATTCCATGTGCTTAAGCAGGGTGTTTTTTTAAGGGTGTTTGTTCCTACTTAAATAGATTTTTTAAATATAACAAGTGGCAAAAACAAACTCTATATAAGTAACATCTGGATAGTAAAAGTGTTAACACTCTGAATTCCCATTAGAATAAATGGGAAATTACTGGAAATAAATGTACCTACTCTGGTGTCAAAAGTCATTCTTGGGCCAGGTTAGTATAACAGTTTAAACACACTTCATGTGAAAATACATTACTCTTATTCAGTATTAGAAGATAAAGAAAAATCACTATTACTGCTCTAATTAGAAATGAAGTTGCGCTTGCTTCTCACAAATGTTGGTTTTGATTTTGAGTCTCCTGAAGTACCTATCTCCTGAGATGCTGGCTGGGCTTTAAGAACAGCTTGCAACACTGGATCTTCCCATGGGCCACCATCTCTAATGATTCGAGTCACCAGTTCCAGATTCACATTTCCATATCTGCGGAGGTGATTCTGGCATTCCTAGGAGAGAAAAATCATTTTGGCTTTGTGAATTTAAGGGGTTAAAAACTAAACTTGATCATCCTTGTCAATAAAATGACTGATGGTCAATGAGGCAGCTATTAAATTATAAAAGAGAAAGGGTTGCTATAGTAACCTAAGTAGGGTGTCAAAACCCCATCAGTACACAAATAGGCTTTAATGCCAAAGGTTACAGAGTTTTTACATAATTGGACTTAGAAAATCCAATTATAATAGGGATGAAGTGTAACCCAAGGGAAAAACTTAAGGGATGCATCATTTCTAGGAAAAGAACCAGGTTGCGAAACCTAAGGGAAAAACTTACAGGATGCATCATTTCTAGGAAAAGAACCAGGTTGCAAAAATGTAAAACTTAAATGTTGAGTTAAATTTATGTGTGGGCTCATAAAGCTTCTGTTAACAATGGCAAGCAAGAGCCTGACTATAAAAAGGAGGTAGAGGGTCCCTGTGCAATACAGACTGTGGTTGGCAGATAGACACAGGTCCCTTGCTCTGATCACAAATGTATACTCTTGAGTTATGCTGGAAGGCTGGAAGATGGAAATTCTATTGCGTTTTGTTGTGTTAGCAGATTTGTAGTCTTGGGATGAAGAAATGGCAGACTGAAGGAATGAATCCAGTCTATAATACGAAAACTTTGCATTCGTTTTAAGATAAAGATGTATTGATAAATTGGGCATTGGCTGATAATTTGTCTATGCATTTTCTGGGATTTTTTAAAAGATGTTTGAAATGTTTTTAGAGAATCCGTTATATTAGACTCGTGATTATAATATGAATTATATAACTAGTTTGTAAACAAATCTTAATATTTAGGAGAACTTGGCCAACTGAATTTAAAAATATGACTTATTAGATTTATATTTATAAAATTTAATTGTTTGACTATGCTTTTTAAATTCATTATACACCTTGGTTGTTGTTTTTGAAAATGTTTCAGGGAATTTAATTCGATAATTTTAAAAGATTAACTGAAGGCCTAGTGAAGGTATGACTAGATTTATTTTTTCTTAATGCATAAACTGAGCTTACAGCCTTATAAAAAATTAGATATGGAAATTGGCAATGTTAAAAATTTGAAAAAACTGCACATCAATTACAACACAATTGCCAAAATTTCTCTCTGTGCTCAAAAAATCCCTCAGACATTAAAAACATAGTAACAGTTACAAAGCAAAGCTTCAGTATAAAACAATACATCATTACAAATCTTACTTATGACATAAATCATCAGGCTACATATTCAAAGTAGCAATAAACACTTTGTTTTTATATGTCATGTTCTTTCATCATTTGAATGTTACAAAGTGGTATCTACATGCCACTTTTTATTCCTGGTTAAACTACACAAAAAGAGGTTTTATTTGTTTTATAAGAGAATAAGGCAGTAGAAGAAATACCAAGTTTCAAGATAAAGAATCATTTAGTCAAAGAAGTCAAAGGATCATTAAGTCATAACATGAAAATAAATATCTTCTAAAAGTTACTTAGAGTATTCCCAAATTAAAATGAGCAAGCAAGCAAACAAAAACTGTATTAAGTAATGGGCAAGTTACTTAACCTCTCTGTGCTCCTTCAGTTAACTCATCTGCAGAATAGATACTAAAAACACCTACTTCACAGGATTGTTGTGAGGTTTAAATATACAGTACTGAAAAGTGCTAAGTACAGTGCCTGGCACATAGTAAGCACTTAATAATATTTCTTCTAGTATTTTTAAACAATTTGAATAAATAATGTATCTTAGCATACCCAAATGCCTTAGCATAAAATTAATTTCTATATTCCCATGTGTCAGCATGTTATAGCATTCATAAAAATAAGGTATAAAATTTTTGATCAGCCATGATATGTTTTAAACACATGGAACATAGTAACAGTCTGTAGTAACAATTTATCATTTAAAACAATTATCAATTTCAAACCTAAAGGTAAACAAACTTCTAAGTTACTCTAGACACACATACTGTTACCCCTAAAATTTAACTACTGTTAAGCTGGCTTTTGGTCTAGTAAAAGCACAAAAGATAAGGTGAGCTGAATGCTAGCCCCTGAATCAGTGGTGAGCTTTAGCTTTGCTTCTGAGCTCTTGGACAAACCATCTTTCTAGCTTGTCTTACAGTAGGTAAGGTACCAATTATACAGCCGTTAGCATTGTGGGACCTATACCTGGACTTAGGCTTAAGTCAAGATATGGTGCAATAGGTCCATTGCTAATTTCCTAAATATGGCTGAAAAGTAACAAATACTTAGAGGTCTTATTAAAAAATAGATTACCAGGCACCAATTCAAACATACTAAATCAAAATTTCTAGAGGAAAGCCCTGATAAACTGTGTATTTAGTAACCCCCACCCCATAGTCAACTTTGGCATACTTTTTAATTGTACCTTCTACATTTAGAGTATATTTTCATAAACGCTAATATTAGAAATTATATACTTGTGCTCCTATCAACCCTTCTATTAAAAATTAGTCAATTAGCTTAAGTTCATTTTTCTAAGATAAAGATTACAAGGTAGAGTTTTGTTTTTTTGTGTATGTGCACTTCTTGAGTTATGTGTACCGTATTTTGGAGACCACTTTTATGGGAAATAGCTCTGGATAGGAAATAGAGATGAAATGAAGATTTCATTTTGGTGTATTTAAAAAGACATGGGATGAAAGAGAACAAGGAAGTCTGTATATATCCTTTGGTTCCTCATTCCTTAGATAATATGGTGGCTTCTATGGATGATATGTAATTTAAAAGCCTTGAAAGTGAAAAGGGAAGCACTTAAACCACTGTAGAATTCACAACTTATCTTTCCTATATATACATATTAGATATTTTTTAGAATGTTTACTTAATTAAAAACTTGGACCTATATATTAACCTAATCCTTTATTAAGTCATCTGTCTACTATTGTTGATACCCACCACACTGTGCTAAACGTAATTCCCTCAGAAACTTCCATTCAACTTTGTGTTTTTGCCAAAGGTGGAAAGAAAACACAACTCCTTCCCTCACTCTTCTTTCAGAATCTATTGTGGTATGGGCTTAATCTTTTGTTGAGAAGAATTTTCTTCCCTGAACTTGTTGCCTCTTTAGAACTGGCACCAGTTTTCTGGCCATTCTATATACTTGATCTGAACTCTTCTTTGGCAGCTTATAGGATTAAATTCTTTTTTTTTTTTTTTTTTAAATAGCATACAGTTCTTAATGCCCCATCTTCATAATTAAGGACCTCTGGATGTACCTTCCTAACTCATTCACCTATCGTACATGAATCCTTTCCTCCAGCTTCATCTCGTCCATATCTCTTAGATTCATCGTGTAGTGTCTTGCTTATACTTTTCTCATTATCACTCTCTTTCTCCTTCAACTTCCTATAAACCTATCTAAACCTTCCCATAAACCATTCTAAATCCTTTCCTATCTTTTCATAGTTCTACTTTTCCCTGAGAAGCCTCTACTAGCTACCTCAATCCATAATAAACTTAATTCCTTCTGTAGTACTGCAAATGAGTACCAGTCCACTCTTCTGGTATTTACCATGTAAAAGGAGGCCTTGAATTATTAAGGGTTGACATCTTACTTCTTAGGTAATTAAAAGCTTCTTCAAACAGAGCCAAGAAAGGAAAGGTATATCAGAGAAGATAAATTCTCAATAATTAACTTTTAATTAAAATAGGGTTTTATGGAAATCCATGCATTCAGAAGCACTATGCAGTGTTTGTCTTATTTTGAATGAAATGCAGGTTCCAGAGTAAAATTATAGAATACCATGTCAAATTCATTCATAAAACAAGCTATTATAGCAAATCAAAGCAAAAATATTTTAAAACGGTCTTCAATGTGGTCAATGTTGTTGGCAGAGCTTTTAAAGTACAGTAAAATCTTTACAATACTTTGAAATAAGATATGATCATATCGTTTATTTATCACATTTATTTGGTTATCTTATAGCAAAGCATTTCAAAAAGTTGTAAAATTTAAAGATGTTACGTAGTTTTCTTTTAGAAAAAGATAGCGTCACACGTGCTGTTCTTGTCTGTGGTAAGTTCCTAAGGAATATGTACCTAATGTGTTTTTAAAAAATAATTATTCTGAGTTGGTCCATATAAAGAAGACAGTGTAATAGTGGAAAGGTTACTGCTTTTCAAAAGAAAGTTCTTATGGAGAAAATGATTTAAAATAAATGTCTGGAAGTGTTTGCATTTTTACATGTTTGCTATTGCCAAAAATCAGCATGTCACCTATAATGTTTGCATCTGTGCCCTTAAAAAATTTAAACTAGAATTTTTTATTGAAAAACCTTTCAACTGCAGCATTTGAATAGGTTTTCAATTCATATGTTAAAAATGGTTAGTATCAAGAAAACACTGATTTCCGTAACAATAGAAAATTAGTAGTCAAATTTCAACAACCCTAAATTTGGTGGAAGGAATTTAAAACTGAGTATCATAGTTTAGAAGATTTTTCTTCTTTGGATCTACCAAAAGGTGTCTTTTTCACCTATGACAGCTATTAAAACCAAGCATGAAAGTAAACTGAACCGAAATCAGATTATGAATTACTGTATGACCAAGTGTTAAAATTTTTCAAAATAAAACATATTCAGTCACACTGCTATCATTAGTTTTTACACTGTTAAAACATTATTTTACTTTTCTTAAAATTTTTTTTGTTTTATAATGTATATAATGTTAGTAAATGTACATAAATAACAAATATACGTGTATTGATATGTATATATATTTTTTATAACCTGGATGGTTGTCCTATCAGAAGTCTAGAGAGTCCTGGTTTTACATATTATTTGTTCTTACAGTGGGTTTGGAATCTAATATAAAACTCACTGTCTTCTATTGATCCTAATATTATGTCAATTTTCTTTATTATCTGATGTGCTTCTTTCTGTTATTTCTACTATTTACAGTCTAGTGTAGGCCTTCATCTGCTATCATTTAGATAACCATACTAATTTCTTCTTCTCTCTCTCCAGTAAATCTTTGGAAGATCTCAAAATGTTAGATCACAAAGCATTTTATTAAGCTAGCAGTGTAAATAGGGGCGCCTGGGTGGCTCAGTGGGTTAAAGCCTCTGCCTTCGGCTCAGGTCATGATCTCAGGGTCCTGGGATCGAGCCCCACATCAGGCTCTCTGCTCAGCAGGGAGCCCGCTTCCCCCTCTCTCTCTGCCTGCCTCTCTGCCTACTTGTGATCTATCTCTCTGTCAAATAAATAAATAAAATCTTTAAAAAAAGATAGGGGTGCCTGGGTGGCTCAGTCATTAAGCGTCTGCCTTCGGCTCAGGTCATGATCCCAGAGTCCTGGGATCGAGCCCCACATCAGGCTCCCTGCTCAGTGGGAAGCCTGCTTCTCTCTCTCTCCCACTCCTCCTGCTTGTGTTCCCTCTCTGTGTGTCTCTCTCTCTCTCTCTGTCAAATAAATAAATAAATAAATAACATCTTTAAAAAAAAAAAAAGATAGTATAAATAAAACATTTCTTTAGTAGCACATGGCTGGCTCAGTTGGCAGAGCATGTCACCCTTGATCTCAGGGTCATGAGTTTAAGCCCCAGGTTGGGTCTAGAGATTACTTAAATAAATAAAAGTTAAAAAAAAATTTCTTTAAACCTATTGTTTTGACATCTACATTGCTGCAAATACAGGATTGTATCAATTCAATTTAAATGGATATTTAAATATAAGTAATTGTTCCCTGTTTAATACATGATTACATTTTTATACATTTTAAAAATCTTAAATAGTAAATGTTACTTAAATTAGCAACTGGGAGTTTTATCTGAAGGGGAAGCCAATAATAACTACAGCAAAACCTTTAACTGAGAGCATAACCAAATTTCAGAATCGGTGACTGCCATGCTAATGAAAGCACAACTCTACTATTAACATTTTTAAATTGGTTAAGGAAATAATATAGCCAACAGAGAAGTGCTGTTGTTATGATTCTAACCTACAAGACCCTGACGCAGAATTAAGGTGTATGCAAGATTTACCTGAGTACAGGTTTCCACACAAAGAAATAAATATAAAATCTTTCATCAGGAAGAGCAATAAAGTTCGTCAAGAGAACAGGTCACAGTACTGGAAATACTACAAATTTGGCAAGTTATTCTCCAATAAACATTACTGAATGGATGAATGAATGAATCTCTGTGTCCTTCGTTTCATCATGTATTAAAGTTAGACTGGATTGATTGATTGATTGATTTAATATTTATTTAAAGATTTTAGTTTTATTTATTTGAGAGAGAGAGAGATCATGAGTAGGCAGAGAGGCAGGCAGAGAGAGGGGGAAGCAGGCTCCCTGCTGAGCAGAGAGCCCGATGCAGGGCTCGATCCCAGGACCCTGAGATCATGACCTGAGCTGAAGGCAGAGGCTTTAACCCACTGAGCCACCCAGGCGCCCCAGTTAGACTGGATTTAATGACCATTACAGTTCTTCACAGCTAAATTTTCTATGATCTAGTATTTTATCTGGGAAAACATAAACTACTTCAAGCACTAATATGCTCATAATTCTGGTTATGTATTAGGACACTATAGAATCATCTTTTAGTGATCAATGAATGCCTCAATGACCCTGATGGACTTTCAGAGCTATTTTCAAACTATTAATTTTATCATTGATTTTTGAAGGCACTTACATGTCTGCCCCTGACAACACAAAATTTTAAGATGCTCAGAATATAAGATCTTTGTTTACAGTAGCATACTGTGGTATGAATAACTATTAATGCACAATGTTCAGTATCTGCTTTTGAGATGACTGTCGTTCCATATGTCAGGGTATACTGGCCTTTCCTGAGATATACAACTTGTTGATGCTGATAGCCTTATCTTTTGGAGGTTTGCTCTTGGTCCCTTGAGCTTAACTGTCTCAACTTTATTTATTATATTATGCTTGAAATAACTCTGGCTCTTAAATCTCTTCAAAGTGATTATAGAACTTCAACAGTTGAGGTAAAGTGTTTCCTTCTCAGATTATTTTAAAAAATGATAAAGTGAAAATATTTCTGAGGTGTTAATATATAAGAATTATTAGTAGGAGTAAGAATTTCAAACATATAAATGACCGTGAAAAAAATATCAAAGCTTTACTCATTTCAACACAAAATTTATCTAAGGAGTACGATTTTTATAAAATGATGTCAGAATCTGAAACTTTAATTTTAACATCAGTCTTTTGCATTCCCAGTGCTAAATATGTGTCATACTTGTCAAGCATGTTTCTTTCATAGATAGTGAAATCTCTTCCATCATACCTTTCTCACAATTAAGCAGACTTCAATTTCTCTTTTTCCTACACGCTGTCAAAGTAGAATCCACAAATAAATATTCAGTGGTTTCATCTCATGAATGCATTTGTTGATCTGTTCCCCATCTCACTGTATATTAGTAACCAATGGACCATGGGGTAAATTTCAGAAAATACACCTCATTGTTTCTTGTTTTTTAGAGTTCAGCAATGATGATACATCTCTAAGAGGGATTTTTTTTTAAAGAAAGAAATGCCTGTTGACTTATTTATCCTTCATTTGTGTTGGCAAACATATCAATACTAGGGGCTAAGACTATTAAGTGCTGGAGACACAGGGATGAAAGTAGCCTCTGCCCATGAGCTCTAACAGCATAGTTGGAGAGACTTATCAAACCACAGACAGAATACAGAGGGATTAATGTTTCAGTAACAGTAGAAAAGCTTGAGGCTGGGGGAGTAGGGTGGCATCATATGCAGTCCAAATGGAATTAAGCAGAGACAGGAGATAACTTCCATTAGAGAAGAAAAGCATATGTGAACACAATTTTGAAACTGCTTCTCAAAATGTCTTAATATTATTAAGTTGGTATGATCATATTCTCTAAAAGCATTTTAACCAGTACTACAAAGGTGGTTTGAAACCAAGATTAGGACTTTACCAAATTAAGTCTTTGGGCAGCTCATTCCAAGTAGTCTAGGAAGGGAACATAGTCCAGAAGGTTTTAGTAGAAAGTAGGTTCTTCATTATTAGGAGTGCCTGGGTGGCTCAGTCAGTTAAGTGTCCAACTCTTGATTTCA
>CM052898.1:157162382-157210981 GCA_028534135.1 Potos flavus
AAATAAAATCTTTATTAAAAAAAAAAAAGAATAAACTTAAGGGAAAAAAAAAAAAGAATTTTTTTTTTTTAAAAAAAAAAAAAGAAGGGGGGCGCCTGCGTGGCTCAGTGGGTTAAAGCCTCTGCCTTCGGCTCAGGTCGTGATCTCAGGGTCCTGGGATCTAGCCCCACATGGAGCTCTCTGCTCAGCAGGGAGCCTGCTTCCTCTCCTCTCTCTGCCTGCCTCTCTGCCTACTTGTGATCTCTCTCCTGTCAAATAAATAAATAAAATCTTAAAAAAAAAAAGGAATAAACTTAAGGGCCAGGTTTTGGTCTTACTGTGAAAACAGAAATCCAGGTAGTATGACTTCAGAGCCCACACCCTGACAGGAGGGATAATTAACTCAAATCGAGCAAAGAATTTTAATCCCTTGTTAACTCAAATTGTGGTCCAGGGACAAGCACCACAGCCATCACTTCTGAGCTTGATAGAAATGCAGACTCTCAGGCCCCCCAACCCAGAACTATGGAATCAGTATCTGCATTTTAGCAAGATTCCCAGGTACATTAAAGTATGAGCAACATTATGTTTGTCCAACTTATGGTAGAGGAGAAAGCACAAGCTCTTTTTTTTTTTTTTTAAGATTTTATTTATTTATTTGACACAGAGAGAGAGATCACAAGTAGACAGGCAGGCAGAGAGAGAGGGGGAAGCAGGCTCCCTGCTGAGCAGAGAGCCCAATGCGGGGTTCGATCCCACGACCCTGAGACCATGACCTGAGCTGAAGGCAGAGGCTTTAACCCACTGAGCCACCCAGGTGCCCCGAAAGCACAAGCTCTTAAGCTGGTACAAATCTTTATGAAAGATGGATAGTAATGGACCACTTGGGGAAATAGGGTTTGCATTAGAAAATATAAAAACATTCCAAAAAGTGACATTGGGATTATGACTGGACTATCAAAGATAAGTCAAAAGCCTGTGGAATTTACAGAGCTTAGCAAATGCAAGTTTAGGGAAGTGTACATGATGGACTACATGTTGGCCCATCATGAGTCGCTAAGGGCACAGGCTGGAAAGCACCAAATAGCGACAGCTCAGTTCAGAAAATGGAGGACGAAAGATGGTGAAATCTCTCCTAGGAGGCAGGAGTTAGAGGCTTGAGAAAATTCAGAGTAAGAAGAAAGAAGTCAGAAGTAAGAAGAAGCCATAGCAACAAAAGTGGCAGAAGTGGCACAGAGATTTTAAAAACAACAGAGAACAAAAGGAAGGGTGGGTTTAGAAATTAAGTAGGAGATAGAAAACAGTACAAAACCAAGAACTCTTCCCTGAGTAATTATTTTGAAAAATGAATGAAAACCCTGCTCAAAAAAACCTTTTTTTATTCCTTCACAGATGTTATGATTTCACACATTTAACACATAATTCAAATATAGTCTTTCATCTACTCTACAAACACTTCAGAGGTTCCCATTATCAGTGCTCAGTTAATATCTTCATTAGGCATCTCTTTTTTTTTTTTAAAGATTTTATTTATTTATTTGTCAGAGAGAGAGTGAGAGAGAGATCACAAGTAGGCGGAGAGGCAGGCAGAGGCAGAGGGAGAAGCAGGCTCCCCGCCGAGCAAGGAGCCCGATGTGGGACTTGATTCCAGGACCCTGGGATCATGACCTGAGCCGAAGGCAGCCGCTTAACCAACTGAGCCACCCAGGCGTCCCTTCATTAGGCATCTCTTGACTATCTCATTTAAAACTGAAATTTCCGGGGTGCCTGGGTGGCTCAGTGGGTTAAAGCCTCTGTCATTTGTCACTTTCAAAATACTCTTAAATTTACAAAGATTTGATTTATTGCCTTTCTGTCTTTATACCAGAATTAAATTCCACAATAGGAGGGTTTTTTCTGGTTTTGCTTACTACTATTTTTCCCAGAGCTTAGTGCCTAGCATATACTGGAGACTGAATAAATATTTGCCTAGTAAAAATTCAAGAATGGAATGCCAAGAACACAAGTGTCAAAGGAAAATGGAATGGAAAATTACAAAGTTTTAAATACTGAATATAGACTTTAGAGTGTAAGCTCCATAATGGGGCACCTGGCTGGTTCAGTTGAAAAAGCATAGGACTCTGGATCTTGAGGTCATTAGTTTAAGCCCCACATAGAGTGTAGGGATTACTAAAAATATAAATAAATAAATAAACTTAAAAAAAAAACCTCCACGAAAATAGGTTTTACTTCTTTTGCTAAATATAAGAATGGATAAAATAGAATGTTTAATATACCTAGTTTTATTGATTTTAAGATGCATTTTTTTTCCTATTTCTACAACTCTAAAATCAAAATATGTTTTATAGTCAATGCTATCTTAGAATCCAGGTCACAATGTAGTTGTCATTCTGTATCCATGGACATTCAAAGAGACAGCATGAAAATTTGCAAAAAGGTATACCGGTGACTCTGAATAAAATCCAACAGACTAGCAGAGCACTCTTTTAACTTGTGGGAAGCAAATGGTATGGGAAGGGTATAGGGCAATTAATATAATTTAACAATACTCTGAAGCAGGAGTCAAAAGCTGGCTGGTTAAACAGAACCATAAAACCAGCTTAAGCTTTTAAAAGCCCAGTGCCAATGGCTTTTAGCTCGTTTATCAACTATTTTAGGAAATGCTACCTCATCAACACTTTTGATGCCACTGAAGACAAAATTGTAGAGAAAAACAGAGAGTGACTGAGTGGAAAAAACAAATCTAGAGTCAGATTCTGAATGTGAAGAAGTTTTAGATATATCTTAGTCAATTAAGTCTGCTTCTAATTTTCCTATGTCTATGTATGCACCAGAGTAAGCAATCATAAAAATCTATTTTAATTCAGTCTAAAAGATCTCTTTCAATAAATACAAAATAAATATTCTGAGTGAAGGAAAGCACTGTATGACTTTTCTGTTACTATGCTGATCTCCTTCCTAAAGATGGACAACAATACTCCTGGTTGACTAAAGCCTCTATTAACACATAATAGGAATAAATGTAAGATGTCTGAACACTTTACCCCTAGAGGGAGCTCAAAGTACATCTTCCTTTATTCCACCCCAGAGAATAATGATGAGATTACAAGGACATATTAGTTAGCCATAGTATGAGGTACTGCTTCCCAAGTAAATGGTAAAAAGATCAAATGATCAAATGTTCTTGCGTTTACAGGTCTTTGGATCTATGTCATGCCCTTCTGGATATACTTTCTCCTCTCATATAGCATGTGCCAAAAAAAAAAAAAAAAAAATTGCTTCCTATCTTGGGAAGGCTATTGAGAAAATAAATGAGAAAATCAGGATACAGCCAGGGGAAAAAAGGACATGGGACAGGCAGTCTGCTTTTAGGCTAGGCAAGAAGAGTCTTTTATTACTAGGGCTGAGTTCTACATGGGGCTTTGAAACCAAAGCCTATAGCAATAAAAAGTGTGAATATATGTGTAAGATGTGCTTAGGAATCTACAAGGGTTGTAGCAGCAAGCTCTGGTCTAGCAAATGTGGAACTGGAATGTTAATTTGAACTGCTTTTAGAAATATAGCTAAAAGTTAATTTTAAGAACCTTCTTTTTCTGCTAGTAAAATATATAGGATCCTAACCATTGCCATCTTAGTAAATATAAAAACTTACAAGCAATAAATAATATACCATTTTTAGGGAGAGAATAAGGCATGTGTTAAATGTACACAAAATGTGAAGGAGTAAATTGTTTTACCTGGAATGATCCAAGAATATCCTTTAAGGGCTCTTCATAAAACTCATCTCTTCCAAAGAACAGCAGCAGCTCAAAGAAGCTCCTAGAAAGAACAAGTGAATAATAACTTTCATTGC
The DNA here is from genome assembly GCA_028534135.1 of Potos flavus. Lineage (NCBI taxonomy): Eukaryota > Metazoa > Chordata > Mammalia > Carnivora > Procyonidae > Potos > Potos flavus. The sequence goes on from CM052898.1 coordinate 157,166,215, forward strand.
TTCTTTAGGGTCTTTTTTGCCCCAATTTAAAGTGTTCTCAAGAGATAAAAACTATGTAATATCAGATATTTAGTTTTAAAATAGCCAGATTTGAATCATTACATTGATCATTTAAGATTCATGTTAAGTTTTCAGTAAAATTTTAATAGAAGTGTCTTCAAAGAAAATACAAAGAAATATACTGAATTTCTAGAACTATAAAATGAACAATTACATTACTCATGCCTACCAGTGTTCACAATGCAAAAAAAAAAAAGAAAATGTAGTGTTATATCAGGTGGCAAAAATGTTGCTACACTTGTCAAGATGATTTAAAATGGGTCCAGCTTCACCCTTGTACAATGGGCCCCTTAGAAAATTCAAAATCTAATTTTCTTCAGATGGATATAAAGGATGGATAAAATTAACACAAAAGTATAAGAAAATTAGAAAGTCACTGTGAAACTCTCAGCCAGCATTTATATTATAGTAATATCACCAATTAGGTATCTTAATGAACGACACATGGGTTCTCAAACTCTGGGCTTACCTCGATTATCCCACTCAACAGACTGCCCAACAATCTGTGGTTTCTCCTTTTTAAATAATTGTTTTTGGAAAACATTGTTACTAAATACTTTGTGTTTTTAATAATTCATAATTCATATGGGAAGAAATAGGACTTATTTCCTAATCATGACCATGAAAAACTATGAAAATTATTTAATATTACTTAGCAGTCCTAAGGTAGAGCAAATGACAACACCTCAGAATCTTTAGATTTTAATTCACCTACAAGATCCTCAACTAGGAATACCCAAAGTTGTTTTTAATTTTAATTACTTTTTGCCTTTAATCCAAATTAATCTCTAAGAACAAAGGTTTTAGAATGCAAACATACTATGACTATATAATTTTTAAAAATTATATAAAAGCCCCAAGTAATTACAAAGTAATTACAGTAATTACAAAGACTTCTAAATATAACATAAAAACCATGCCTCATAACATTTTATAAAACTTTACTTAAAATTTTTAAATGTCAACAGACCAAAATTATAAAAACAGTCAAAGCAAAATGATACACTGAGAATCTTTGTTAAAAAGCTTAAACAAATAATTTTCTTTTTTTTTTAAAAGTAGGATCCATGCTGGGCATGAAGCCCAATGCAGGGCTTGAACTCATAACCCTGAGAAAAAGACCTGAGCTAAGATCAAGAGTTGCTAGGATCAAGAATTGGACACAACCCAATGAACCACCCAGACACCACCGAAGAAATAATTTTTAAAAAGTTAACAACCTGGTATAAAACACTAGGAGAGGACTACCTCACAGAAAAGAAACACAAATGAATTTTTTTTTCAAATATGAAAAGATGTTCTACTTTACTCAAATAAGTGATGAAGTACCTTTTCTATCATATTTACAAAAATGAAAATGTTGACATATTTTAAAATGGCTCTGATGTAGAGAAATAGACCCTGATATCTTGTTGGAGGGATGGTAAGAGGTACTACCTCTTTTAAAGGGTAACAGTAGTAGTCACCAGAAAATTTACAGTATGCACATAATCATTTGACTTAGCAATTCCACTTATAAAACTAAATCAGCCAAATATACACACATTAGCTCAAAGACATAGAGGGATATGCATCCACAAATGATCTGTAATAGCAAAAGAATAGAAACATACTAAGTATCTACCTACCACAGGGGACTGGGAAAATGAATTACAATACAACCAGACAACGAAATATAATGCAAATGTTAATGAGAATATTAGTGAGAATACACTTAAATCTATATGAATAGATAAGGGGAAAATTCCAAGATATATTGTTAAGAAAAAATGCAGAAATATATTAATTACATTATCATTTGTGTGACGGGAGGGAGGAGATAGAGGGCACATGAATACCAGCCAATGCATGTTGTCAAACTATCTAGACAGATATGCAATATACTGGTAAAAGCAGTTGAGTTCATATAAGTAAAACAGAATTTGGGGGCCAGGAATGTAAAGAATTATTTGTCATTATTAGCCCTTTTGCAATTATATATTTTACTATCGATGAATATGAAAAAAGGCCCATCAGTGTACCTCTGGAATCCTCTCTATCCCTATTAAATCATTAATTCACATCTACATCATCTTTAAATTTCTAATGACTCTTCCTATCTCCAGTCTTGCTATTCCACACTTACTTAAAAGTACATGTTTAATATAGCTGCCATTGTTACTATCCTAAAACACAGAATGATTTGACTACTTAACAGACTTTACAAACTGTTGTTTGGATTGTACCATCTGAAGCAAAGTCCTTCAGCTGACACACTTATTTTGTATGGATAAAATATTTTTAAGAAATATTTTAGTCAGTTGCTAATATTTAAAAACTTTGCTACTGCAGATTAAATCTAGATTTCTCTGAGCTCCTAAAAAAACAGGAACCCCTATACCACAGGGTTTGCATCTCTCTATGACAAAATAAGCTGAGCAGTTACTGCCTTTACACAGAACATGAACCTCCTTTCCAATTTGCCAGTTTCTGTCCACCTCTCCAACATACTAGCTGCTTAACTTATTTTTTTACTATCATTCCCTTCCCATTCTATTTAGGTATTTGAGATCATTAATCTAGAGGAAGAAATACAAATTCCTTATCATGATATAAGAACTTGTATGTCTGATTCAAAAGTATACTTACACACATAGCTTTTATCAGAAATTTCATTCTCTCCAATCACAGCAAGCTTCTTCCCATTTCCTTAACTCCTATACTCTTAAGGTCTTTGGATCTTCCTTGAGACCTATTTACACAATTTCACCTAGGAATCTGGTCTAAAATGCCTTTCCTTCTCTCCAAATATATAGCTAATTCTGTACTATCATAGTATTGTACTTTATATATATTATAACCTGTTGAAACAGAAGTGTTAAATTTGCACTAAGTAGAAGGGAAAGGGATTGCATCATTATGTTGAGTAGAAGAGTACTGACATGTAGGGCAATTAATTGTATTAGAAGAGGGAGAGAGATAACAAAGGTTTTTAGTAGAAATAAAACGTGCTATGGAGTATATTTAGATATGAGTATGCAGACACATGTGACCTTGTACAGAATCCAACAAAATATGCATAATTATATGTCTGAATTATGTGAACATGAAAGAGGAACCAACATTACAAAAAGAGATCTGTACATGCCCCACTATCAGCTACCTCAATAACAAGGCCTAACTCCATGATAATGATACTAAAATGTTAAAACTACATGTAGAGTAAGAGTAAATAAAAACAAATCTAGCTAGCTCTGCCTTAGGGCTTCAGGGAAGTAAACAAGTATTTATGTGGTAGTGAAATCACTAGGGGAAAAGTCTAGATTATATATAGAAGTAGAAACTTCAGGTTTTAAACCTGTTGTATTTCCTATTGACTGGAATAAAGGATCAACTAAATGTTTAGAGATTAAGTTATCTAGCCCTTATGGGAGAAAACTATATATGGTGGAGGATGAGTCCAGAATAGAACAAAGTAGGACCCCAAAATATATGTAGCAGTCTAGAGCAGCTGGTAGACTACTGTCCATTCACAGGCTAAGTCTGACCCAATGATGGCCTGTTGAATAATGCATGATAAGAATAGTTAGCCATATTTAAATTGTTAAGAAAAGAAGAAGAAAGGAGGAGGAGGAGGAGGAAAGAAAAATCTGGAATAACTTTTCATGACAGGTAAAAATTATATGAAATTCAAATATCCTGTCAATAAATAAGGTATTATAAGAAAACAACCATACCCATCCATTTACATATTGGCTGTGGCTGCTTGCACACAATGACAGAACTGAGTAGTGGTAACAGAAACCTTCTGAGTTAAGCCTGAAATTTTTACTATCTGGCCCTTTACTCATCTGTGGTCTATAGTGACAGTGTTTGGGTTTCAATCTCAGTTCCACCACTTTCTTGATATGTAACCCTGGGCAAGTCACTTAATGGCTCTATGCCTCAATTTATTTGTTTATAAAATAGAAACAATAATAATAACTACCTTTTGGAAAGCACTTAGAACAATCACTGGTAGTGCTATTGATGCTTGCTAATAATATAGTACTGTTAATTTTTATTATTAACACTGCCATCAATAATCTAAGAGAAGGGGTGCCTGCGTGGCTCAGTCATTAAGCGTCTGCCTTCAGCTCAGGTCATGATCCTAGTGTCCTGGATTGAGCCCCATATGGGGCTCCCAGCTCAGCAGGGAGCCTGTTTCTCTCTCTCTCCAGCTCCGGCGCGCTTGTGTTCCCTCTCTTGCTGTTTCTCTCTGTCATAAATAAATAAAATCTTTCAAAAAATAATAATAATCTAAGAGGAAACATAAGATCTTCATAGATTTGTTCTTCTCTGCTATGTACTGTCAATTTTGTTGAAACATAAGACATCAACTTTTCTTCACTTAAATTATGAAGATATTCAAGATACCTGGCTAAATTCATCGAAGGGTTTCTAAAAACTTATCAGTGTATGTTTATATCCGTTTTTAATTTTGAATATGTTTAATATAATGTTTAATGTTTGTATAATGTATATTTAATACAATACTTAATATTACCAGTCTATATACTAATCAATTTATTATATATTATAACTTAACCTTAGTCCAAGTTATGAGTTAACTAAAGTTCATTTACATAAACTGAAATAATTATTCAAAATAGACTTAAAATGATTTCTATAAAAACACAAATTATTTATAGTGGGACAATTACATGATAAAGAGCATGTCTTTGAATTTAAAAAACTATACCATATATAATCATACTTACTTGACTTGCATCAATTAGTATATTGTTATGAGTTATGCAAGTTTAAATAACTAGAGTACTGATACAGTTCCTATTTATGAAACAAACTATATTCTGCCATCAGGATGCTTGGAAGTTGGACTATATTTTCTAATCTATTATGAATGGTAATAAGGTACCAGATTTCCTGAAAATAAGATACATATGGTAGATTATTTGGGAGTTATAACAAGAATTACTGTTCTTTTTTGGGTCTCTGTAGCATGTACGTAATTTTCATCCTGAAATACAAGAATGTGGATTTGTGTATTCACCATAAGAATATTCCACTGAAGTATGATGCTTAACTATCCAAATGCAAGAAGTCCACTTACTAATATAGAATACAAAAGAGAGACAAAGAAATAGAAAACACAGGCAAGAACTGGAGATACAGGGAATGGAGTGTACATGTCTAATCGTACTTGCACACACACACAAAAAAAAAAAAGCAAGAGAGAAATGAAGTAAAGACAAAAACAAGATAAGACTTTTTCATAATTGATGAAAAATACCAACCCTCAGATCTAGAAAGCTGAGGAAACCCCATAAGGATTAATAAAAATAAGTTTACACCTAGCTAATCACAGTAAACTATAAAACATCAAATACAAAAAAACAATGTGTAAGCAACCACAGAAAAATAGAAACTGTTTTCAGATAGATAGGAAATTAAATTAGCAAGAAGGATCAAGATGCAAATTAGTGAATATATAGGCTACAAATTTTGAGACCATGAAGAAATATTCTCATCTGGGCTTATAAAATACAGCAAAATATGACATAAATAGCATTTAAGTTGGAAGGAGAAATTTTAGCATTATTGTTCGGTGTCCTTGGACTGGAGGAAGGTAAAGAACATATAAAGTATATACTTCAATAAGTTAAACACTGAATTCTCCTTAAGTAATTTAAAAATTTACATACAATAAAAGTACTTGCAAGTTTTTGTGGAGGTAGGCGAGTTGACTAGAAAGTTGAGTATCTAGAAAAACCATGAAACAGCAAGAGCAATGAAAAGGAGCTAGCCAATATTAAAACATTTTGTAAAGCCTCTATAATTGAACCACTATTGTATTGGCAGATGAACAAAGAGCTTAATGAAATGAAAAATCCAAAAATAGACCAACTGCATTTGAAAAGGGCGCATATGACAAGAGTAGCATCTCAAATTAGTAGGGAAAAAGTTGACTTCTTTGTATTGGATAGTCAAATGTTATAAGACAAAATTGATTCACTCTAGCTTCCAAATAAGAAAAAATTCAAAGTGGATCAAAAACTTAAATATAAAAAATTAAACATTACAAATATCAGGAAAAAAATCCCATATAGCCTGGTTATAGACAAATCATTTTTCTTTAAATCATTCTTAACTATGATTCAAGATGCAAGAACAATAGAGGAATACTGACAAATTTTAATTACATTTTTAAATATCTAAAAATACAAACAACATAAGCAAAATCAAAAGATAAATGAAAAAATAATGGTTTGTAAGGATATGCAAACAGATGTTCAACTTCACTTACAATAAGAAAAATACAAATTAAGGCGTGCCTGGGTGGCTTAATCAGTTAAGCATTCGACTCTTGGTTTCAGCTTGGTTCATGATATCAGGGTTATGAGATCAAGCCCCATGTCAGGCTCTGCTCAGTGTGGAGTCTGCTTGTCCCTCTCCCTCTGTCCCTCCCTCCGCTCTTGCTCTGTCACTCTCAAATAAATGAAAAAAGGAAGAGAAAGAGAGAAAGAGAAAGAAAGGAAGGAAGAAAGGAAGAAAAAAGAAAAATACACATTAAAAATAAGAATTAAAACTACACTGAAGGATGCTTGGATGGTACAGTTGGTTGGGCATCCAACTCTTGATTTTGGCTCAGGTCCTGATCTCAGGGTCATAAGATCGAGCCGTGCGTTGGGCTCTGCACTCAGCATGGAGTTTGCTAAGGATTCTCTCTCTCCCCCTCTGCCCCTCCTGCTTGTGCTCTCTCTTTCTCTCTAAAATAAATAAATCTTTTTTAAAAATATACTAAAATGCCATTTCTCCTCTGTTAGATTAGCGAAAAAATCAAGTTTGGTAACACAGTGTTATCGAATATAAACAAGGACTAATTTTGTGGGTGAGAATGCAAAATGGTATGAGTTGTTATAAAGAGACCTTTGGACTACTTAGCAAAATTACATTATTTACTCATTCTTTGACATAGATTCTAGGAATCCACCCCAAAAATCTACTGGCAAAAACAAAAAAATGCACGCAAAAGGATATTAACCATAGCACTATTTATAATAGGAAAATAATGGAAACAATCCAAATATATATCATTAGAAGATATGATTGAAAATTGGTACCGCTACTTAATAGAATACTATGAGGTATAAACAGGGACTTGAACTAAATCTTTATTTCCAAAGAGTAATCTCTTTTAGTTAAAAAAAAAAAAAAGGAGTAAAATGTGTAAAAAGTAAAGTTTACATAAAAGGGGCATAGGACGCCTGGGTGGCTCAGTGGGTTAAAGCATCTGCCTTCAGCGCAGGTCATGGTCTCAGGGTCCTGGGATCGAGCCTTGCATCAGGCTCTCTGCTCAGCGGGGAGCCTGCCTCCCCCCCTCTCTCTGCCTGCCTCTCTGCCTACTTGTGATCTCTCTCTCTGTCAAATAAGTAAATAAATAAATCTTTAAAAAGGGCATAGGAGTATGATTATGTATCCGTTAGTGGATCTTGTTTTTCTATCCAACCAACCAACTTTTGTCTTTTTCAATAGATTTAGACCATTTACATGTAATATAATTTTTTATGTGCTTGGATTAAAACAATTAACAATTGTTTTCTATTTGTTCTGTCTGGTTCACTATTGCACTTGACCTCTTCTTCCACCTATTTTTGGATTAAGTAACTTTATAATTCCATTTTATCTCCACTTAGGCTTAATATATCCACCTCTATATTCAATGTTTTTAGTGATTACCCTAGAATTTACAATATGTATCTTTAACAAATCCCGGCATGCCTTCAAATATTATGCTGCTTTAGGTATAATAATCTTTATGCTATTCTTGTCATTCACTTTCATTTTAAATATGCTATAAACCAACAGTCCTTCACTACAATTCTTGTTTTAGTCTCAGCATTTAGAAAATGGCTTTAGAAAATGGCATTTAGAAACTGGCTGCCACTTTTTGTAAAAGTTTTACTGAGACATAGCTATATGCATTCTTTTATGTATTGTCTATGACTGCCTTCGTGCTTTAAGAGCAGAGTTGAGTAGTGACAACACCCTATAGTCTGCAGGTCTAAAAAAAACCTGGCCCTTTAAAACAGTATTTGCCAATCTCTGCTTTAGACAGTTACATTTTACAGTCATTAAAAGTAAGAAAATTCAATTTTATATCTATCTTCAGTTTTTATCACTACCAGCTCTCTTCATTTCTTTGGGTAGACTTTCTGTCTGGCATCATATTAGTACTATTATCTTTTGTAGTTCACGTCTTCTGAGAATGAATAATTTCAGCTTCTGCTTCCCTGAAAACATCTTTAATTTTCCTTCTTGATTGGAGAGTTATTTTTTTTCTTTCAGCACTTTAAAGATGTCACCTTATTGTGTTCTGACTGACATAGTTTCTGAGATGTCTGCTATATTTCTTTAGTCTTAAATTAGGTAAGGTCTTACTCTGGTGGCCTTCAAAATTTCCTCTCTGATTTTCAGAGTTTGAATGTAATGCATCTAGGTGATCTAGGTGGTAGGCCAGGGTGTATATGTTTCAAATTATCTTGCTTCTGAGTTTCCTGGGTCTGTGGTTGGATGTCTTCAGCCTCATTTTTCTTCTCCTTCTAGGATTCTAGTAGACATATATACAGTTTTGTATTTCCCCAAAGCTCTTAAATGCTCTGTTTTTTCCTCCTCTTTTTCTCTTTTACTTTTAGTCTGGGTAATTTCTATTGACTTATATTCAAGTTCATTTATTCTTTCCTCAACTGTGTCAACTCTACTGATATGCCCATCAAAAGCATTCATCATCTATTACTGTATTTTTCATTTCCAGCATTTCCATTTGAATCTTTCTTAAACTGTTCCATCTTTCTGCTAAAATCCCCAATATGTTTAACCACGTTATCAATCTTTCCCACTAAAGCATTTATATCTGAATTTAGTTCTTCTAATTTATTTTCTCTTGGTGTGTTTTCTTCTTGCTCTTTATGTGTCTATAATTTTTAGCTGAAAGCTGGACTTCATGATATACAACAGCATAGACTGATGTTAACAGTATTTATATCTGGGGCTAGACATGTCTTTTCTTTCATTAGGCCTCTATTATGGAAATTTATGTAAATCTTGTCATGAATTAAGTGGGTTTGTGTTATGTGTTGCTATCATGGCCTTCAGCGTACCACCAGTTTCAAATTGCTCTACTGTTTTTTGTCTTTTTTTTTAAGATTTTATTTACTTATTTGATAGAGAGCACAAGCAGAGGGGAACAGCAGAGAGGGAGAAGCTGGCTCCCCACTAAGTTGGGAGCATGACACAGGGCTCAATCCCAGGACCGTGGGATCATAACGTGAGTGGAAGGCAGACACTTAACTAACTGAGCCACCAAGGTGCCCGTCCTCTACTCTTATATTTTGTTTCGAGTGGAGGCTGGGTTGCCAGATATTTTAGGTTTAGGAGGCCACATTAGATCTCCATCATGTTTTAAACACCACTGTTTAAAAATGCGAAGACTGGGGAGCCTGGGAGGTATAGCTGATTGAGTGTCTGACTCTTGATTTTGGCTCAGGTTGTGACCTCAGGGTCATGAGATCGAGTTGGGCTCCATGGTCAGCAGGGAGTCTGCTTTAGATTCTCTTTCTCCCTCTCCTTCTGCCCCTCCCTCCTCATGCTTTCTCTCTCAAATAAAATATCTTTAAAAATACAAAGACTATTCTTAGCTTGGAAACCATATTAAAAGGGGGGGGCATGGGCATCATTTGACCCATGGGCCATATTTTGCTAACTCCTAAGGTAAAAAATAACCATGTTAAGAAAGATATAAAAGACCCAAATAAAACTTTTATAGATCAAAAAGTACAATACCTGAGATGAAAAATATATTACATGGGATTAAAGTCAAATCAGATACTGCAGAAGATAACATCAGTGAAAACAAGACAGGGTATTATTAAAATAAAATACACCAAAAGAAAAGAAAGGGACTGATAAAAATGAACAGAACCATCAGTGAACTGTGGGTCAATTGTGGATTCTCTTCAAGTGTCATCCCTTAAGAAAACATAACGATGCTTTCTAAAATAATTTTTGAGGGTGCTTGCCTGGCTCAGTCTGTACAGCATGCAATTCTTGATCCCAGGATTGTGGTTTGAGCCCCACGTTGGGAATAAAGATTACTCAAAAATAAAAATCTTTTTTATTTTTATAAGGAAATTTCCCAAATTTGATTAAAATCATAAATCCAAAGATCCAAGAAGCTTAAGATCAAGAAACATGAAGGAAACCACACAAGGCAAATTACAATCAAATTTCTTAAAACCAGGAATAAACTTCAAAAGATACCAGTAAGAAAATGAAGACAGGCCACAGAGTGGAAGTATTTACTAATCAGCTATCTGATACTGAATGTATAAACAGAATATATATATTTAAAAAAGTCCTACAACTCAATAAGGCAAACAATCCAACTGAAAAATGGGCAGATTTGAATAGACACATTACCAAAGAAGATAAGCAATAGTAAATAAGTACACAAAACGATGGCTGCAATCTGCAATCAAAGCACTGAGGAAATGCAAATTAAAGCCAAATTGAGATACCACCACACAACTGTTAGAATGGCTACTATAAAAAAGACATATAATATAAAAAGTATTAGTGATGTGGAGAAACTGAAACCCCCCCTAGACAGCTGGTTAGAACGTCAAATGGTATAGTCGCTTTGGACACAGTTTGGCAGTTCTATGTTGAACATAACTTGTAACATCCATTCCGAGGTAGCTACTCAAGAGAAATAAAAATATCTGTCCACACAAGACTTAATAATACACAAATGTTCAAAGCCAAAAATTGGAAACAATCCAAATATCCATTAACTGCTGAATGCATAAACAAAATGTACTATTATCCATATAATGGAATACTATTCAGCACAAAAAGGAGTAAGCTCCTGATAAGTGTTAGAACATGGATGAACCTCAGAAACATTATTCTAAGTGAAAGAAATCGTATCTAAACGCCTATATATTGTGTCATATTGTTTGTATGAAATGTCCAGAAATAACTCTATTGAGATAGAAAATAGATCAGGGGTTGCCTTGGGCTGAGGAGGGCCTGAGGATTGGCTGGTAAATGAGCAAGAGCGAGCTTTTTGGTGTGATGAAAATGTAAAACTGGATTGTGATGACAGCTGCACAACTATACATTTACTAAAAATTATCAAATATACACCTACAGGGGTGCCTGGGTGGCTCAGTGGGTTAAAGCCTCTGCCTTCGACTCACGTCATGATCTCAGGGTTCTGGGATCGAGCCCCGCATCAGGCTCTCTGCTCAGCAGGGAGCCTGCTTCCCCCTCCCTCTCTGCCTGCCTCTCTGCCTATGTGATCTCTCTCTCTCTCTCTGTCAAATAAATAAATAAAATCTTTAAAGAAAAAATTATACACCTACAAAGTATGAATAATATGAAATTTTTAAAGGAGTGGGGATGTACAGAGAAAACAAGATTGATGATATGTTGATAAATGCTGAAGCTGGTGATGGGTAGGGCAGTTCATTATAATATTCCTTCTACTTGTGAATAGGTTTGACAATTGTCATAATTAAAAAAATTTTAAAACATAAGTATTAACAAAGGTGTAGGGAAACAGGTACTCTTACACTGCTTACAGCAAAAGAAACAGTTGATGAAACCAAAAGACAACCTACAGAATGGGAGAAAATATTTGCAAATGTCTTATCAGATAAAGGGCTAGTATCCAAAATCTATAAAGAACTTATCAAACTCAACACCTTTTCTCTAACTTCTTTCACTTAGCAAAACGCCTTCATGGTCCACTCATGTTGTCACAAATAATGTGATACCTTCTTTTTTGTGGTATATATATAAGATATATACACATTTTATGTGAGATATGTATATATCACATTTTCTTTACCCATATATCCATCAATGGGCGCTGAGGTTCTTTCTATGTCTCAGCTATTGTAAATAATACTATAATGAACATAGGAATACTATAATGAACATAGGGGTAACAATATCTTTGCAAGATACTGGTTTTATTTTCTTTGGATAAATACCCGGAAGAATTGCTGGATCATATAGTAGTTCTACTTTCAATTTTTTGAGGGTACTCCACACCTTTTTTCATAGTGGCTACAACAATTTACATTCCCACCAACAAGGCACAAGAGTTCCATTTTCTCACATCCTTGCCAACACTTATTATTTCTTGTATTTTTGATACTAGCCATTCTAACAAGTGAAAGGTGATAACTCATTGTGATTTGATTTGCATTTCCCTGATGATTAGTGATGAGCACATTTTCATATACCTGTTAGCCAATGTATTATCTTCTTTGGGAAAATGTCTATTCAGATCCTCTGCCCACTTTTTAATTAGACTGTTTGGTTTTTTTCACTATTGAGTTATATGAATTCTTTGTATCTTTGGGATATTAACTACCTCATCAGATATATGATTTGTAAATATTTTCTCCTATCTAATAGGCTGCTTTTCATTTTGTTGATGGTTTCCTTTGTTGTGCATAAGCTTTTTAGTTTGATGTAAGCCCCTTGTTTATTGTGCTTTTGATGTCAAATCCAGAAATATTACTGCCAAGACTAATGTCAAGGACCTTATCACCTACGTTTTCTTCTGGGAGTTTTATGGTTTTAAGTCTTAAGTTCAAGTCTTCAACCCATTTTGAGTTGATTTTTGTTTATGGTGTAAGACAGTGGTCTAGTTCCAATCCTTTGCATGTGGCTATCCAGTTTTCCCAGCACCATTTATTAAAGAGACGGTCCATTCCCCAATATATATTCTTGGCTCCTTTGATGTAAATTAAGCGACCACATATGCATGAATTTATTTTTGGGCTCTCTATTCTGCTATGTTAATCTATGTGTCTGGTATTATACCAATACCATACTGTTTTGATTACTACAGCTTTGTAATATAGTTTGAATTTAGGTCACATGATGTCTCCAGCTTTGTTCTTCCTTCTCAAGATTGCCTTGGCTATTTGGGATCTTTTGTGGTTAGATTCAAATCTTAGGAATTATTTGTTCTATTTCTGTGAAAAATGCCATTGGATTTTTGATAGAGATTGCACTGAATCTGTAGATTGCTTTGGGTGGTATGGACATTTTAATTCTTCCAATCCATGAGTATAGAATATCTTTCCATTTATTTGTGTCGTCTTCACTTTCTTTCATTAGTGCTATGTAGTTTTCAGTGTACAGGTCTTTCACTTCTTGGTGAAATTTATTTCTAGACATTTTATTCTTTTTGATACAGTTGTAAATAGGACTGTTTTCTTAATTTCTCTGGCAGTGTATTATTAGCACACAGAAATGTAACATTTTTGTACACTGATTTTGCATCTTACAAATTTATTGACTTTTTTTTTTTTTTTTACTAGTTCTAACAGGTTTCTTTATAGTTTCCTATGCATATTATCATATCATCTGGCAATAGAGACAGTTTTACTTCTTTTCTGATTTGGATGAGAGTTTGTTTTTTTTTTTGTTTTTGCATGATTGCTCTGGCAAGGACTTCCACTACTATGTGAATAAAAGTGGCAAGAATGGGCATCCTTGTCTTAGAGGGAAAACTTTCAGCTTTTCACCATTGAGTATGAGTTAGCTGTGGGCTTGTGATGTATGTGGCTTTTATGATGTTGATGAATATTCCCTCTATATCCACTGTGTTAAGAGTTTTTACCATAAATGGATATTCAATTTTCTTAAATGATTTTCTGCATCTATTGAGAGAATAATAATGATTTTTATCCTTTTTTGTTAATGCAGTGTAGCACATTGATTTGTGAATGCTTGAACCATATCTGCATCCCCTGGGGGAAAAAAAAACACTTAATCACGGTGTATGATCATTTTAATGGGCTGTTGTATTCAGTTTGCTGATATTTTGTTGACTATTTTTCTAACTATACTCCTCAGGGATACTGACCTGTAATTTTTCTTTTATTGTGGTGTCCCTGTCTGGTTTTGGTATCCAAGTAATGTGGCCTTATAAAATGAGTTTGGAAGTGTTCCCACCTCTTCAATTTTTTGAAAGAATTTGAAAAGGATTGGTATTAATTCTTCTTTGAATATTGGCTGGAATTCACCATTGAAGTCGTCTGGTCCTGGACTTTTGTTTGTTGGGAGGTTTCTGACTACTGAGTTGACTCTAGTAATTAGTCTGTTCAGATTTCTATTTCTTCGTGATGCAGTCTTGGTAGATTGTGCACTTCTAGGAATTTGTTTCTGCTAGGTTGTCAAATTTGTCGGTGTATAACTGTTCATAGTAGTCTCTTATCCTTTGTATTTCTGTGGATGAATTGTACTATCTTCTCTTTTATTTCTGATTTTGAGTCTTCTTTTTCTGTTGATGAATCTAGATAAAGGTTTCTCAATTTTGCTTCTCTTTTCAAAGAACCAGCTCTTAGTTTCATCGATCTTTTCTTTTCCACTTTTCTTTTCCAAAGAACCAGCTCTTAGTTTCATTGATCTTTTCATTTCCATTCTGATCTTTGTTATTTATTTCCTTCTATTAACTTTGGGCTTCATTTGTTCTTTTTTTTCCTAGTTCCTTGCAATGTAAGGTTAGGTTATTTATTTGAGCTCTTTCTTGCTTCTTAAGTAGGCATTTATCCTTGTGAACTTTCCTTTTAGCACTGCTTTTGTTGCATCCTGTAAGTTTTGGTATATTGTACATATATCCATTTTCATTTGTCTCAGGGTATTTTTTGGTTTCTCTTTGAGTTCTTTTTTTGACCCATTTGTTCAACAGAATGCTGTTTAATCTTCACATATTGGTAGTTTTTCTAGTTTTCTTCTTGTAATTGATTTGTTTTTATACCTCTATGATCAGAAAAGGTGTTTAATATGATTTCAATCTTCTTAAACGTAATAAGACCTTTTTGTGGACTAATAAATGATCTATCCTCTGTGCATGAGAAGAATGTATATTCTATTTCTTTTGGATAGAATATTCTGTATATGTCTGTTTAGTTCGTCAAGTCTAATGTGTTGTTTAAGGCCAATGTTTCCTTATTTTTTATCTGCATGATCTAACTATTGATGAAAGTGGGATATTAAAGTTTCCTACTATTATTATATTGCTGTCTATTTCTCCCTTTAGATCTCGTAATATTAGCTTTTATGTAATTTAGGTGCATCTAAGGGAATGTTTTTAAGATTTCTGTATAAGGGGCAATGGGCAAAACTTCATCATTTTTTCAACAATTTCAGAAGCATTTCTTTTTTTTTCTTCTTGTTTTATTCCACTGTTGTGGCCCAGTTCTACAAACCAAAGCTATTAGGAGGAAGGGAGGAAAAGTTGAAAGGTTCAAATCTGTAGTTTTTCAGGAATCTGGCTTAGCCCAAAATAAAGACATTCAAATTCAGAAAAATTCAAACATGTATTTACACCATTCATAATGACTACATACATCTTCTTCTAAATGACTACATACATACATCTTCTTCTAAATAATCTTTCCTAATAGTAGTGAAAATAGTAACGGCTTTTAGTCTACTGCTTTTTCTCTCTAGTTCTTGTGTATCTCAACTGACCAAGAATTATCAAGCCTTCCTTCAATTATATTCGAAAAGCAGTAAATACCATGTTATAAAACTATACATGTATATACCTCTACATTCTGATATATACCAACATGGACGGGAATAGGGTATGTCATCACCTGATCACTTTTCATCTCTGTCAACACAAATATACCAGTTAATAATCCCTCTCTATCTCTTTGCCAATAAAATGAAGTCTTAACTGCTTCACCTCAAATTAACAAATGGAGCAATAAAGGCCAAAATTATAAGGAAAAAAGATTCTAGGCACTACTAGCACCAAATGAAATGCTGAGTTTCTAAACATAGCCATTATAAACAAATGCATGCAGGTTTGTCTAATGTTGACTTTAGCTACAACAAATCCTAAAAACAAAGTATTCTACTGTAATGGTAAAGAAAAACAAAGCAATGCTGAGGGAATTTAGTATGGGAATTAAATTAAGACCACCGATTGCCTCAAAAAGGAAATCATTTCTTTTTTTTAATTATTTAATTAATTTTTAAGTAGGCTCCATGCCCAATGTGGGGCTTGAACTCATGACCCTGAGACTGAGTCACATGATCTACCAGAATGAGCCAGCCAGGTGCTCCAGAAATCATTTCTTTAAAGAGAGAAAACAAAGAAATAGGCTACATGGCCTAGATTTCTCTATAAAACAAATGAGATCACCTGCCACAAATGATTAGTAAAGATAACAATAGATATAAAATTGGAGAAGGTTTTGAATACGTGTTGGTCAAAATAATAAAAAGTCAAGAAGCAAAGAGTGCAAAAAAAAAAAAAAAGAAGAAGCAAAGAGTGCTACATGTTGCAGAGAAAGAATATATGGACAGGGGCCATAAGACGTAGCCTGGCCCCACTCCAAAAAACAGCCCTTTATAATTATACTTTCTTCCTTTAATTTCTAGGCTATATCTATTTCCTAAGTTAGTTGAAGCTTAGACCTAAGTTATATACAACCAAATAAAACTTGGTTGAATAAAAGTTAGGCACAAATTCTATGCTTGAAATATAATTCAATTTAGCAATATAGTCAGAAAGGGTTATTGATCTATCATTACATATGTGGCCTAACACATGAATGTCTAGCCACCCTAAATAAGACGCTGATTATACTCATTTAATTCCATGAAAGAGAAGGCCTTTTGGTCTTCTAGGCAACTTAGCATATTAGGGTATACACTTTTAGTATTTGCCACTACACATAATAAACACTACTAGCTGAACTAGTTCCCTCTCTAGTGGATCATATAGATCTTTGTGGACGAAATGGCTGCCAGGCAAATATGTACTTTCCATCACAGAACCCTGTGTGGAATGCTAAAATCTATGAACATTTATTTACTTTCTGTTGGGCTAAAGGTGGCTGAGAAGGCGGCATCAAAGTTTGCTTTTATTTTATATAAAACTGGTCTAAGTTCTCTGCCTAAAGATCCACTTAGTTTCAGGGTGTTTGGCTCAGTTCTACCAGTAAAACAGAAATCAGTGTTTAACCAACCTAAAATAAGACAACAACTGGAAAAAAAAAAGAACCACTTAACTCAGACTTGCAAAAGTCCCCTACACTGCTCAGGCCTAAGTTTTCTTATCTATAAAAGAGATTTAACCTGAGATCCTTTTTAGTGCAAAAACATACACACACAGCTAAATCTTCATTTCTTTAGAAAATATGCTTACAAAAAGAGTCAACCTAAGTAAAATCATAATTAGCCAATTTAAGACAATTCGCTACATGACTATATTCATTGCCACAAAAAAAAAAAAACAAAACTCAGGTATGAATAAAAACAGAATCCATCTTCCTTCCCTGTAAAGAAGACTTTCATAAAACTCGTTTTGGGGGGCACCTGGGTGGCTCAGCTGTTACGCTGCTGCCTTCGGCTCAGGTCATGATCGCAGAGGATCAAGCCCCACATCAGGCTCCTTGCTCAGCGGGAAGCCTGCTTCTCCCTCTCCCATTCCCCCTGCTTGTGTTCCCTCTCTCACTGTTCACTGTTATCTCTCGGTCAAATAAATAAATAAAATCTTTAAAAAAAAAACCTGTAGTTTTTGTAGTCTCCCAGTCTATAGAAGGCACATCTTCACATATGTATAATTTATAAGATAGAACAGGCTTTTATGAAGATGGACATATGAACCAGATAATACTGCCAGAGAATATAGTAACTTATATGTTTAACATAAATATATATACACATACATACTTATATATATATTTATATAAAACAAAATCTCATAGATATTACTTAAGTTAACTCTTTAGCTTACCTATAACTTTTTAGAATGTCAAGTGAATAAAAAATGTTAAGTACATGATATAGATCACAAATAAGAATTCAACAAACAGATATGAATTATAATGAAATCCATTAATATCCTGACATCTTGTCCAGTCACCTTGCACATTCTATTTGCCATCCCTGGGAGGCTCTTCTGCTCCTTCATGTAATTGTTATCATTCGTTCAGGGTTCAGCTCAAGTGTTAGCTCACCCAGCAAATTTTCCCTGACCTCCCAGACCAAGTCAAGCCCCTATTATACTCTCTTATGGTACCCTGTAATTCTTTCATAATTATAATTACATAATAGTGTGACTGTTTAATATTTTTTAGCTTTGTAAGGTCTTTAAGAACAAGGATTTATCTCTCTTATTTTCTAAAATGTTTAGCCTAGAACCAAGCACAAGAGATTTACTGAATGAATGAATGAATGATTATGGAATTAGAAGAATTTTCTGTTTTATATATTTATTTAAATAAATCAAAACACTGTTACAGACTCTTTATTCTTTTAATAGTATCATCACGTTGCTATTTCCTCATTTTTCTTCTGATATTACAAATACAATGAACTTTTCTGTTAAAGTAAACTCTAATAATTCAGGAAGTTTTCCTTATAAGAAATATTATTCTTTGACAAACCACTAAGATAGTTTACTTTTTTTTGCCTAACACTGTCCATCTCAAGATAAGATTTACTTCTGCTTAATACATTATTTTTTTCATTAGCAGTAGTAAAAAAGATAGCAAGCAATGAAACAGAAACTAACAAATAAGTTAAATTAAAAAAATAATAAAGTACTTCTGAAAACCTTAAAAGCATTTCCCATTATAACACGAATGTTAACAAAGCTTATATAGGTGAAAGGTGGGGGGAAAATCCAAACAGGCACTGAAACAAGATTAATACATCTAGCTTACAAATAATGTATTTATTTTAATACTTATTTTCTTTTCCTCAGAAATCATTAGAAAATAACTAAAACTGTTTTTGATAGTTTTCAAAATGACACATAAAATTATTCTTTGTAGTGGATATCTGTTATGCTTGTTTTACCTAGCAGCTCTTTCACACTACCTCATTTATTTCTTGAGGGAACCCCTTACCCCTCCAACATTTCTATGGTTCTCACTGGGCTGTCAATGTAGTATCCTCATTCCCCCCAGCCATGGGGTGAGCTGAGCCAAAAATCTTACTATACTCTCCAAAACACAGCTATTAGTCAAAGCAGGAGGCACATAAGTTGGCTGGGCTCAAGTTCCCAAAAATATTTTGAGGATTACAAATGGGAGTAGGGATGAACCTCTCTTGGTTAATAAACTAAGCTTAACTGCAGAACTATCAGGAGCCCTGAGTGAATGAGGACAAGAAAGGGGGAGAACAGTTCTAGGTGATTATTTTATTCTCTGGATTCAGAAAATCCTGAAACTAGTTCTAGTCCTTGCTTTTCCATGGTGTAGTCACCTAATAAATCCCCCCCCCACCCTTCTTTTTTTGCTTAAGCTAGCTTGAGTAAGTTTGTCAATTTTAATCAAAAGGTCCTAATACATCTCCCATATTCACTTGGGCTTCATAAAAAATATATATATATATATATTTTTTTTTTCAAATAATAGTTTTCTTTATACTGCATTGCTCTTAAAAATCTATTCTATAAGGTTATATTCTAAACTCTCCTTCCTCCTACAATTTTTTTTCAGCTTCACTGGGGTATAATTAACAAACAGAAACTGTATATATTTAAAATATACAACTTGATGTTTTGATATACATATAACAGTGAAATTATCACCATAATCAAGCTAGTTAACATATCCATCACCTCACATAGTTCTCACCTATAATTTTAAATATCAACAAATAAACTTGTAAAGAAACACACTGTACATGCACTCTTTTAAATTTTATATACATATATAAAGCAAAAAAACATATAGTTCATATATATGAAATTAATACATCTTTAAGATTTAAAAATGCTAACTGTACAGAAAGAATTCAATCTTCTCTCTCACTAGTCCATGCCCTAGAATTAACAGCTTTCAAAATTTTTAATAGCTAATAAGCTTTGTCAGTATTTCCTTATTTACTAATTTTAAATATTATCGCTTGACTTCCTGCTGTGGGAGAAGAGAATTTAACTCCTCACACAACCAATTCCACATTCCCATTAGTTATTATTTCCTCTATTATTGATCTTTGTAACTTTACTTACACATTTATTTATGGCTTCATGTACTACTGATACTCCGTTTTGTAAAATAAGAATCGAAGGATATTTTTAGTGACCTTATTCTTCACTTTCGACTTGTAACTTCCATCCTATAATCTTATATTGAATGGTTAATAATTTTTCTGTTCTGTAACTATAATTATTTTTGTACTCTACTAAAAGTTTAAAGTCAGTAAACATCATTTACATTAAGAAAACTATGTAAATAATACTCAGTACATATTAAAGTAGTTTGCTATAATTCTGTGTTTTTTCCTGTTCAGATTATTTTTAATTTTCCTGGAGTGTCTAATTCCCTTTTTATTTTCTTTGCCTTTTATCACTACCTTAAATGGTTCTAAATTCCCCAGGTTACTCTCAAATCTCCATTTTTACTGAATATTTCCCTCTTCAAGGTGATAAGATCTACTACTCAACAGTGATCCTAGGTCTTCTCTTTCCCTCTATCTCAAGTAAAAAAGCCACTATTTTCTAGGTCCACTGTCATTTTCTGGAGCACATTCTCTAATAACTTCCTAAAAGAAAGGGTATGTCAACAAGTCAATGTTCTATATCCTTACATACCTGGAAATGTTCTTTCTAACTCTCACACTTCACTTATAATTTGGATAAGTATAAAATCCTACATTGAAAATAATTTCTCCTCCAATCTTTCGAGACACTGATTCATTATATTCTACTACCCACTGTTAGTCGTATGAGTTGTATGAAGAACTGATACCGATTTGATGTTTGTTCCTTTGTAGGTAACCTAGTTTTTCCTCACTACAAGGTGTTCAAATCGGTTTTTTCATTCTTGGTATTTTGAAATCACAAAATGATATATTTAGCTGAATATCTTTTATATTTACTGTCCTAAGCACTTCTTGAGTTCTTTCAGTGTGGAAGTTCATGACTTTCAGTTCTGGAAAATTCTTTTATTTTTTTCTTTAAAATTTTCCTCCAATACATCTTAAGTTCTTTTTCTAGAACTCCAACTAGTTAGATAATGAACCTCCTACATAAAGGCACGAAATCATTTTTTTTTTTCTCTGACACGTTCCTTCTCTTTGGTTCTGTTTTACACCCTGGATTATTTCTCCAACTTTACCCTCCAAATTTCCTCCTACAGAACTTTAAATTTTAACCATCATCAGATTTCCTTAATTTACACACTCTTTTGGTATCTCATTATTCCATTCACACAGTATGGTATGCTGATGTTTTAATGTTACTCATATCATCTTAACTCTCTCTGAAACTATACATTATAGATTTTATATTTTTCTTAATTTTTTTATTTTCTTTCAAGTTTTTTGTTTTTCACTGTATTTTTTTCATGTTGAAGGCATTCTTCAACTGTCTGAGGATTCCTGAATCCCCACTAATATTTAAGAATAAGGCCATAAAAAAAAAAAAAAAAAAAGAATAAGACCATAAACAGATTAATTGGGAGCTCTACTAGCATGTCTAGACTTTGGTGACTGACAAGTTTTTCTTCAGGGCAGTTAAGTGATTAATTAGCTGTATCAAAGAGGAAACTTTAACTGCCAGAATGCAAAGGTCATTGCTCCAAAGTCATTTAATTCTTTAGAGGGTTTAGAGGGGGGGAGAAAAAGTAGTGACTCTGTTTCCCTACCCCAACTTGGCCCTAAGGTTTGGTGATTGGCCTGATTGGAAAAATTGCAATTAACTCCTTTATCTCCATTCTCCCAAAGTATCTAATTCCCTGCTCTCTATTTCATGCCTTGCATATTCAAATTCTACACGTCTCTAGGATTCTGGGAGAAGGGGGGCAGGAAAAACTAGACCTTCTATCTTATAAGGCAGAGGATGATTCTGTTTTAACTGCTACAGTTTTTTAAAATGTTTTACAAATAAGTATACACACAAGCATAAAAATAAACATATAAAACAAGAATTTCACTAAATAAAACTGATCCTTCAAGACATTCTCTGATATTTTCTACTGTATTTTCTATGTTGATAAATGATTTTACAATATGTTATTGTGATGTGTGATCTGAGGCACGTGCACATGCGCAAAACAAAAAGTGAAGTTATGACTTGTTCTGTCACGTTTCAGTGACCACTCACTCTTCTGGGTTCTCTGCCCTAGAAAATTTTTGAAATCTTTCATTCACTGATGGCTCTTCTCTATTTTTACTATATTTCTCTCTTTTACGTCTTTACTATAACTTTAGTAGGATCTATCAGAGCAAAAAGAATAAACACAAATGCTCAGTTTGTGATCTTTAACTTGAATTCTTCTACAAGTATTTTTAAAAACCAGGAGTTTCCTGAGCTCTTTCTGGCCTGATTTAAGATCCCTCTGCTAACTATGATGGCCTCAATTGCTGTATTTTGGGACTTACCATTAGAGCTAGGGAATTAAAAAAGGAAAGTCATGGTAGTGACCATAAAAATCTATGCAAAAATGCCAATTAACTCTAAAATTAAAAGTAAAATCATGGCTATAGGTTCAAAGTTAAACCTAAATACTTAAATGAAGAAATGGAAATTTCTTTTCTTTTTTTTTTTTTTTTACAGTCCAGCATTTTGGAAATTTCTTTTTGAGGGAAGACTTTAGAAAAGGCTCCTTTCACAGAGAAAATAATCGAAACCCAATTCTCAGATATGTCAATAAAAATAATACTTTTATAAGAAGTAAAGAGTACTTACAAAGCAAGGCTACTCAAAACATACTGTACGTGCTCACATTCATCTGGGAATGATGCACTGGCTGATGTAAAACAGCAAAGTGCAGTCTGAAGAACCTGAAGCTGTGGCAAAGGGACCTGCCATCTTCCAGCATAATCTTCGACCACCTGATAGGGAAATAATCCAAAAAGTACATTAATACAAAAAATGTTCTCAACATCTTGAGTTTAAAATTTATGATGAAACTACTAGATAAATTAAAGCATTAGTGTGGCGTGAATACAAATGATTTAGGGGAAAAACATTATTGTTTATTTTCATAGTGTACATCCGAAAATAAAATTAACTATTATCTTTGAAAATGTGGAAAAGCGGGGCGCCTGGGTGGCTCAGTGGGTTAAAGCCTCTGCCTTCAGCCCGGGTCATGATCTCAGGGTCCTGGGATCGAGCCCCACATTGGGCTCTCTGCTCAGCGGGGAGCCTGCTTCCCCCTCTCTCTGCCTACTTGTGATCTCTCTCTCTCTGTCAAATAAATAAATAAAATCTTTAAAAAAAAAAAAAAGAAAATGTGGAAAAGAAATATAGTATATGAATAATTATACTGTCCAACTGCCATATCTTTAATAAACTGTAACAAATGTCCTTCACCTCCCATATCCAGGCTTTGTCAAAACATCAATTATCAAAAATTAAAAAATAGCTAGGCAGTAGAATATAGTAGTAAAGAAAATAAGAAATGAACATGATTATTATCACTACTATTTATTAAAGACTAAATTCTAAGCATTCTGGCACCAATGGGTATTAAAAAGATATAGTGGCATGATGCTCAGATTATAAAAGTTTAAGCTGTACAATATGATGGAGAAAAGAGTTCAGAATATAATTCGTCTGGGCTCTTTCACTTTACTAGCTTTATGAATTTAGATAGGTCATCTTCCTTCTCTATGCATTAGTTTCCTCACTATAAATAGAGATAATAATGCTTATCTTACAGGTTTACTGTGAAGCTAAATTAGGATAATTTATGAGAAAGCATTTTAGAACCATCAATTGCTATAAAATGTTAATTATGATTTCTCATATATAAGACTGCTAAAATAAAACAATGTATTATATTTTTAAAATACATCATATAATACAGGTTGGCACACCATGGCCTGCAGGCCAAATATGGCCTGCCACCTGTTTTTGTATGGCCCACAAACTAAGAATGAATGTTACATTTTTAAATGGTTGAAAAAAATATTTTGTGATGCCTAAAAATCATATGAAATTCAAATTTTAATGTCCATAGAGCTTTACTGGAACATAACCAGATTCATCCATTTACATACTATCTATGGCTGCTTTCCTGCTATAACAACTAGTTATATAGCTATGACAGAAATCATATGGCTCACAAAGCCTAAAATATTTAATATCGGCCCCACTACAGAGAAAGTTTGCCAACTCTGTTTTAAAAGCTGGAAAAAAAAAAATAGAACAGAGTACAAAAGCCAAGAACACTTAGAGCTCAAGGACTTTTCACGTTCATCACTTCCTCTTAGGAAACAATTTTCCATGGGTCTCTAATACTTCTACAGTTTTTCAAAAAAAGGCCCAACTGCCTTCATCTTTCCAAAGATATTCATTGGCAACAGCCTTGAAAAATAGAGATGACGTCTCCCTCCACAGCAGTGAGCCTGTTTACTATTTAGCATAATCACAATGTCATCTCCCTCTGGAGCAAAAGATAGGCAGACACACTTGTAGACCATTATAAAAGATTAGGGTTCCCTAAGCTTGGAGTTCCTCAGCTATGATGAAACTCACTGTGAGTGCAGGATCCACCTATGCCACTTACATCACCTTTATGAGAGTTGAGGGGCAAGGGGAACCACCATGAGCATGCAGGTCATGCTGCTTGTTGTGCCATGAGTAATAATGTCCATTATTTCTGACCCAGGAGTTTCATGTTTTCTGCCAGTATCCATGAAACTGTGGCAGGCTAACTTAGATAAAATCTTACACCCTTCATGGTTCTCTGACAGTGCCAAATTGCACTACCAGAAAGTTAACTGGGAAGTAAAAATTACTGCTATGATAACCCCAAATAGGACACACTTTTCTTAACTACCAAAGGCAAAAAAAAAAAAAAAAAAAAAAGTTGGATAAACTGTGGTTATCTGCCTTTAAATTTTCTCTTCACTAGAGTGTTTGACCATCTTTATTAATCTCTTTTTGGCCACCATAACAACCATTCTGATGACACAGAAAATATAGGTACCTGAAAGTCTCATATTTTCCTGTCCTCCATCCCAAAGAGTTTGCCCTAATCCATATCTACTTATAACCTTATTCACTTCCTATTTGTGGAATGAGTTTATCTCCTTAGAAGAGAAACTTTCTATTTTCTCAGCTTCTATTCTTATTATAGCTTCCCTCATTCAGCAAGATTCTGCCATTAATATATTGCCTGATCTAGCTGAGCCCAAACCTAATACAATACAAGTCCTTGTGGGCGACACATCCAATAGGTTTGTTAGAATACCTATGAGGGGATAGAAACAAAATTACTGAAACTTACATATCTTTTCTACTGTTCAACATCATGCCAGACACTGCTAATACACTGTAACATTAACTTAACACTTTAATACTAACTGTAACACTATTTCTCTTTTAAATATTTTCCTTAAAACATGTGAAATTGTACATTACATTGCCCTTTTATTTGAAATTTTTCTCTTGTGCTATCATAAGCACCAGCTAATGAGAGCGCGTACCATGACATCATAATCTGAACGTGCTCTACCAGGCCAAAGTACAGCAAACACCACATCTTCCACTTTCCTTTTTCTTTTGCGTTCTAATAAGTAACTTAACATAATGGCCAGAATAATGTTGAAGTTGCTGCAAACAAAGGAAAAGTATTTACCTGGATCTTTAAAATCAACCATTGCTACAGTTCTAAATTCTTCAAGAAAATGGCCTAAGAAACAAGATCAAGATCAATAGTTCATTAGAGATTGGTGAAATCCCCTTTTTTTTTAAATTTTGAAGGGCATAACATACTGCACTGCAATTTACTATAATTTATAGAAACTATACGAATACTGCTGAAAGAAGTTACAGCTAAGGCCAAAAGCATGCCGCGATATAAGGGGAGTTGAAGAGAAGGGCACAGCTACTGCCAAAGAAAGATGCTGGAATCGTGCAATGATCCTACAGCACTTTCTCAGCACTCTCATTTACAGGAGCAAATATCCTGATCTAAAAGGGATATAGTATATAC
Source organism: Potos flavus (assembly GCA_028534135.1). Taxonomy (NCBI): domain Eukaryota; kingdom Metazoa; phylum Chordata; class Mammalia; order Carnivora; family Procyonidae; genus Potos; species Potos flavus. The sequence continues at coordinate 157,192,257 of CM052898.1, forward strand.
TATATACTGCGATATCTTAATTTACGAAGGCAAATTATTGTGAGAATGAGCAGATTCATTCTCTGGCAAAATTGCCAAAAGACAGACTTATTGTAAACCCATTCAATTAAAATTACATTCATTATTGAAGAACATTAAGATACATCATCCAAATCACTGTGGACTGAAAAGTATTCCTCTAAAATTCATATGCAACTTATGCATTGAATGAATTAGCTAACTTTCAAAATACCTGACGTAAACATTATAATAGATTTTTAGTCTTTTCCCCACCCCTTCGGTATGATTATGTTATTCATTTGTAATATAGCTACTATATATATAAATAATCCCCTAACTCTGTCTACTGAGAAGGCATAAGAGCAGTAACACTCCAGTAGCAATATATACACTTAGGGACCAAATCTTGGTTTTTAAACGCTATTCTCCAAAAAAGAAACTTGGACTCCTCAACGCTTCCTTCAGCAGGCCTGAGGCAGGGAAAACACAAGATGAGACTAGAACATTTTGTGGTGCCAAAGTAATGAAATGCTGAAAAATGGTGGGGCACAAAAACACAGAAGCCAAGCTGAAGGAGCTCCTAAGTGCTAAAGTTGGAACAATTTAAGCAACAAAATAAATGATAGTATTGGACTTTAATCCATAGAACAAGACAAGATAAATATCCAGGAGTCCACAGTGATACAAATAATCAGTTAAGTAAATGTTAGAGATGAGACAGCAGTTCCTCACAGAGAAGTCCCAATTAATAAACAGAGAAGAAAAGAGAGATATAGACAATCAGCATTAGGCAAATACACAGTAATGAATGCTGCAGACAAGATCCATAGATCAATGCTAATATTTGTGGGTAAAGTTTCAGGCAGGGGTGCCTGGGTGGCTCAGCTGGTTAAGCAGCTGCCTTACTAATGATCCCAGAGTCCTGGGATGGAGCCCCAGGTTGGGCTCCCTGCTCAGCAGGGAGTCGGCTTTTCGCTCTCCCTCTGCTCCTCCCCCAGGCTCATGTGCTCTCTCATTCTTGCTCACTCTCTCTCTCAAATAAATAAATAAAATCTTAGGGAAAAAAAAGTTTGAGGCAATGCAGGATTTACAGTCTCAAGATATCTCCCCCAAGACATTTTTCAACTAAAAATAAAAAGACAGTAACTTAAGAGAATGCAGACACCCCACAGACACAAACTTAACCAAATCATCAAAGTAAATATCACAAGTAATACGACATATTATTATCATAAATCTCTTCATACGGCATACCAAGAAAAAAACAATGGCATTTTTGTGGTACTTTTGCCCAAAATGCCTAACCTCATTCCAATCATGAAAAATCATCAGACAAACCCAAACTGAGGGATGTTTTACAAAAAAACTAATCAGTATTCTTCAAATGTGTCAAGGTCATGAAAGATAAGAAAAAACTGAAGAACTGTTACACACTGGAAGAGACTAAAGGTAAGTAACAACTAAATACAATGTGAGATCCAGAAATAACATCCTGGAACAGAAAAATCATCAGTGGAAAAACTTAAATTTCTAATAAGGTCTGTAATTTAGTGATTATTACACCAATGTTGCTTTTCTGTTCCTGATAATTGTACTGTATTTTCAATAAGTATAAAATAAGTTCAGTTTTTAAAACTTTAAAAGTTTTTTTTTGGTTTTCACCTTTCCCTCAAATTTCAATGTTCTAATTTATTTTCTAGAGGCTATTTTATAACATAAGCACAATTCTACATTTACTTTCCCTACTTTGTTACCTAACTATACATCAAGATTTGCCCTTGCCTATCGGTATTTTTTTAGGGTCAGATGGAAAAATAAATCAGGTAGATTGGCAGCACTATAGAAAGAGCATAGGTTTTAGAATCAGGTAGATCTGGCTTTGTCATTTATGAGCTGTGTAAACTTAGCAAAATTATTATACTTCTCAGTCTAAGTTTCCTATAAAATGAATTTACTATCGCCGTAATCACAGAATGATGAGAGAAGTAAGAGAATATATTAAAATCTAAGATAATGCCTGGACCATACCAGTACACTTTAAGAAAATAGGGAAGGTAAGCTTACTTTTTGACTATTTCATTGCATCAATGTTAACCGGTTAATTATTGGTTTCCAAGTGTGATGAATTACAACAAATTTTATGCTCTTTCAGCAAGCAGGCCACTCCCAAATAAAATCTATTCAAAAGCTACTGCTGAGTTTCAACTATTCAGTTCAATATGCATTGACAAATGACGCATATCCTAGATACAGCAATACAAATAAAATGCTTCATGGCTGAACAGATATCTGAGGATTCTTTTTTTTTTTTAAGTTTCCCATTGAGAATAAAAAAGATAAAGAAAAGTTCTATTCAAAACTAGAGTCACTGTCATTTGACTTTTTCTAACAGGATAATCATGTAAAGAAAATCTAAAAGTCATATTTTAAAAACCCACCAAAATGGTTTAGAAATAGATCCTAATAAGTTCAAAGTTGTTTGCAATCTGCAAAGGACATAATCTTCAGTAACATACAACCTAAAACCCAGTTCTTTTGGCAGCTCAATTAAGCATATCGTTTATTCAGCTCACTATTGCTTAAATAGATATTCCTACAACATTAAGGTCTTAAACAGGTGCTGTGAATGTAGTAAGACTCAACTGTTTACAAAATGGAAAATGGAGTAAGCACCTCTAAATCTTAATATCACATACAATCTTTTTTTTAAGTCGTTATTTATTTATTTGGGAGAGAGAGAGAGAGAGTGTGCACCCGTGCAATTGGGGTAGGGGCAGAGGGAAAGGGAGAGAGAGAATCTCAAGCAGACTCCACGCTGAGCACTGAGCCCAACATGGAGCCTAATCTCAGAACCCTGAGATCATGACCTGAGCCGAAATCAAGAGTCAAATGCTCAACCAACTGAGCCACCCAGGCATCCCTTAATATTCCATACAATCTTACTATTAAAAGGAATCTTCATGATTATCTAGTCAAAGCTACAAACCAAAGCAAGAATATCCATTATAGTATCATTCCCAGAAGTTTCTCATCTCCTTGAGTTTTCTGCATCCACATGATATGAGACAAGCCAAGGTTTTCCAAATGGTTGCCTGAGTCTGCTTAAAGACCCAACTTTCAAAAAAATAAAAAAAAATACCCAATTTTTCTCTTAAGATGACCCAGAGAAGAAATAGGCTCATTTTAAATATTTTATTTTTGAAAAGATTTTATTTATTTGTCAGAGAGAGCAAACAAGCAGGGAGAATGGCAAGCAGAGGGAGAAGCAGGCTCCCTGCTGAGCAGCAAGGAGTCTGATGTGAGACTCAACCCCAGGACCCTGGGATCATGACCCAAGCTGAAGGCAAACACTCAACTGTCTGAGCCAGCCAGGTGTCCCTCATTTTAAATATTTTAGACAAATTTTGATCCCTGCCAATTTTTCATTTGATTCCAAATTCACTAGGAATAATATGTTAAATGCTTCCCTCATAAACATTAAAACTGGCAAATAAACAAGTGAGCCCCAAAATATATGCACGAGCAAATGTGTATGAACATCAAATCAGAATGTAGGATGCCAGTGGTATACACAGATGTGGGTGCACATAATAATGACTTAACTAGCTTGGGTTAAGCAGAGCTCTGCATCTGACTTCAATTCAGCACGGCCTAGCAGGTATGGATGAGGCACTGATTTTATTATTGCATTTTTTAAAAATGCCCTTTAGTCATACAGGGAAATGTTTTAGACATTAACAGGTGGAAAATATTTTGTTCTTTCTGCCTGGTTTCTCAAACAACTACAAGCCAGAGGATTAAACTGAGAAGCTGGTTAAATTCCATAAGCTTCTTACAACACTAGTGTGTAAATGTCTAGTCTTTAAATTGTTAGTCCTGTGGAATATTATTGAGCCATAAAAAAGAATGAAACCTTGCTATTTGCAATGACATGGATGGAGCTAGAGTATAAGCCAAGCAAATTAAGTCAGTCAGAGAAAGACAAATACCATATGATTCACTCATGTGTGGAATTAAGAAACAAAATAAATGCCACAAAGGAAAAAAAGAGAGAGAAAGAGAAAAAAAATCAATAAAGAGACTCTTAATTATAAAGAGCAAACTGATAGTTACCAAAAAGAGAGGGTTGGAAGGATGGGTTAAATAGGTAATGAAGATTAAAGCATGTCCTTGCTGTGATGAGCACCAGGTAAGTTATGGAACTGTCGAATCACATATATTATACATCTGAAACTAATATAACACTGTATGTTAAAAAAACTAAAATTTCTTAATTTGATAAAAACTGAAAAATAATAGTCCTAGATCAGTTGAACTAACTCTGTCCCTCTCCCTCTTAATTTTGTTCTCAAAGAGCAGCTCTTAGATTCATGTAACTTGTCTGAAGGCTTCTAAACTTAGTGTCACAAAATGATCTTAAGTAGCTTCTGGAATTGATAAGTACATAAATCTAATCAAGGCTGCAGATATGAAGATTTTTATCTGAATTCAACAAAGATGGCCAGTAGATTTTATCAAGTGAACAGATGAAGAAGAGTCAGATTCTTTATTATATAGGGCATAAATCACTTTCTTAGACTAGAACAGAAGAAAAATTCAGTGGAATTACCATAAATTCAAAGACCAAAAGAGAAACTTAAAAGGTCTATGCATCAAACACTAACTTTAGGTACCAGGTTTACTCACTCTCAAGAACTAAATTTGCTTAAAAATGATACAATTAAAATAACAATGGTAGAGTTAAAAAATAAAAGGAGGTCATGTTGATAAAGATGGAAGAGAGGTACTACCTTAAGAATAAGTTCACCCTTAGAATTAAGGCTAGATAGGGGCACCTGGGTGGCCCAGTCAGTTAAGCAGTCTGACTCTTGATTTACGCTCAGGTCATGATCTCAAAGTCATGAGATGTAGCCCTGTGTCAGGCTCCGTGCTCAGTGGAGAGTCTGCTTGAAATTCTCTCCCTCCCCTTGTCCCTCTGCCCCTCCCCTTGCTCCCCCTCTCTCTTTCTCAAATAAATAAATCTTAAAAAAAAAAAAAAAGAATCAAGACTAGATAGATAGGAAAAAAGAAAAAGGAGATACGTATATACCAGAACTATATGCTCTTAAAAGCAGAATTAAGCGGAAAAGGATATTTTAGTTGTTCCTCATTAGAAAGGAAGGTTGACTAGTCCAAAGGTATGTAACAGACGAATGGAAAGTAACTTTGGATGGAAATTTAAGTGAACCAGACTAGAAATCCAACTATGGCAAGATGTTCTTTTAAAGAAATAGAAAGTCCTTACTAAGAGCAAGTGAAAACACACACCTTGAAGACCATAGGTAACAAAATCAGGACAGATTTGAAGGTTAAAAAAAAAAAAAGCTGGGAGATTACCTTAAAATACCAGAAGCATTTCATGGACATTTCAAATTACTAGTTATTATGGAGGGTAATATATGGTATGGCATGGTGCCGCAATGGAAAGTGCCCAAGGAACTCAAAGTTAGGCATCAGAATGAATAAGGAAAAGCAACACTGAAGAAAAACAAGAGGTCAGTCCTAGGTCTGTGGTTGAGCTGATAAAATTCTCTTTAAGTCAGGGAGATGAGAGTGGGCAAAATTTGTTTGATAATGTTTTTTAACGAACTCAGAATTCCTTGACTTTCATCTATGGCATTATGGGAGATCTTACAAGAGGTAATTGTAGAACATTCAAACCCGAGCCCAAAGGCAAAGAGAAAGGAAAAGGAAGACAATAGAAGCCAACTGAAAAACAGGCTAAAATGTAAACAAAAAAAAAACCAGCTATGTTTATCTGAAATAGTGTAACTTACTATTGCTGAAAGGAACGTGACAAAAAGGAATGTTTACACTGCCAATGAAATAGAACAAATGATGCAAGGCCCAGAACAGTTAAAAGCAGGGTAAAGTAAAGGTCTGGAGGAGCAAGTGACAAAAGAGAGATTGTTTTCACTGGGCTCTTTCAAGCACAGACATCAGAAACATCAAAAGCAGCTTCATTTCTGGTACCTGTTATGGTTATTATCCAATTAATACAAATATGGGGCACATCAGGAGTGCTTTTATAAAGGTTTTAGCTTAACAGGTCTAAGAATTTCAGGGAAGATGGCAACAGCCAAGGTAGCACAGGACTAAAAATGTCTTGGCACAAGGTTGAGGACAAAGACATCCAGAGATAAGGATAGAACGCTCGGGCTTTGGAAATTGCAGGGCTGGAGTCTTATGGAGATCGTGCCTTGAACTTTACACACTACAGGTAAGTGATACGCTATTTACAAGAGATAGTATAGAAGAATAGAAGATGTGCCACTAAACAGAATGCACACTTATTACAGCACAGGAATACCAAGACTATACAGAAGAAATGGAAATTAGAAGTTTTTAATATGAAAAAAATTTAAAGGAGGAAACATCAAATACACTCTAGTGCCCTGGGCTACCTTCCTCAGAAATTTGCAAACTTCACAAGGCAGAAATTGAAATACACTTTCAAGGAAGTAGAAATGTTCAGGTTAAGTGCTCCCACTGCTCCCCCAAAATATGATCAACATAAAATGGCACATTCAAACACTTGATGAATTTTCCCAGTAAAACTTAGGTACAAGTTCTAGACCCCAGCAGTTAGCACAACTGACTGGCACTCTAGTAAGGTTGAAACCAAAGTTGATTTGATATCCTGTTTTCTGTGCACCCATCTTCCCTGTGATATCACTAAAGTCTACTGGCAAAAGTAATGCGTGTCAACTATGTTTACTAAGTTGAAGGAATTACTGTTTTAAATTTAATGGGTATTGGACTAGGTTAGAGTAATACATTTTTGCCCTACTGACCTTCTGGATTCTTTAAAAAATTAAGACACAAACGAAAGTGGGAATTAAATAATTCTCTTTAAGAGAAGTGAAAAAAGCTACTCCCAATCAGAGGAAGACAACCCAAGCTACAGCTCTTGAAAAATCCCCACCTCTAACGGTAGGGGCACATGAAAGACCACTGGCTCTGATTAAGCAGTATTCTGGAAGGGACAAATTTGGGATCTTACCCTCTTTGGATTCTTTATGAACCAGATAAGGGAGACAATTCATTTGATCAAATTTGATACATTATTAGTTGACATTTGGTCCCCTGTCCCCAAATTAAAACCTGAAAAGAAATTTTAAACTTAAAAACGATCTCAAGTTAACTCTCAAACACAGAAGGCTCCTCTATTAAAAAGCCTTTACTCCAAGTACTAAAGTATTACTAAAAAGAGAAAAGAAATTATGAGTTCTGTATTTCAATAAACTTTAGCATCGGTTACCTGAAAATGCCTTGTTCTTAAATGGGAATGCGTATCTTTAAAAAAAAAAATGTCCACTTTGGCTAGTGATTAACAATTCTGTTCCTTTTTTTTTTTTAAAGAATGCAATAATTCAAAAAAAATGCACTAATTCTTCAAACTCAGTAGTCAAACTGTACTGTTCATTTATTTTTTTTTTAAAAGATTTTATTTATTTATTTGACAGAGAGATCACAAGTAGGCAGAAAGGCAGGCAGAGAGAGAGGGGGAAGCAGGCTCTCTGCTGAGCAGAGAGCCTGATGCGGGGCTCGATCCCAGGACCCTGAGATCATGACCTGAGCCGAAGGCAGAGGCTTTAACCCACTGAGCCACCCAGGCGCTCCTGTACTGTTCATTTAGATCCCTTAATTGGTCCTTCTACCACTTACTATTAATATTACCACCATATTCCTAGACTCTTCAACTAGAAACCCAATGCAAATTCATAAAATTCTTTGTTCCTGTCTCCACATTTAACCAGATGCTAAATACTTTATTTCCATATTTTCTGAAATTGTTCCTGTCTCTCCATTTTCATTGCCACATCAGACCCTCAATCACTCCTTTTCCGAAATACTCCAAAAGCTTCCTTTTGTCTAGGCTTTCATTCGTTACTTCATCAAGTCTGTTTTAAAACAATGTTTTACGATTAATAATGGTACCGTTGTGCCCTTAAACCTAAAATTCAAATTCCTAAGCCAAGATCTAGACCAATCCATTTTTTTCTCTAATCATAATATGTACCAATACTTTTCTGAATATATGTTCTAGTCCAGTGGTTCTCAAACTTTAGTATGCATCAGAATCATCTGGAGGCTTGTGAAAAAACACATACTGCTGGGCCCCAGCCCAAGTTTCAAGATTCTGTAGGTCTGGGGTGGGGCTGAGAATTTGCATTGCTAATAGTCTTCACATTCTATTGCAGGTCTAGGGAATCACACTTTCAAGAACCACAGCCCTACACAATTAACTACCCCCATTCATAAATATATTATTATCATCTACCTTTTCACAAATTATCTGCTCTACTTATATTTTCCTCCTATTCATACCACTTCCTTTTTCATGTCTACATTTTAATACTAACAATTTTTTAAGACTCAATTCAAATGTTATCTCGTCCACTAAAACTTTCCCAAATTACGACTATTAGAAATAGTCTCTCCAGTTGAACTTGGAGAGGACTTAATACACATTGTGTTAGTGGGACTAGCCACCATTTCGCTGTTTTAGGCTTATTCATATTTACTTATTCACTTATTTTAAATATATTGAATACTTACTGTATACCAAGTATTCTCATGCTTTCATTTTTAGTGGAAGGAAAATTGGTACACAAATATATGTTAGATGATGTTAAGTACCTTGGAAAACAAAACTCTAGGTAAACGGAAAAGAGAATGCTAGAGATGTGATGCTACCTTATACTTTATGTGGGGTGTTCAGGGAAGGCTTCCATCTCTCTTATAAAGGGATATCTGAGCAGAGTCCTAGAGCAAACCATATAGAAATCCAAATGAAAAGTATTTCTGGTAGACAAAACAAAAGCCAAGTGCAAAGGCCAAGGGCAGGGGCATACTTATTGAAGTTAAAGGAAGGGCAAAAATGCTAGTGCAGCTGAAGGTAATTAGTGGAGGCAAAGAGTATTATGAGACTAGTCAAAGAGATAGACAAGATCCTGATCATGAAGCACTACAGTCCACTGTAAGAATTTTGGCTTTCTGAGACAGAAAAGCATGGAAGGTTTAGAAGAGATCTCACATGTCTTTAAAGGGATCACTTTGGCTATATGGAGAATAAACAAAAAACTGGAAGCAAGAGATAAAATAATCCAGGGAAAAGATAGCTGTGGTTTGGATCAAGGTCATAACAGTGCATTCAGATATGTCTTTTCTCCCTTACCATATGTTTCAGTTCCTTGAAGGCAGAGGTTGTGACTTTTTCCTCCTTAAATCCTCTATAATCATTAAAATGAAGCTTTTCACATAGTTTACAATTTTTTTCTTTTAGGAATACTTTCCATAACACTTTCATGGTACTTTATTTATCTAGATCTATGCCTAAAATAATTAAGGATAATTCAACTGATATTAAGAAAAAGCAAGTTATATACTGTTGGATAGACACATATGCAGCATTTTAAGAGCACCTATTAAGTTATGAGCACTTACTACTTGAAGGTAAATTCAAAGTATAAAAGAGAGAACAAAGAATCTCAAGAGTTGAAGAACCAAATGACTTCTGCTAATATAGAAAATCAAGAAACTATAAATACAATAATTTCTTTTTTTTTTTTTCATAAAATCAAGAAGAGTTAAGGAGCCACATAATAAGAGCTAAGTGCCAAGGAGGGAAGCAAAAATTGCATATCCACTCTAAGTATATAAACACAGGATGACATAGGAAATCAAAATAATAAAAGGATAAATGAATTTTAAAAGTCTCATAACTTAGTTTTATCTACTTTTTTACAACTTTCTCCTCTCTAGACCATAAGTTATATCGCTCATGGTAGTAAGTTTGGATTATATATGAGAACGAAATCATCCATCATTGTACTGTCCACTTATAACCACTACATCATGATATATTTCCCTTTTCAAGCTGTGTGACTTGAGGTTAGTTGCTTAACCTCTCTGAGTCTCAGCTGCACTATTCATAAAATGAAGATAAAAATAGTATCTATCTCATAGGGTTGTTGCAAAGAATAAATGAGAATCTAGGACATGGGGTGACATACTTTTTCTTAAAGAGCCAAAAAGCAGCTTATGGACCATACATCCTCTATCCCAACTACTCAACTCTGCTGTTGTATCATGAAAGCAGTCATAGGAAACGTAAAAATGAATGTGCAATACTGCTTATGTCACAATGGCTTACAGCAAAGGTTCATAACTTTTTGGTGTGTTGGGATTGTTGTTGGGTTGTGTTTGTTTTTTTAGCAAGTTCTAAAATTCTCAAAGAGAATCTGACAAAAACAAAAAACAGACCAAAAACCTTCAGTCTTTCTCAACAAGGAAATGGGAAATGTGGCTTTTTGCAAATAATTTCAGGGAGTTCACAGACCTTCTGAAGTATATGAATGGCTCCTATACTATATCATAAAAAAATCCTATTCTAATGAAGTAGCTCATTTATCTTCACCACGTTTTCCTTCTCTAAAATTCACGTGAGCATAGTGAGTCTGCACCAGCCTACGTTCAAACTATATAACCCTGTTAAAAATTTTCTACCTAAATTTTTTTGTATTATTATATTTTCTTAGGTCATTACATAGGCATCGAACACATCATTTTTTAAGACTAAATAATAGTTTATGGGGGCTGAAAAGTTTTCAACTATTTTAGATGTTCTGGTTGCTTTGTATTTTCGATTTATTCCTTTCATTAATTACAACTAATGTTATGATGACCAGTTTTATATCCAAATTTATATTTCCTCAAAAGTCAATGCTTTAAGGAAAATTACTAAGCCAAAAGGTAAAAAATATTTTTAACGTTTGCAATATATTTTGATGAATAGTGGTCCAGAAAGGTTGTGGTGATTCTTACTCCCACAGCTGAAAATGAGCTATCCATTTCGCTACACCCTCATAAGTATGGAATATAAATTTTAGACTTAACTTTTTATTGAGAGATCTTTAGGCAAGAGTTTTCAAAGCAGGGTAAAAGGAAAGATAATTAAGCCCTAAAATGTATATCCACCGTATCCTAGATTAGTAAGAATTCCAATCTACGCAAGGTTATAGCTAAGTAATATGGAAAGAAACTTTAATCATGAAGATAAATATCTAAAACATATTCCATACTCTCCTGCCTTCAAAACACAGTAACATAAAATAACTTCTACTGGTATGTAATCATCACAACTCCTGCATTTTAAAAATAAATACTATAGTGAGCCACTGCTTCTGAGAGAAGTATATCCCATTTAGGTGGGTTGGGAGAAAAAAAAGAAAAGGGTAGAGAATCACTTCTTAAAGGGAATTTCTGATAGCTTAAGTTTGATTTTTTTTTTCTTTTACATTCATGAACATCTTTAGTTTCTGCTGCCTCGAATCTTTTTAAATCACTATTTCTACTCAGTCCACAACTGCTTTATCAAATACATATACACAGATGTTACGATACCAAAGGCATATTCCTAGGTACAGTATAATGTAGGTGTATACTGAAATGGCTAAGTACACACATAGGCTCTTGACAGTCAGGCTGGCCAGATTCCACTCTGACGATCACATACTAGCTACAGTGCCTTAGTCAAGCCATTAACTCTCTTGGTCTTAGTTTCCTGATGTGTAAAATGGGCACAGTGGCACGTAACCTGTAGGGTAATGGATTAAGTGATAAAATACATGAAAGGGCTTATCACAGCACCTGATACTTGGAAAACACTCAAAATATGACTTATATATACATATATAGAACATTCCAATAAAATAAGTAAACCTTTCAGGTATTAAAAATATAAAACACATCTAATCAGTGACAATAGTGATTAGTGAGTATTTAGAACATTTCAAATTTAAAATAGACTATGGTTAACTTTAGTAAACTCCAGTTATAGAAATATATATTAATAAACTGTATATACATTTTATTGGGACATTACATATACCCACTTATATACATACACATATTTACAATGTATATAGAGCAACGCTGTGCACGTATTAGTATCTATAGTAGTCCCCCCTTATCTTCAGGGGATGCATTCCAAAACCCCCAGTGGATACCTGAAACAACATATAGTACCAAACCCTATATATACTATGTTTCTTCCTATACATAAATACCTATAATGGAGTTTAGTTTATAAATTAGGCACAGAAAGAGATTAACAATAATAACTAATTATAACATAGAGCAATTATAACAATTTCCTATAACAAAAGTTATAAGAATGTGGTATCTCTCTCAAAAATATCTTATTGTACTGTGCTCACCCTTCTAATGATGATGTGAGGTAATAAAATGCCTACGTCATGAAATGAAGTGAGATGAATGACAAAGGCAATGTGACATAGCGTTAGGCTACTACTGACTTTTTTTTTTTTTAAAGATTTTATTTATTTATTTGACAGAGAGAGAGATCACAAGTAGGCAGAGAGGCAGGCAGAGGGAGAGAGGGGGAAGCAGGCTCCCCGCTGAGCAGAGCGCCCGATACAGGGCTTGATCCCAGGACCCTGAGACCATGACCTGAGCCGAAGGCAGAGGCTTAAACCCACTGAGCCACCCAGGTGCCCCTACTACTGACCTTTTGACAATATGTCAAAAGGAGGATCATCTGCTCTGGACCACAGTTGACCTCAGGTCACTGAAATTGCAGAAAACGAAACCACGGATAAAGGGGTTACTATACTGACATAACCACTTCTCTACCTTCTCTCTTTCCTTTCACTTCTCCGTACCATTTTTTACCCCAAATGGAGCCAGAAAATGAGCTTGTGCCCTTCTTTCTCAAAGTTAACTGATCAATTACAACATAACACTCAACCCCAAATGAATATAACTAATCATATAACTAGTCATGCCTTCACCTATGCAGATAAGCACTGCTGAACAAAAGTACAGACTAGTGGTCACTCTACATTCATAATCAGCAAATTCAAATGGTTCTGTAGGTCAATTCAACCCACCTCTCTAAGAAGCTACCATTTTAGACCTCTATTTACCTTAAATCTCTAAACCAGCGTCACGTACTCTCAACAGATACACTTTCCTGCTACCCCAAAGCTCCTACATAAAGCAACCCCTCCATTTGTACTTTGAATCTTAACCTTCCTTCCCTCTTTGGAATCTTATTTTATAGATTATCCCTTCTTTCTTTTGTAGATTGACCCATCATCTTCAAACTACTCCACTCTGACTTCGGCTCCCATCACTACTTCAAAACAGCTCTGCTTAAAATCACCAAAGACCTCTCCATGTTAATTCAATGGTTGGATCTCAATAGCTTTCAATGTCAAGTACCATTCACTCCATCCTGAAACATTCTCTTCCATTGACTTCTGTGACACCATAGTTACTTTGTATTCTCCAACTGCTTTAACTAATCCTTCTCAGATTACATTTGAAGACTCAATCTTTTCCACCAGGAAATTTAACTGTGGAGTTGCTGAAGGTTCATTTCTAAGTCGTCCCTCTTTTCCCATTCCATACTGTCTCCCCATGTTACCTTACTCATACACATGGCTTCAAATACCATCCATCCACATAGCTAGGATGACCAGATCTCACTTCTGCACTCTGGATTCTGTAAATTCAGCTATCTTTAAGATCCCTCCTTGGCTGAGGAAAGGCATCTTGAATTCAACATGTTCAAACTAAACCAAAAAATCTCAGCAGACCTCAACTTGCCCAAGAATCCAAAAATAGGCAAGCCTCTTATTAGGCCCTATATTATTGTACTGTATACCTATTCTTTGTAGAACTTATCAAAGTTATAATTGTATACAAAAACAAAGACAATGCCTGTTTGCTTATTACTATAGACCCAGTGCCTTAATAACTGACAAGCTTCAACTATAGTATCAATGACTTTTTTTCCTACTGGCTTAATGGAAAGCCTTTCAGCTATTTTCATATTCACTCCTGCTTTGAAGAGTTGAGTGTACCCAGTGTTTGCTACAGAGTGCAGTGTACTATACTAGACTTTAGGGTCGTATGTAACAAATTATACAGACGGAACTCCTCTCATGTTGAATTTGTCACCAGTATTCCACCATGGCTCTAACCATGTGACACTGATTGGGTCTCATACTAGGAACAGACCCATGGTGAATAGAGTATACTGCTGAAATAATAAGCTGACCTGTCAGAAAAATACGGAGCTAAGAAATCAATGTGATATATATTATATGAAAACTAAAGGTTACTTATCTAGTATTAGATTTATTGAAAATTACAACACTTAAAAATACTCTCTAATTTAGACTAGGTACTACTATAAATGATTATAATATAACCAGAATTAATATTTAGTGGAGTAAATTACTTTAGATTTTAAATGTTCTACTATCCTTACCATTACATATTAATATACCATTAATAAAATGGTATACCAATTAACCATAGTTTACTGATCTTATTTATGTTTTCAAATAACTTATCAGATACTGATTTTACCATAGCTTTCTTAAATTTAATTTAAAGTTCTCTTTTCTGCTTTTGTTTGTGATCGCTAAGGTATAGTTTAGTACTTTTTGGCAGAAAAATCAAGATTCAGTGCCAACAATAATAGTACAACTGGTGCCTCACTTCTGTTTGGCAGAACTGCAAATGATGGTATCATTAAAAAACTTAAAAGCAATGAACTTTATTTAAAAATATTTTCTCCTACCATTTTATCTACAAAATTAAAATTGAGATTGTTATTTTTTAAGCCAGTATGATGGGTGATTATTAGAAAGCAATATGGACATATTTTTAATGCAAGATTGTGTATAAAGAAGTTATTTAAATTTATGGTTTCATTGGTTAACCTAAAATAACCTTTATAAGTTCACTTAACCAATTCATCTTTTAAAAAGTTACATATTCCTGGGGTGCCTGGGTGGCTCAGTGGGTTAAAGCCTCTGCCTTTGGCTCAGGTCATGATCTCGGGGTCCTGGGATCGAGCCCCGCATTGGGCTCTCTGCTCAGCGGGGAGCCTGCTTCCCCCTCTCTGTCTGCCTACTTGTACTCTCTCTGTCAAATAAATAAATAAAATCTTTAAAAAAAAAGTTACATATTTTTAGGAAACAAGGAGTTAACATTTTATCATACTCAAGTAATCTGGCATTTATTGCATTTATTCACAGAAAATAAGATAAGAAGGTAGGAAGAGTAAAAAATAAAATGTGTTTTTTGTACTTTATTTTTCCTCTGATTATAAAGGTAGTCGGTTTAATCAAGAAAATATAAAAAAATTAATAAGTGTAAAGAAAATAATCAAATTCAGCTATAAATTTATCACTAAGAAGTTATCCACTTATTAACAATTTGGTATATTTCTTTTCAGTCTCTTTTATTTACAAAAATGAAATTACCTGTTCCTGTGTCTTTTCAGTAGATATTATACCATGAACAGTTTTCCATGTGAATAAATATTTAAAAACATGACTCTCAGGAGAACATAGGATTCTACTATATGTAACAACCCCCCTAACTTTGGTCATTAAGGTTATTTTCAAGGATTTGCTATCAAAAATAATGTCATAAGGAACAATAAGTACTATCCAGTTCTGAAAGTCAACCTAAAACACATTAAACAACATCATCAACAAAGCGTTTAGCTCCCCAAATATAGCCATCAAGATTTAGGGTTTACTTTGTTTTGTTTTTCCTAATTATAATAAATTAATGTGTTTCCATGGAATTCACCTTTTAGGAACACTGGAAATGTCCCAAATGTGTCAAATTTTAAAACCATTTTTAAAAAGCTAAAATTTAAATTGCAATTTAGTAATATAAATTATTTTGCCAAAAAGAACACACAAAGTAAATCTGTGTGATGAAATTATTTCTAATTATTTCTAGCTCTGAATATTCACTACAGAGTACAGCAGGAAGTAGGATACTCTTTTTCAAAAGTAAGTAAATCACTCTGAATTAGTTTCAGTTCTTTTCCTTTTCATCATCTTTCATGTCTATTATTCTTTATTGAGCTGAAAAACTAATTTGAGACTTCTAGTTAAATGTGGCAGATTGAACACACATTTATTTCTCCTCCCACTTGAAAAATCTACTGAAATAACAGTAAAAATATTTTTGTTTCAAAAGACCTAAACCCACAAGGAGGAAAACAATGAAAAGAGAGAGATGACAACATTCAGATAGCTATTATTTAGAAAGGAGGGAGAGAATTCAGGAACAAGTTAATTTGTACTGAAGAACACCAGAAAATCTCAGGAATCTGAAACACCACGTATCTCCAAAAGTGGAGGTGAGAGTAAAAAACAATCTGTTCAAAGTCTCCCCTAGATCCCTTCCCCTACTAGATCAATGGAAACTGGATTCTCTGAAGAGGCTGCACTGTAAGAGACTCAAAAATGGGCAGAGGAGGAAGGAGTTAGAAGGAAGGGAAGCAATCTAGAAGAAAGTGGGGAGGAGTGGTAAAATCAAAGTGTACAAACTGAACAGCGAGTCAGTAAGTTACTCCCTACCTCCTCCATCAACTAGGCTAACTGATCATATCTATAACAAGAAAAAAAATTATAAACATGGAGGTAAAAATCATAAAAGCTACAAGAGTTGCAAGTGATTGCCTCCAGGGAATATGTGGGTTAAGAATGGGACAGAGTATGACTGCTGCTTTTTATGATAAGCTGTGGGAGGGATAAAAGAAAAAACTGGTTGCCTCTCTAATATCTATTCTTGTTTTCTTCTCCCTTACTATCAGAATCACAGACATGTGTTTATCAGGAAAAATAATACAAGAAAAAATTAAAAAGTCCTAACATTTTTATTTTTCAGATGGGGATAGTTAATAAGATGGAAATGGAAGTCACTGCATAGGATTTGGGCAATGTGTGTTTGTCTTACCCCAGACACACCCTGTTCCTACTACTTAGAACTCAGATGTGATGGCCGGAACTCCAGCAACTATCTAGAGTCATGAGGCAAACCTGAGATAAGACAACGATGACTGATAAGAAAAAGCAAATGATGGCACTATGATGATAAAGCCACCATATCATTTCGATACTATCCATTCAAGACTTTTCACATAAAAAACAAATGTATACAACTGTTTAAGCTCTTTAAGTCAGGTTTCTATTAGAAGCAAAATGCAATTCCTGATATTTAAGTCCAGTAGGACCTTTTAAAATAAATACATATAAAACATTTATAAAAATTCAAAATAAATTAAAAAATAATCCCAATTAATAGCAAGAACTGTTAATGTATTCTTATACCCTAAGAAACTACTCAAAGAACTATAAATACTATGTAAATTCTATATGAAGACTAAAAAATAAAGACTATATTTTCCAAAAATAATTAAATTTTAATTTTTCTAGGGGCACCTGGCTGGTTCAGTTGGAAGAGCACATAACCCTTGATCTCAGGGTCATGAGTTCAAGCCCCACATTGCATGTAGAGATTACTCAAATAAATAAAACTTAAAAAAAGCTTAAAGTTTAATTTCTCTAAAGAGACATTAGCGTGTATTTTAAAAAATACATTTTTGCCAGTTGTATCAGTATTACAGACATAAAGTATCCACTGAGTTTCAAACTAAGGGTATAGTGGGGTTTCTCAACTTTGGCCCTATTGATATTTTGAGTCAGATAATTCTTTGTTGCTGGGGCTGCCCTGTGCATGTTCAACAGCCTCTCCCTGTTGAGGCCTCTACCTCAACCCACAATATGCCTCTACCCACAATATGCCAGTACCAACCCCCAATAAAGACAATGAAAAATAACTTCAGACTTAATGAAGGTCCCCTGAAGGAAACAAAATCTGAGAAAATGTAGTTGTTTTTGCACATCATTTAGTGTTTCATCAGGGTCTTCTAGTTAAATAACAGAATTTTAGGAATGTAAAATTCCTAAATTTTCTCTAAATTTTATTGTGGGATACAAACTATAAGTGCCCTACATATTAGATTATCTCTACTGTCCCTCTTAAACCTTCAGAGGATTTCACACAACAGAAATATTAATAGCTTCTATCTATTTAATCTTACTATGTGCTAGGTAGAGTACTGAGCACTTCAGGTTCATTCTCTCCTTTTCTACTCATGACATCCTCATGGGATGGCTATTAACCCTACTGTAGTAAAAAACAATTTAAAATCTATTTTAATCAACATATCAAAATATTTCCAGAAATACTTCTTTATCACTCACTATATTCTTTCTGGCACTAAACTAAGAACAAAGTACCTTAACTTGCTAGTTTATAAATTTATGATGAAAACATTTCAATATACCTAGCAACAAGGTAAGTTGAATTATTATAACCTTCAAATATTGGAGGAATAGTTCACAGTACCAAAGAAGTCAGAGAAATAATAATTACCTATTTCTTGAAATATTTTTTATACTGTGGCATAATGAAAGAGTACTTTTAAAATTTTTCATCCATGATTCCCTGAGTACTTCCAGTAACTACTTTTTCCCTTTACACAACTTGCCAAAAAAAAATTCATTTTATAATTATTTGAAGATTTTTAAAAAGATTTTATTTACTTATTTGACAGAGAGAAAGAGAGTACAAGCAGGGGGAGCAGCAGTGGGAGAGGGAGAAGCCGAGCAGGGAGTCTGATGCAGGGCTCAATCCCAGGGATCAGGACCTGAGCCGAAGGCAGACGCTTAACATACTGAGCCACCCGGGCGTCCCTTAAGGATTTATTTGTAATTTCAATTTGCATTTCAGTAGAAATTGAAGGCTGGGTTCAAATCCCAGCTTGCCCACTTACT
>CM052898.1:157211081-157297575 GCA_028534135.1 Potos flavus
CCCACTGGAGTGTATATTATTCATTTTGTAGATTACTCATGATTAAGTAATTTACTAATGAATATACGTTACTTAATATTATTCTTTGTAAACATTAGGAAACCAAATGCTTAAAAAGAAACAATCTTCGGGAATTAGTTATATGATCCACTAGTCCTCTTACTGGCAAATAAAACAGAACTACTATACTAGAATCATATTAATCAATGGATAAAATTCAAATTAATACAGATAATCCTTTATTCCATCTTACAGTCTTAATACAAAAAAGAATTTCACAAAGCTCACCTGCAAGGTGGAACTAGGATAAGAACCTAAGAACAGATCTACTGGTAAACTGGAGTACTATAAAATATGTAATGAGGTTTCAGGTAAAAGTTGGTAACATGCAAGTATGTCAGTATAACTTAACTCATAATTTAGCAATATAAAATAAAAGTTTGTTAAGTATTTCCTGTTTAGTTTATTTTCTTGGATATTTAGGAGGTAGTGGAGGTTTATAGAACCATCGACTTCATTTGTTCTTAAAATAATTTACTGTCATTGTTCAGATGCTGTATTTCACAGGCTAAATTTATTAATTTGTTCTTAAAATTGATTTCAAGATATAGAAGAGTAGTTAAATGTTAGTTAAATGTAGTTAAATGTTCTGGCCCTCAAAATTTCAAATTCTACAGCAATTAACAGTTCTCTGATCAAGTAAATTAACAAAGCTAAATGTAACCAAAACCAAGTTGCTCATTAATGATATAAAAGCGAAACAGAAAAAAATGAAAACACTTTCTCCCATTGAATATATTTAAAAAATCAACTGTAACCTAATTTTCAGAAATTTAAAATTACCACAGATACAAAGTCTACCTACAACATGGTTTCTACATATAAAAAATACAGTTAGAAGATAAGTACTGTAAAGACACTGAATCTCTAAACCCAGTGAATGCCAATACCAAAAAAAACTTGTTTTTCAAGAAAGTCACTAACTAGAGAACAATGCCAAAGAAAATTGACAGACTTTATACCAAGCAATTTCCACCTTCGAACCAACTTATCTATGGATGTGGGAGGAGGGAGTCAAAAAACAATTTATTTAAGCTAAAATGTTAAAAACTTACCTGAAAATGTCAACTCCATCCTTTTTCTTTCAATGCTTGCAAAGGCATAAAATCAAATTTCAGCAAACACAATGCCCACTTCTTGTTAACTTTATTCCTACTTGTTACCACAATGATATGAAGCTCAATTCAATTAATATGTAAAAGATTCAAACCCTTTACATATTCACTCATTTAATTACTCTTCCCATTTGGCAGAAGAGGAAACTAAGGCACAAAGAGATTAAGTAACCTGTAGGTTACTTAGGTTACAGGGTAACAAAACTAGGAAGTGGTGGAGCCACGATTTGAACCCTATACATCCAAGATAACAAATTAAAAAAGGAATGGAGTGTTAAAGGAGTGTAAAAAAAAAAAAAAAAAAATTACAAAACAGTTTGCAAAACAAGAGTGTTGTGAATGAGAACGAAAATTTTAAACTATAAATACATGTTGATGTGAATGTAAATTACACAAATTTTACCCCTAGACAAGTACTTTGTTGCTCTAATATTTGGTTATGGTCAAACACTTTAAACTACATCGAATCGTAGTGGCAGATGACCAAGTAAATAATTTACCGTCACATTTCGGACACTGTATTTTACAGGCTACATAAAATACGTTGTAATTTAAAACATGGAAGGGGGTGGTGAGGTAACCTGAGCAATAGTTTAAGGAAAACTACTTTCTCTATCAGCAGTTTATTAGAAAAGGGAGTACGTGTGTCGGGGAACCAGGGTAAGAAAACGTAAGATGACAATCATACTGCCTTAACCCCACCTCCCAAAAAGTAACAGTGGGTCAGCGCCTAAACCAACTGGAGAACTGGCCCACTGGGATCTCGTGAGGGGATGACAGGAGACCCTAGTAGAGGGGGAGGGGTGGCGATGACAGGAGAGGGGGCGGTAGAGAGATGGTATGCCACCCATCTCCGAAAAAGGGGAGAATTCGGGGGGCAAGGGGCGGAGAAGGGATGGCAGGAAATGTTGCCAGAGATTCCAAATGAGGTGAGAAGGAACAGGGTAGGAAACCCAAGAAGGCGGGACCCTCGGGCAGATAGGGGTCTGTTTGGAGCAGAGGAGGCATGTCAGTACAGTCTCCCTGGCAGCTGACCCTCCTTCCCTCCAGCCCCTCCACCCCTGACAAACTCTCACTTTCTCAGCAACCCTAAACCCGCGGGTCATCCCAGTCCCGCTCCCTGCCCCCCATCCCCAAGCCAGATAGGTGGAGAAGGGAGCTTCACTCTCTCTCCTTGTTGGGCTGGGGGAGCGAACACCAGACACAGCCCTGATTCGAGAACGAGAAGGCCAGGAGACGCAGGGAGGCCCAGGACCCGGGTGACAAGTCCGGGCGGCCGACGGGCGCCTCACCTGACAGAAGCGTCGGCAGTAATCCCGACTGCTGATCCCAAAGCCGCCGACACCGCAGCTGCCGCCGCCAGCGCCACCTCTGCCGTCGCCCGCAGCTCTAAACCCAACAGGGCCTGGCGGGGACTCCACAATGGCCACGAGCTCTTCTCCGAGGCGTTCGGCCTCTTGATCGCTCTCTTCCTCCGCCATGAGGCTCTCGCCGCCCAGCGCGTACCAGCCCCTACGCCGCCGCCGCTGTAGCTGCCTCGGCTAACCTCCTCCTCCTCTAGTTCCCTCCCCCTTCCCTCCGCCCCAGCCGGACAGGGGCCTCTCGGCTGGCTCTACTTCCGGCTCCGCCCACCCACGCCCCCAATTTTCATTGGAGAAGTCTAGCCGCCAATCATACACATGCCCACCCTCCCACTCCCATTGGCCAAATCAGCCGTCTGTTTGATAGACTCGCGGTCTGTTGGTCAATGCTGCTCGGCGGTTGCTGGGGACCGCCTACGAGCTTTGCCGTAGGCGGCGCAAGAGGACGGGGCGCGGCGGGGGACACGGCGGCCGCCGCGGGGCTCGATCGGGCAACGGCGACGACGGCGGCGGCGGCGGCGACGGGTCTTCCTTCTCCCTCACACCCTTGCTCCTTTTTTTCTTCCTCCTCCTTTCCTTTCCGGCCAGGTCTCGTCCACTTCCCCTAACGGCGGCCCCGATCCTACGGTACCGAGGAGCTAGGGAGGCCGAGGGTGGGCCCGGCCGTTGGTGCGGGCTTTGGGCCCCGGGCCTTCCGTCCTGAAGCGGGAGCCGGGGGCGGGGCCGGGGCGCCGTTGTCGGCGGGAGGAAGAGGGAGGAGACGGGAAGCCTGACAGCAGACGCCTCCGCCAGGCGCCTGCCGCCTCCTCCCCTGAGACTGCCGCCAACTCTGCTGTCTAGTTCTCGGGCCCACGGCCGGCAGCTGGGGCTCGGCCCTGCCCAGCTAGCGGGGCAGGGGTTGTGGGGCGCCAGCGTGCTGAGCTTGGCGCGGGAGGAGGGAGTCTAGACGCCGGGAACGTCCCGCGCCCCGCCTTTCCCTCCCCCACCCGAACCCTGGGGCCTGGGGCGCGCGAGGAGGTGCAAAGCGGGGCGGACAACTGAGAAAGGACTGGGTTGAGGAGTGTTGAGGTAAACGTCGGAATCCGGATTTTTTGTGTGGAGTTAACCTAAAGGGAGCGGTTTTAAAGACACCTCCGTGGTGGCTGTGTCGTTCTTGGTCTTTTTATCTACCCTTCGTTCCCTCCCCCTCCCCCATTTTTTCTTTCCATTTGTTTTTCATGTTTTACAGTGAAGGCATGACTTCCCGGCACCGCAGGGAAAATAGGGTGCAAGCCCAGAAACTATTTCCCCATCACCACTTGTTGAAAAACTGATTTGAAGGCATCTCCGGGTTTGAACAAACGAAAGTGCCAGGATTTCAAGCGTCTTTGGTTTTGCGCTGGAGACCCTTCACTACTGAGTATCAAGACGAAAAAAACTGGAAACTGATCGGGTAAACATTTAAACTTGAAAACTTCTGGGTTTTATTTCGATCTAGTACATAATTTGCTGCTTCGTTTTTGTTGGCTAATTCCTGCTCTTAACTTTTTAACTTCCTCGTTTAAAATATCTACCTTCTATTGAAAACACTTTTGTTACTCGGGTCTCTGTAAAGTCGAGCATCCTCTACTGGGTGGATATTTGCCTCTGCAGTAACAGATTTTTGAAAGTTACAAGACATTGGACTGTATAGGCCTTTCACGTTAGCACAAATGATTGAGGATTTTACATTTCAGAGAATAATGAACATGTTTATTGTTTTAAAGTTTGAAATCCAAATATTTAAAGAGAAACGACTTTCACATCGAAAGATTTAGGTATTCCAGGGCACCGATATTTAATGTTTTTCATAACTAACTTGGAACAAAATTAATCATAATTTTGACTGATTTGCTATAGGAGTAAAAAATAGGTACCATTGACTTAAAGTTCAAGCATGTGTAGTGGTAATTCATTGCTGACGATTTGTGTGGCAGGAATCATATCTGTTCTTGACTGCCGTTGAAAACCTATAGCCTAATACAATATTTGGCACAGGAGAGTCAATCAAGCACTGAACAATTTGTTAATGGAAAGAAAATACAATTAAAATGTATTAAAAGCAAACTTTATCATAGTTCGCAGAATTTCCGTGAAACGTTAAGACTGTCTCAGAATTTACATCCACAAGTATCTTAACACATTGGCAATTTGGAGTTCTTTTGAAAGAGATTTCCTGTAACCCAATTACGAATTCTCTAGTATGGGTTAAGAGAATACTCCCATTATTGCTGATTACACTTTTAAAGCATTGTCGTTGAGAATGTACTTAGGAATTTTTCTCTAATGTATTTATAGAGAACAGAATTCCATCTTGAATTGTATCAAATTCATTTTAATTTCTTATATATAGGCTAATGTGAGAGCTTTGGCCAAAGGCACGGCTCCAGAAAACGAATGGTTGTCACTGACAACAGTTGTTCAGTATCTCAAGTTTTCAGTGTCCATAATGTAATGTCATGATTTTGGCAAAGATCATAAAAATTTGTTACTAGGGTAAATTGAGAAATTATTAAGCTGCGTCTGAGTTAAATACTTGGAAAAATAGTAAAGATAATCATTTACTTATTCCATCAACAAATTGTGATAGAGCACCTATCATACATACTAGGCACTGTGTTAACTTCTTAGATTTGTTCTGATTTACTAGTTAATAAGTGAAATAAATAATTAACAAATGTATTAGTCTTTAATGGAGAAAAGGGGAAAAGTGTTAGAAAAAGCACTTTGCATATCTTGATTATCATGCTTTAGAAAACTCAGTGGAGGCATATATGCATTAAAAAATGACTTTGAGCTCTATACCTTGGCTTTAACATTTAATGTCATTTTTGCTGCTGTTAATTGCAGTTGGTCTGTGTTCTTTTTCAGTTTTTGCTTTTTTTCTTCTCAGAACAAATCTTCATATAGAATTAGGCCAATTTAGTGGCCCACCTATTTGAACAAATTTTGTACACAATTGCCTACAATTGTGTTCCTAAAATCAGTTTTCCCAGAACTGTGAAGGTAAAAGAAGCTCTTTTAAACTTCAATACACATCTAAATTGATGAGAATAATATAATTAATACGCTAAATATTGACATCAGATTAGGTTTTCCTAAAAGATAGCAACATCGGAGTCAGTTGGGGTTCTTTTTTCATAGTTCTAATTTATTTGAATTTCATCAAATTCAAGGAATGGACCTAGCTGTTACTAGTAACTAGTTACTGGTACTAGTAACTAGTACCTTATATATTTCAGGTAAGTTAAGACTTAATGGACACACAGTCTATTAATTTGAATTAAGTTTTCTGAAGTCTTTAAGTCTTGAAATGTTTATACCTGTTTTTATTGTTAATTATTTCCCAAATGAACCATTGTGACACTTACTTTTGTTTCTCTTGTCTTGAAAGAACCTTATTCAGAGTCAGAATGGAAAGATTTGTAGTGACAGCACCACCTGCTCGAAACCGTTCTAAGACTGCTTTGTATGTGACTCCCCTGGATCGAGTCACTGAGTTTGGAGGTGAGCTGCACGAAGATGGAGGAAAACTCTTCTGCACTTCTTGCAATGTGGTTCTGAATCATGTTCGCAAGTCTGCCATTAGTGACCACCTTAAGTCAAAGACTCATACCAAGAGGAAGGCAGAATTTGAAGAGCAGAATGTGAGAAAGAAGCAGAGGCCCCTGACTGCATCCCTTCAGTGCAACAGTACTGCGCAAACAGAGAAAGTCAGTGTTATCCAGGACTTTGTGAAAATGTGCCTGGAAGCCAACATCCCACTTGAGAAGGCTGATCATCCAGCAGTCCGTGCTTTCCTGTCTCGCCACGTGAAGAATGGAGGCTCCATACCTAAGTCAGACCAGCTGAGGAGAGCATATCTGCCTGATGGATATGAGAATGAGAATCAACTCCTCAACTCACAAGATTGTTGACAAGGAGGTTACCACCATTGTGATCAAGATAAATGTGGAGTATTAAAGTTATGTGTTGATCGTGTGGTTCATTTTTATATTTATTTCATTTAAAATCATGTGATGCAGAATAGTTTTGCAATGTGTATATAGTTGCAGGCAAAAAAAAAAACAAAAAAAAACAAAAAAAAAAACCTCACTGCAAAACTTGTTGATTTTAGTCACCAATGGTGTAAAGCAAAACTTAGGGTTTAGAGTGTGCTAGGATACCTGAAACCTGATGGTTATCTTTAAAATTGATGGTTTTTCTCCTGAAATGTTTGTGCATGGAAGAACTGCCCTGCTTTTTTACCGTTGCCATATATGATTATTCCTTGTGAGATTACTTAATTACTTGGATTGAACACTAGCCTAGGAAATTGAAGCTGCTGCCAGGAAACACCACTCACAGTAACTTAAAGGAATTATTTCTGATTAGAGGATCCTCTTCAAAAAGGAAGGGATGGTGGAAAACTGTTCTTTTATCTTCAGATCCCTTGAAGAAATGACTCTCTTTATTTCAAACTATGCGTGTATATGATGTAGTTACCTTATCTATCCTTTAGTTCCTCACTGTCTTTTTTCACCCTTTTTTAAGGATTATTGTATTTAGTAGCAGCTTCAAGTGACCAAAAGACTAAAATCTTTCAGTGTCAGTGCCAAAAGCCGTGGGGAATTTTGCAGTGACATGATTTTAGTCTCTTACTATAAACAAATTTTGAACCATAACTTTTTTCAAGCATCCTCTTGAATTTGCAAGCCTTTTTTTTTTTAATGTCTTGATGTTAAAAGATTTCAAGATTGGCATTTTAATTTAAACAGATATTTTATGATTGAATTTCCTGTTTTTACAGAAAACTAGTAATTACTTTTTGGCTGACATCAGATAATAAGGAAATTACTTTCAATACATTAATTTTTCCATATGATTTATAAGATTTTAGGTAAATAGACTAGAAACAAGTTTACTTATTTTCACTTTTATGTGCTTTGCCTCTGGTGGTACAAGGTTTTTAAACATGGATGGTAAACAATTGTCTAGAAAGACTGGCAAGATTTTTGTAGTGGAGATCTGGCAGTATCCTGCATAACTGTTTGGGTGAGGAAATAATCAGTTCTGTTAAAGGTCAACCATGTTCAGGAAATGATCTCTATGTGAACTTCACTGTCCTGTAAGGTCATCAAAGTAGCTTAGCCCAGTTATGTCCTCTCCATTGGAGACCCAAATTCTATTTTTTAAAAACTAAACAGCTGAAGACTTGGACTAGAGCTTTAAAAAAGAATCTTAAATTCCTTGAAAACATTCAAGTTTAAAATACTTATAAAATATATTTCTATTACAAAGCACTGACATGAATGCCCTATGTGACTTGGAATTTTCTTAGGTCATTTTACCACAAATCTTCATTTAAAAAAAAAAGCCAAAGTGAATAAGAAAAGGTATTTTTCAGAAACAGCTTCCCATGTCTGTTTCTTTTACAGACTTTTAAGTTCCTAGTTGAGGTTGTTAAAATGCCCATCTGATGTTTAGATTTTTATGTGGGTTTTTGTTTTGTTTTCATTTTAAAATAAGCCTGCCACCAAAAAAAAAAAAAAAATTGCTTGTCAAAATTTGAACTACAAGTTTTTCCTCATGTTTATTACGTAAAGTAGCACAATAAATGCCTGGAGTAGTGCTGTCATTGCTAAAGCACATACGTGAGACCAGCAGCAAAACATAACCAAATGTACTTGCTTTTACTTTCCCTAGTAAAGAATTTGCAGGCAACCATGTTTAATTTGAATTATCTAAGATGGTAGAGATCTAAGAAGCTAGGAAAATAATTGAGTTTTATAGCATTTTTCAGAATACAAAAATAAGGTTAGATATACAATCATTCTAATTTTTCAAAATTCCATGTGATTCAGACAGCTCCCTATTTCAATATTAATTTGCACTAACAGCAAACACCTAGTGGTAGAACAGTTTTGAGTAGTCCTAAGCAGTAAACTGGATGATGTTGCACAAGAAAGGCCAATAATTCACATTTGAGTTTCTAGTAGTTATTACTGATTTGATGATCATTTAGGTCCCATATGTCTTAATGTATTTCTCCAGGCTCCTAACTATTCCTACATACACTTTATCTAGGGGCATAATCCATCCTCCTGTTAGGATTTTATCATGTCCTTAGAAGCATTTTCCATCCTGTTGTGGAGGTTTAATATGTTTGTTTACTGATTATGAAACTTTTTGTTCCCTGAAACTGGTTAACTTTGTCTCATAGTTAAATAGATAAGGCAGAATGATTGTTTTAGCCTGCTCAAACTGGTACAAATCCGTGAAACCATGGTTGGCATATGTTGGATAACAAATGAAAATGTCTAAGGCGTATGCTGCTGTGGAGGTATAGTGAACGTGTGTACAGAAACTTTCGATCTTAACTATATAGTGTTAGTGTGATGCTATACTATTGGAAAAATAGCAATTTTTTCTATTTTATAAGTTGTATGCATAAACATAAGGTTTGTAATGTTTCATTTATAAACTGCCTTCTTCAACACATGCTTACCTGTTAATAGTGTTTTCTTGAAGTATGGTAGTATGTCTTCCAGAATTTCACTATATGCTTACAGTAAATAGTTAACTAGCTTGTTGAAATGTTAAATTCCTTGTTTTTTGTTTTGTTTTGTTTAATTCTGTGGGGCATATAGCAAGCCTGAAGGACATTGTAATCATTTCTTACAGGGTGAAAATTTAGAAAGATTGTGTATGAGAGCCTAAATAGTTATTTTATTCATTATCATTTTTAAGACTTTTTTTTTAAACAAATGCTACTTCCAGTTAATGCATTTGGCCCTACTGAATTTTGAGGGACCAGAAAACTTTAAAGAAAAAGCTCTGCATCTTACAATTGTAACCAATTAAGTATCAGCTTGGGATTGTTCTGAAGTATTCATTGCTTAAAAACTATTGTAAGTAACAGTTGGCAAGATCTCCAAGCAGAAAGTTCCATGTAAAACTTTTGCCTGAAAGAATTTGTATGTGAATGTTAATGGAAAACACATTTAAACAAAATAAAATTTAAAGTGGCCCAAAATGAAAGCCACAAACATTTCATCATTTGGTGCTTAGTCTTTGTGAGGGCTCTCTGTGGTTTGACTTGCCCCAACTGCCTTTAAATGAGTACAGATCACCTTAAAACACATTCATTAAATAGAAGATCCATCCTATAATTTCACTGAAAATTTTAACAAATTGCTTTAGTTTCTGGTCAGCACTGATTAACTTGTGAAGTGACTGTCCTAAACCATTTATCTCAATCCATACTATCCTAGACTTCTAAGGTAAATAGAATTCTTACCTAGTGGTATTCTACTTGTATCCAGAATACTGTATTCATTAAAATTTTACTATGTTTATTTTTGTATTCCCGTGCTAACTTTTTTTTTTGCTCACGCATGTATCCTTAGTATAAACGTGTCACTTTTAAAGTTTTGTCTCTGTGACTTTCAGAAATAAATTTCAAAAAGAAATTGTTTCAAGTTTTTGAAAGTACATTTTGTGAGTCAGTAACATCTACATATTTTTTAATTATTTACGTAAGTAATCTCTACATCCAACATGGGGCTCAAACTCATGACCCCAAGATCAAGAGTCACATGCTCTACCAACTGAGCCAGCCAAGCACCCTATATTTTATTTTTTTAAGTAACATATATTTTATAGCTTCAAAATATTAACAGAATTTCCCTAATTGAGTTGCATTTTTCTACTACTTAATCTCTATAGGATTGTTAGCCCTTATGGCCAATGTAAAAGCATATATTTTGTCAAATCAGACACACATCATGGCTACAAATAGCTCTTTTCCTTAAAAACTACATAAGTGATAGTTAAATTGACCTAATCAGTGGTTTCATTGGAAACATTTTAATTTTCTACTTCTAGAAATACTATTTATGAAAGACAAGGGCCGAATTTGTGCTTCATATGTTTTACTGGGTTTCTCAAAGATTTGCTATATACTTACCACTGGGGGTGAAAAAAATGCAAAGAAGTTGAAAATTGTCTTGCCTTTTAGTAGTTTTACATAGTTTTGAGGCACATATTTTTCCTATTCACTTCTGTATGACAAAAAAAATTAATGAATTTATAAAATATTTATATTTCCTGGCATCAAAATGGTAGAAAGGACCTTAAAAAATCAGTCAATACTTTTGCTTCCAGTTTAATAAACCAGCGAAGGTCTGTCTTTACTTTTCCTAAAGGATCTCATCAAAGCTTTAATTAAGTGTAAACGAGTTGAATACATGTTCCTCTGGGTCTCTTAACAGTTCCTATTTTTTTTTTCTGTCTATGTGTAAGTTGGATTGTATTATGTACCTGTATGTCATGATGCAAAGACACTCCTGGGATCAGAGTAACCAACCTAACCTTGTGAAAGCTAAAACTAGGTGGTAGAATAGGACTACTTATGATCTGTTGCATTTGATAATGCAGGGCATGATTTCCATCTGACTACTTCTCAATATGTTACTTGATTTCAATTGTATATGCATACTCTGTACAGTGAATGTCTCTTACCTCTCTTTGTTTAAATGTTGGAACCAGATAATGTAAAAGCCCATGTCCTCAAGTTCTTGGTTAAATTTCAATAATATGCAATCAACTAGTATTTACTGAGTCCCTCCCTATCCTATACCTAATACTACCCTAGCTACTGGGAGCACATTAGAGAAAATAAATTTATGCCTTCAAGGAGCACACATTGTAGTGATAATACAGTATCATAATTCATTGTCATAACACTGTGATGGGGCGTAGGGGGACATATTGTTGTCTTTTCTAAGCAGCTCCTTTAAGCATTTGTCATAAGACTAGTTAGCCAAACCATTATCACTGGTTTTGTTTTGATTCTCGAAGTCTTATTTTGTACAAGAAGAATAGTAAAAATTGAAAATTTGTGGACTAAATGGTCTGCATATCCTTTGAAAATCTGGTAGTTTTGTAATCCACAAAATACATATATTACAGATTAAAATCTATTAGGCAATGGAATTGACCAATTTAAATACCTGTAAAATACAAACCTGCCACACGTTTTAATGCAATGTGCATGGTAAATCAAGAGCTCCATTGACTATTGGATATTGATACTCATTGGTGTACCTAATCACTAATGATTATCATAAGCCAATGCCCTCGGCTGGTATGGCTGGTATGTATATTAGATGAGAGATTCTCCAAACTTTTCTTTTTAAGCGTCAGATGAATCAATGTGTAATTGAAGACACTGTTTTTATATTCATTTTTCCTCTCTGAATTTTTTCTTACATTGTTCATGTAATACCTATTCGATAATAATAATAATTGAAGGAATTCTGTTTGATCTGGCAAATTCCACTTCTATGAATATATCCTAAGGAACAAAATAGTCAATATGTAAAGATACATGAAAAGGAAGTTCATTTTAATATTATAATAGTAACAAATGCAAATACTATGAATGTCCAGCAATAGGGGAAAAAAATCATGACACATCCACATTACAGAGCTATTCAAATGATATAAAAGTATGGATCAGAAGAGATATCTACAATATTAACTAAATAAAAAAATTACTGACGTGGTGATACTGAATGTGGTGAGAGAGAATATTTGCTTTTTTAAAAAATATTTTATTTATTTATTTATCAGAGAGAGAGAGAGAGCACAAGCAGGCAGAGTGGCAGGCAGAAGCAGAAGCAGGCTCCCTGCTGAGCAAGGAGCCCGATGTGGGCCTCAATCCCAGGACCCTGGGATCATGACCTGAACTGAAGGCAGCTGCTTAACCACCTGAGCCACCTAGGCATCCCAGAACACTTGCTTTTTGAACATCCCTGTGTATCGACCTATTTACAACAGGCAAAGTTATCTTTGTCACACACTTATATGTGTGTAGAAATATGAAGTAGACTGTTATTGAAACCTGCAAACACAGTAGTTATATCCAACTGTAAAGAATAGCAATATCACATGATTCATTTGCACTATTAAGGAGAATATTGAACAAATATTTTAAAACATCTTTTTTTTGAATTCTTTAAAATTTACTATCATAGAATTTAGTTGCATATTTACAAAGTTAAGTCATCTTTCTTTTTCCCAAGTTAGTCATTACTAAATACGTTCTGGGGAGTTAATTTCAAAGCTATAACTTTAATATCCCTGTATTTTTCTTCTATAAATAGCCTAAACTTTCTAGTTGTTCACAGAAGTTGTATACGTTACTCCACTGTGTTTCAATAATGCCTATAATAAGCATAAATTTAATCACTGGTAAAACCCCATCAGTGTGTTTCAAAATCTGTTAGTTAATGGGAATAAAAGGAATGTCATAATATATCATCAGGTAGTTCTTTATAACTTATAATGTCTGTGAAACGCTTTGATCTTCTATTTCAGAAAACCAGCACTAAATCAGGATTGAAACTCCATTTCTGGTAATTTTTTTGTCATTTAACTCTATTCTTCTCCATGAAGGTAGTTATTCTGGAATTCACAATCTTTCGAAAACTCTTTCCAGCGGGATATTGCCTAGCATCTCCTTGCTTATTGGCACAACAGTAATTTCTTTACTATTCAGTGTCATAGTGACATAGAACAATAAAGGTTCAGTCTTTCCCTATATCAGTGGCCATCTGTTCTTAATCTTTCTGTCTTATCAGATTTCCTGCTTTCTTCTCTAATGCTTCTTCATCTCTTCCTCTTGTCGATTCCTAATGCAGCACCTTTGGCTAACACAAAATATTTTCAACTCACTGACATCCCAAGAGTCACAAGTAGGAAATTCATGTCTACAATCCATGTAGTTATTAATCCACATTTTTTAGGTATACCCATAAAATGGAGCAGATTTTTGTAAGTCAAATTGCAAATACTGGGGCGCCTGGCTGGCTCAATTGGTAGAGCACATGACTCTTGATCTCAGGGTCATGAGTACAAGCCCCATGTTGGTGGAGATTATAAATAAATAAACTTTAAAAAATGGTTAAAATGGTAAATTGAAAAAAAATGCAAATACTGCCAGAATGCTGCAACCAGTATGCTCATAGAGTTATATATAAACGTGACTAGATTCTACGTTTCTATAGGTTTTACAATAAAATTATCTGCCTTTACAATTAACCTTAAACTCATTAGGTGTATGTAAATGTGCCCATCACATTGACTTTTGTGTTTGTTAACTTATATCAACAATGAAGCTAATAATATAAATATCTGATCAACCTAATCGTTTTCTTAGGGCTGTATGTAGAGTACCAATCATCATATCACATCTGGGAAAGACATAACATGAATATGTTTTCAAATTATAATCAGCATATTTTGGCATTTTCTTTGCTTCTGTATTGTTTTTTTTAAATTTGTTATCTGGGGCGCCTGGGTGGCTCAGTCATTAAGCGTCTGCCTTTAGCTCAGGTCATGATCCCAGTGTCCTGGGATTGAGCCCCGCATTGGGCTCCCTGCTCAATGGGGAGCGTGCTTCTCCCTCTCCCACTCCCCTTGCTTGTGTTCCCTCTCTCACTGTCTCTCTCTGTCAAATAAATAAAATCTTTAAGAAAATAAAATAAAAATAAAATAAAATTTATTATCTTCTTCAAAATAACACGCGCATATAGATTTTTAAAATCTGATAATGTAAATGATTTATAATCAGTAATGCCTGCCTCAAGCTATCACCTTTTCCTAGTCTTCAATTCTCCCATCACCTACCTTGAACTCTTTTACCTATTTCTTATTCTACTTTCGATATATTTTATGCTACAATTTTGATTTATCAGTTTTAGACATGATGTTTCCAAATGAAGATTTTGTTGTTTTCCACTATCATCATTCCACAGTTTCTCTCACCATAGGATTTTTATGTAGTTAAAATTAACAAAAAATGTTTCCATTTTTTATGGGCCATGTAAATGACTGAACCGAATAGCGTACTATGAGTATTTCCTTTCTCAAACAATTTTTTGATTTTTAAGAATTTTTATCATTTTATATCATTTTTTCTTTTGCTTATGTTCTCTTTTTTCTCAAATGCACCAAGAGATATGGTGAATACCTATATACCTATTTATAGCAGATACTTTATAATGCAAAAATATGCCAAATAAACTATTAATCCTATTTATTTTCCCAGAGACCTTTCTTCTCAGCCTTGTTTCTCCCTGCTCAAATTTGAACTCATTTTTTTTTTTTTCAGGTCCAAAACAGTGGTCATTCTGAGATATCTCTTTTCTTTGCTGCTTGTCTGGCTAGATCCTTCCTTTCTTGTAGTCCACAATCTATGCTTTGCATAATCCATTACTTGGCTTAAGCATGATGATCCAAAAGCTTCTCAGAAAAAATGTATAGAAGATTTATTTCTTGATATGTTGTATAACTGCAAATAACTTCATCATCGCCTCACAATTAAAATTTTGGCCAAGAAGATTGAAAATTTTCTTTGATATTTGAAGTCATTGATTCATTGTCTTTTATCATCTATTGTTACATTAATAAGTCTAGAGCTTTTTTCAAACTTGTTTCTTAGTTTATAAGGTGGTTTTATGTTATTTTTAGAATGTAAATACTTATTTCCAGAAAAGCAGTGAAGAGACACCCCAGGATGACTACTGTTTTGGACCTAGAGAAACACAGATTGAGAGTGGAGCAAGAAGTATAGGGCTGGGAAGGAACGTCTCCATGGAAATAAATGGAATATACGTATATGATATTTCACATATAATTCATGTATATGTATTTTCATATATTCGTATATGTTTCATTGTATATTTCATATTATATTTATATTATTTCTTTGATAACTTACTCTCTTTCATTTATTCTACCCCGCTTTTGATTTCTAACACCTCTTTCGTTTTTTGTAAACATTTCCTTTTCACCACATCCCATTATAAATTTATGATTGCAGGGGCTTCTCCTGGCTGGTTCAGTCAGGAGAGCATATGACTCTTGATCTTGGGGTCAGGCATTTGAATCCCATATTAGGGTCAGAGTTTACTTAAAAAAAAAGGTGAATTTATGATTGCAGTATCTTATTCCTCTGGGATTATTAGTTATAATTTTTAAAAAAGCTTTCTTCCGATAGTGCATTTTATCTGTTTCCTCCAGGCCTTTCTGTTTCTGACTGTTTCAATCTGTCTCTTCCTTATTGGAAACATTGTTTAGGTATCTAGTGATTCTAGGATGCTCATTCATTTTGAAGAACTAAGGAGCTGATTGCAATCTCTGTACGCATGGGTGAGACTTGACAACAGGTAGAATAATCAGAAGCAAAACACAGTCTTTGAAGAACTCCAAATGTCAGTTTCTTGAAATCTTTTATCTAGGTGGTTTCAATTTTTTCAAACACACAGGGAGGGGGTGACAAAGATGTGTATAGAATACCCAATTATTGGGATTCTGAGAATAGGATGAGTAAGGGAACTATTATGGATTGAATTATGTATCCCCTAATTCAAATGTTGAAGTCTAAACTCCAGTATCTCAGAATGTGACCTTATTTGGAAATAGGGTCACTGCAGATGTAGCTCCTTAAGATAAGGTCATACTGGAATAGGATGAACCCCAATTCAACATGACAGTCCCTTGTGAAAGGGGAAATTTGAATACAGACATGCCTTCACAGGAAGAATGCCACATAAAGATAAAGGCAGAGATTGGAGTGATGCAGCAGAAGCCAAGGAACATCAAAGATTGCCAGCAAACCACCAGAGGCTAGAAGAGAGACGAACAGATTCTCCTTCACAGCACTCAGACAGAACCAATCCTGCATACATTTTGATTCTTGGACTTTTAGCCTATGGAGCTGGGAGACAATACATTTCTGCTATTTAAGCCACTGACTTGTGGTTTGCAGTACTTCATTACTACATCATGAGGAAACCAATACAGGAGTTTACGGTTCAATACATAACAATTCTTGTAATCCTATGTCGTTAGGCCCTTGCCTCACTACTACCCTCTATTTGACTGACTTTCCTGAATCTAGAATTTCTCAGGCTCACATTTTCCAGAGAATAACCTTCTGGTCCTTTGATCGGTGAGGGGTGGAGATGAATGAGTGGGGAAATGGTTACCTACTTGTGTGGTCTAGGGAAGTGGGCCTGCAGCATGCTTAGAGCCTCATTTCAGCTTATAAGCGCTGAGCCTCTAAGGGGTTCCAGAGAGTGAATGACTGGTGCACTCTCTCCACTCCAGGAAGTCACTTATTACCCACCCAACCACACTCTATCTTTTAAAAGTTGGCATGGTGTGCATGGGTGGCTCAGTCAGTTAAGGGTCCTACTCTTGATTTTGGCCCAGGTCATGATCTCAGTGTTGTGAGATTAAGCTCTGTGCTAGGTGTAGAGTCTGCTTAAGATTCTCTCTCTCCTTTTCCCTCTGCCTGCCCCCAATCTCTCTCCCTCCCTCTCTATAAAAAAAAAAAAAAAAAGTTGGCAAAATTTATCATATATTATGTGTCCTTTTCCACTTCATTTATTCTTGTGTTTTATACATATGTGTACATACACACAAACACACTTTAATTTATGCATTTGTATTTCAGTGAAATTTTATGAGACAAAGGAAGTAAAAACACCCTAATTCACATTTTTTTAAATAAAGACTTGGACAAGGTTTTTTTTTTTATAAGTATTTCTTGATTTTTAAAAAAATATATATTTTTAAGATTTTATTTATTTACTTGAAAGAGACAGATAGTGACAGAGATAGTGAGAGAGAGCACAAGCGGGGGGAGTTGCAGGCAGAGGGAGAAGCAGACTCCCTGTGGAGCAGGGAGCCTGATGTGGGACTCAATCCCAGGACCCTGAGATCATGACCTGAGCCGAAGGCATATGCTTAACTGACTGAGCCACCCAGGGGCCCCTTAAAAAATATTTTTACTTACTTTTTTAAAGTAAGCTGTACACCCAATGTGGGGCTTAAACTCACAACAGTAAGGTCAAGCATTGCATGCAGTACTGAAGGAGCTAGCCAGACACTCCACTAATTCACCATTTTTAACCAGAAGTCCTTTGTTTCTGGTCTCAATATGTGACATTTAAACATCAAAGCCAGAGAATGGATCGATATAACAAGCCAAACACATATATTTGCTTCCCTTTAAGTCTCAAATCCCTTAAAATCTGAGAAGAAATTCATAGTAGCATTATAAAATAAAAAAGGTTTCCATGAACAGATAAGACATCTTGAGGAATCTCTGGATAATGGAAAGATTGAATTATATGGATGATGAAAAGCAGATTTTATTAGATTGATTGAAAAGTGAGACAGTGAGAAAAAACAAAGCCCAAATGCTTTAAAGAAAACCACTGAAGAATCCAGAAGGGATCCAGAAAAATGACAAGGTCAAAGTGAACAACTATGAAAAGAGGAGATGTTGTCTCTGAGTAATCAGCAGGGTATATGGCCAATAAGGTTAGCTAGATGGCAATACCTTACAGGGCTGGAGAAGTGTTCTCCAGAAGTCTATATATACCCTGAATCAGCATCTGATATATGATACTGTTTCTCCCACAAGCAGTGCAGGAATCAAGGAGTAGAAATGGGAGTGGGGCCACTTACTATTACCCCTGGTGACCCACTAGCAAAATATTTGCTTCCTTTTCTCACGACTTTATGCCCTGCTGGCCTAGAGGTCTTAGTTCCAAAGGGAAGAATGCTTCCACCAGGAGACACAACTATGATGTTCTATTAAACTGGAAGTTGAGACAACGGCCCAGCCACTTTGGGCTTCTCATGTCTCTCCATCAATAGCCAAGGAAGGGAGTTACTGTGCTGGCTGGGGCAATTGAGCCTGACTGCCAAGGGGAAATTGGACTGCTACTCCACAATGGAGGGAAGGAAGGATATGTATGGAATACAGGGATCCCTTAGAGTATCTCTTACTATTACCATGCCCTGTGATGAAGGTCAATGGAAAACTTTGACAACTTAATCCAGGCACAGCTACTAAGGGCCCAAACCCTTCAGAATTGAAGGTTTGGTTCCCCCAACCAGGTAACATGCCTAGCTGAGGTACTTCCTGAAAGTAAAGAGAATACAGAATGGGCAGTGAAAGAAGATAGTTTTAAAATTCCAGCAAGGACTACAAAACCAATCACAGAAAGGAGGTATTGCCTTTTTTTTTTTTTTTTTTTGCTACAAATACATTTGTGTGTCAATATATCTGTATCTATTTCTTTGTTTTCTTTCTTCTCCTATTCCCTTATCATGGTATATAAATATATTGCCTTTATATCATACTATTTAATACTAATTTTACATCATAGACTTTAAGTTAAAGGATATTAAAGAGAAAAGTAAACCTCACCCCAAGATCTAATCTTTTCTTCTAAGGAAGGTTTTATATGTTTTTGGTTGTACACAGGATGATTGTGTCATGTTAGGTGGAATTATGACCTTTTTATTGTCTTTATTTGAAGACTAAGGGTGGTCTAATGAGATGTGTATGGGTGCCAAGTTGACCAGGGGCAGATTTGTGATGGTCAATTTAATATGTCAACTTGACTGGGTCATGGAATGCCCAGATATTTAGTCAAACATTATTCCGGATGGGTCTGTGAGGGTGTTTTTGGAAGAGATTAACTTTTGAATCAATAGACTGAATAAAACAGATTGTCCTCTCATCCAATCAGTGGAAGGCCTGAATAGAACAAAAGAGCTAACACTCCCTCAAATGAGGGGTAATTTCTTCTTGTCTAGCTGCTTTGAGCTGGGACATCAGCTTTTCCTGGGTCTCAAGCCTGCCAATATTCACACCGGAACTGCAACATTGGTTCTCGGGTCTCTTGCGTACCAACTGTAGTTCTTGGGACTTGTCAGCCTCCATAATTATATGAGCCAATTCCTTATAATAAATCTCTTTGTGTGTGTGTGTATATATATATATACATATGAATGCATATATACATGAAAACAGAAGTGTGTTCTCTCACAGTTTTGGAGGCTACACATTTGAACTCAAGCCTGTCAGCTAGGCCATATTCCCTCTGAAGGATATAGGGGAGAATCCTTCCTTGCCTCTTTGTAGCTTCTGGTGGCTTACAGGCAATCTTTGACTTGCAGCAGCAGCACTCCAATCTCTGCCTCTGTCGTCACAATCTGGCTTTCTCCCAGTGTGCCTGTACTTAAATTTCCCTCTTGTTCTTCTTCTCCTTCTCCTTCTCCTTCTCCTTCTCCTCCTCCTCCTTCTCCTTCTCCTCCTCCTCCTCCTTCTCCTCCTCCTCCTCCTCCTCCTCTTCCTCCTCCTCCTCCTTCTTCTTTTTCTTCTTCTTCTTCTTCTTCTTCTTCTTCTTCTTCTTCTTCTTCTTCTTCTTCTTCTTCTTCTTCTTCTTCTTCCTTTTCTTCTTCTTCAGAAGGAGGAGGGACAGAGGGAAATGAAGGGAGAATCTTAAGCAGGCTCCAAGCCCACCACAGAGTCCTATATGGGGCTCAATTTCAGAACCATGAGATAATGACCTGAGCCAAAATCATGAGCCAGACACTTAACTGACTAAGCCACCCAGGAGCCCCTAAATTTCCCTCTTATAAGAACACAGTCATTTTGGATTAGGACCTATGCTAGTGATCTCATCTTAAACCGATTACATCTGCAAAGACTCCATTGACTCTATTGTCACATAAAGTCACATTCACAGGTACTGGGGTTAGGGCTTCAATGTGTCTTTTTGAAGGACACAATTCAACCCATAATATGAACTTACTCACTAACTTAGTGCATCAGTCAAAAAGTTTGCCAAGTATTTGACAAAACCAAAGACATTAAATAACATTGACTAAGATGACCCATCAGGTGATTTAAAACACCAAAAGAGAACATTTAAAAAAATGAACTAGCTTCAGATTGGATATCATACAAGAGAACACTATATTCACAAAACTATAGGCTGCAACAAAAAGATTGCAATCAGAGGAAAAAATAGTTCCTCCAAATGAAAAATAATATAATTTAATAATGGACAGCCAGTACTAAATGATTTGGGAGATAAAGTTATAGAACTCTCCACAATTGAAGGGCAAAAGCCAAAGAGCATGAAAGAGTAGGTAAGCATGTATGTTGTCTATCAAATAAAAGTTCCAGAAAGACAGAAAAAGAGAATCTGAAGGGGACAAAAAATCAAATCTGCAACTAAAGGAAATTTTCCATGATGCCCAAAATCACAAATGTTGAGATTTACAAGAGTGCTCTGAATGTTTTTTTTTCAAATGTTAACACAATAAAAATCTTTGCCTTAGACAATTACTTGTGAAATTTCAGAGCTCTTAAGACTCAGAAAAATTGCTGAAATCTCCCCAAAAGGAAAACTACTATCCACACAGGAAATGATGCTTTGCAAACGCTAGGGGCACCTTGACATTCCATGAGATCAGAAAATGCCTCTGGGAACTGGGTAGCACTTTAGTACCAAATAATACTAAATACTTGGTAATAGAAGTCAATAGATCAATACTGTGGTGTAGTAAGAAATATATTTGGTCTTTATCCCTGGTTCATAGCACAGAGCTCCTAAAACTCTAATTTCCTAAGAGATAGGCATCTTTTGCTATTCATGGCTAACCCTTTGACCATACCTGAGTTGATGCTAATGAGCTTGATGAGCTTCCATGTTGGTGAAGGTATCCACATGCTAGGAGGGTGTTGCACCCCAGTTCCATAGGGACAGAAGCTCCAGCCCTTAAGAGCCCTCTAGACCTCACTGATGTACTTCTTCATCTAGCTATTTATCAGTATCTTTCATAATAAACTGATAACATAAATTAATGTTTCCCTCACTTTTATGAACTCCTCTAGCAAATTAAAAGAACCCAGGAGACGGTCATGGGAGCCTCCCATTTATAACCAGTCTGTCAGAAGCACAGCAGCAGCCTGAACTTGTGATTGGCATCTGATATGAGGTCAGTCTTGTAGGACTGAGTCCTTAACTGGTGGGATCTAATACTATTTCCAGGTAGTGACAGAATTGATTAAATTTGTAGGACACCCAATCGGTGTCCAACGAGAATTGGAGAATCGTTTGGTGGTTGTTGAAAAATACTCCAGAAATACCTTCCAAATGCTTAGTATGAATTATTCTGAAATCACAAGTATGTACCTATCCAACCAGAATTAATTAATTAATTAATTAATTAAGAGTAATCTCTACACCCAACTTGAGGCTTGAACTCACAACCTTGAGCTCGAGAGTCACATGATTTACTGACTGAGCCAGCCAGGCACTCCTATCCAAACTAGAATTTAAATGTAAGATCAAATGTAATGACCTGCAAAGGCTCCAAAAGTTACCACCCACAGAACCTCTCTGATATAATTACATAACAATACATAACAAAAAATTTTAAGTGAACATAACAGAAGATGTGATGATATACAAGAGCAGCCCATGAACACACAGTTAGATTTTAATATTGTATAATGCTTAAAAACAGTACAAAATATGATCCTAAAATTCTTGATGACAACATTTAGAGACTGGGATGAAGGTTTAAAGTAAAAACCAAAGTAAATAAAACCTAAAACCATGCTAAGATCAACCCTAGTTATTGCTAAAATTGTAACTTTTAGATGTTGCTATAATTAAATATAAATGTTGCTAAAAAATATAAATTTGTATATTAATGAAAGAACAGGAACCGTATGTGTAATTCCCAATCCCGTTAATGGAAATGAAATTTAGAAAAAGAAAACCATTCAAACAAATCAAGAAAGGAATAAAACAAGAGGAAAGCAGTGCAAAAGACAAAAACGTGAGGTGGTAGGAATGAGTCCAAATATGTCTGTCATTATCATATAGAAAAGTTTGTTATTGAAAGAATATTGGATTTTTAAAAAGCAACTTAGAACTGTACTTAAAACTACACTGAAAGTTTGAAAATGGTATATTAGTGAGAAGCTAGGAAAACAAGAACATTTTTGACAATATTACAATCAAGAACAAATAGAATTCGGATGCCTGGATGGCTTTGTTGGTTAAGCATCTGCCTTAAGGTCAGGTCATGATCCCAGGGTCCTGGGATGTGTTGTCAGGCTTCCTGCCCAGCAGGGAGTCTGCTTTTCCCTCTGTCCTTGCTCCTCCCCGCTGCTCATGCGCGCACGCGCGCTCTCTCTCTCTCTCTCTCTCTCTCTCTCTCTCTGTCAAATAAATAAATAAATCTTAAAAAAATAAAGAACAAATAGAATTCACAATTTTAAAATGGAAAAAAATACTTTTTTGATATTGATAAAATAGACACTGTGCCTCTTTCTAGCCCTCTACTCTCCATTTTCATCAAAGAAAGAGCCAGCCTCAGCTCAGAGGCTTAGAATTTTAACATTGTTTTGTTTTTAGTACGTTCAGTTTTATAGTTAAGTTCTATTTATGGATATTTCATCTTGGTTTTCCAATTATAGTTTTGCTAGTTTTCTTCTAAAATAAATCCTAAATTGTAAAAAATAAGCGAATGTAAAATACCATATAAATAATAGCATATATGAGCCTTGGGTAGAGCAAAATACTTCAAGGCACTGTTTGACGTCACACAGATATGACAAAACCCAAAAGGCCACGTGGGACAGTATGGCTAGCTGCTCCCCAAACTCACATACAGTTGGACTGCATTTCCCAGTCTCCTTCTCCAGGTCATGGCGTGCTGGCTGGTGGAATGTGAGTGGAAGTCAAATGTTAATTGTAGAGGCTGCTTTTAGGCAACCGGCTTGAATAATAGGATTAGAAGGGGCCCACAGTGACCCCAAACCCCTGGCTGAATACAGACAGGCTCATCAGGAGACCCACCTCAAAATATCTATAAGCCCTAGCCGACCAATGGGTTACTTACACCCGGACACTGGTACCAAAAAAGGAAAATTCCATATGCTCCCATACCTCCTCCTCCTCCCCCTTTAAATAGAGTCCCCACCCATTGCCTTGTGGCAGAGTCCTCTCCTCTGCTGTCCCGCCCTTGCCTTGCATTCAATAAACTTTTATCTCCTTTGTTCTGCCTCGGGTGAATTCTTTCACTGCTGAGCCATCAGCTTCCACCCAATCGGGTCGCCCCACATTTGGGGGCCCCCCATCCAATGCAGAGAGGCACCACATTAACCTCTTTCACTTTCTTTCCCCTCTGCTGGCAGAACCCCAGGCTCTAAAGGAAGAACTGACAAAACAAAAAGAGCTTGGGAAGTTGCACTGCGTTCCCATAGAGGTAACATCAAATGCTGACACTGCCGTGTCATCAAGGAAGGTCACCCTCTAGAAGGTCGTCAGAACAGTGAACTTTTTCTTTCCTTCAGATGGGTTGTGGTATCAAGGAGAGACAAGCACACAGACACACGCCAACTCACTCCACACAGCTGAGCCTTGTATTGTGCTGGTTTGCATTATATTCCTCATCTAACTGAAGTTTTTATTTTATTATATATGATTACTATGTTTTTTCTTTTATCAACATTTCGATAATCAACAGAATTCATCGTATTACTTAAGAGAATAGACTTTTTTTTTTGAGGTTTTACCAATGAATTTAATATACGCAAGGGAAAGCTCTAATTATATATGCATCTCATCTGTTCATTGCAGCAGGCCCTATATAGGCTTAGAAAGGAATTTGGAAGCTCCTACTTCAAGTTGTGGGGGTACATTCATAAGTTAGTAAAACCACATTTAAGAATTTTACAGTTAAGGGGACGCCTGGGTGGCTCAGTTGGTTAAGCAGCTGCCTTTGGCTCAGGTCATGATCCCAGGGTGCTGGGATCAAGTCCTGCATCAGGCTCCTTGCTTGGCAGGGAGCCTGCTTCTCCCTCTGCCTCTGCCTGCCATTCTGCCTCCTTGTGCTCTCTTTCTCTGACAAATAAATAGAATCTTTAAAAAAAAAAAAAAAGAATTTTACAGTTAAGGATTTTAACTACATTAGAATGATCTTTAAACTATTAGTCCCGAAGAAAGTTCTTCTATTCCACTTTTGAGAGAATGAATTTCTTCTTAATATTATTTATGTGTGAATTGTTCCACTGTATATCTGTGTGTATGAATATATGACCAATTCCTAATTATGGGCGACCTTTGCTCACTATCTATTAAGTTTCTGGTCTAATTTTGTGAGAGACACTCTTCTCTCGACCTGAGGAACACAAGGTCAAGTTGATAACAAGCTCAAGAAGCTCTAATAGGGTAAAGAATTGAGGGGGAAAAAACTCCAGTATAGCATAACTTCACTCTATTCAAATAAATGAAAATTGAAATATCAGTGAGATAACTTATTTGTGGCTAGAAAAGATGACTATTATTTTTTAAATGTTATCAGTGTATGGGAAAGATGGATATCTCATATAATGTTAAGAGAATAAAAAATGAGGAGGCATGCCTGGGACTGGGTGGCTCAGTCGGGTAAGGGTCCAACTCTTGGTTTTGGCTCAAGTCATAATCTCATCTGGCTCCCTGCTCAGCAGAGAGTCTGCTTGTCCCTCTCTCTCTCTTGCCTTTCCCTGTGCCTGGACACACACACACACACACACACACACTCTTTCTCTCTCAAAAAAAAAAAAAAATAAATAAATAAAATCTTGAAAAAAAAGAAAAGAGGATTAAAAAATGGTAGATTCTGGATACAATTTGAGAATACACAGTAAAAGCCTTGAAATGTGCAAATGTTTTAGTCCAGAGATTGCACTTCTTTGTTTCTGTCATAAAGAAATAGTCATTCTAGTATACTCATGACAGTGGTTTTTTTTTAAGAACAAAGACGTGTATTTAAATGACCAATAATTAGTACATTTTTATGAACCAGTAATACCAGGGTAGAATGCTCCACAGTTCTTAGAAAAAGATGCTGTAGAAGAGAATTTAGACATGGAAAAATGTTCACATTATATTTTGATATTACATGAAAAAGTAGATTACAAGTAAGTCCATCCTAAGGTATTTACATTTGTCGTGGGTAGTAGAATCTCAGGAA
The DNA here is from genome assembly GCA_028534135.1 of Potos flavus. Taxonomy (NCBI): domain Eukaryota; kingdom Metazoa; phylum Chordata; class Mammalia; order Carnivora; family Procyonidae; genus Potos; species Potos flavus. Next base: position 157,236,526 of record CM052898.1, read on the forward strand.
TTTTTATTTTCTTGTACATGCATATTCATGATTTCTAACCTGAAAATGTCAGGCAGTTAATGTCCCTGAAGCAAACAGTTGACCAGTGGGAAATGGGAGCCTATCAAATTTATTACAAAGATATTCAGTTATGTACATGCTACTTTTATGATTGTGAGAGAGCCTCAAGATATGTTGGTCATATTAATTCAGAATTACAGGCGTTAGAATCTGCGTAGCAGGTATCAAAAGTTGCATTGTATGACTGATATTCTAATAACTCAGGATATATAACATTCTGGCATCCTTCTTCTTTACCCAACTGCTCCTACAAATGGTGCTTAATAGCCCTGGAAACAGGAGTAGTGTGTTTATTGGTTTATTTACAGAATTTTGTCTATATTTTCAGCATTACAAAAGCTAAAGCTTATTGATAGTGACTCCATAAAGTATGTGTTATTTCCTCAGTGGGGAGAATAGGCTATAGGAAAAGTACAATAAAAAAAAAGAAAGCAAAGAAAAAAATTCAATTTAGCTTGTGTGGTTTGAGAGGGTTGGTTATCACCTTGATCGAATGAGATTTATAATTTCCTTGGAATGAGATTTCTCACAGTGACTGAATATCTTCTAGTTATTTGTAAAATCAATTAAATAAGTAAATGCATTAATTACAAATGTCGGCATTATAATTTTATCTACTTGAGTGTTATTTATCACCTATATCCTCAATACCAGGCAAGCAGTCCAAGGAAGTTTCAAGAAACTATGTTTGCCAATAAGTTAAGATGGTATCTGAAGTTGATTTGCCCATTATAGATTTTCTACTGGATATCTGAGATACGGGTTAATTATGTTAACACATTTGGAAGGAAAATACTTTTTGTTTTCTACAAGGAATTATCTTGAAAACAATTAAGAGCCAGCAGTCCCATTTGGCTAAAGTGACCAGAACCATCTTGGAGACAGGAAAGACTTAAGAGGTAACCAGTAGAAGGACAAAGTGTTGGAAAGATGCCTTTGAAGAAGGGGAAGAAGACAAAGGGAAGTTAGTTTAAAGAGAGAGACAGAGAGAGAGAAAGAGAAAGAGAGTTGAATACCATGAATAGTATTTAGACTGAGTCTTGTGACACCTGTTGACCAATAGTTTAAAGTGTTTATTTTAAAGATTTTATTTATTTATTTTGAGAGAGAAAGAAAGACCGAGCATGTGAACGTGAGAGCTGGGTGTGAGGGTGAGTGGAGGGGGAGGGAAGGGCAGTGGGACCCAAGCAGACTCCATGCTGAGTGTGGAGCCCAACACAGATCTCCATCTCACAACCCTGAGATCATGACCTGAGCTGAAATCAAGAATCAGATGCTCAACCGCCTGAGCCACCCGGGCACCCCTATTTTTCTTTTTGTTTTCAATCTGCCTTCAGGAAATTCACTAGTCTCTATGGTTTGGTGTTCCATTTGATTAGTTTGGCATTTTAAAAATAGTTTCTCCTTTTTAGTTTCCAAATAAAATTCCTTTTGAAAAAATACCAATACAAAATACATATACGGTCAGTACAACTGAAGAGGACCTGTGAGCCCTAGATGTTAGTTCCAGCTGTCCTATAAATTATTTGCATGATTTGGACAAGTTAATATAAAGTTCTCTGAATTTATCTCTGAATAAAGTACTTCTGTGAAATGTCAAGTCTGGTCTATCAGTCCCAAAATGCTTTTTGGCTTTATAAATATAAAATTACTGTTTAATGATAAGAAAAATTCTGTGCACACTGAGATGCTGGTAATTCTGTGCACACTGAGATGCATATTCAGCCTCCTCTTAGACAGCAGAGTCTGGAAGTATTAAAACGGTTGGAAGCAAAGAAGAAAAGACTGGGAATAACAATAAGCATTATGAAATTTCTGCCTGAACTGTCCAATATAAACAACCTGGGGCATAAATGTAAAAATATGTGAGTGTCAACTTTAGAAGTGGTGATAAAACATATATGGTAGCCATAATATAAGGTAGAATATGATATGGCTACAGGAGTAGTAATCTGAGAACAGAGAGGAACAAAAACGTTTCTTCCTTTTCAGTTTTGAAAAAAAATGTATTGAAGGTTATAATTTATAAGCAAGAATTATTGAAAGTTAATTGGGCTGTGTAGTGGATTAAAAGTGGTCCCCAATTCTTTGACATTCCTGTCATCCAGAAGTGAGAGTCTATGTCCCCTCACCTTAAATCATTGTGGATTCTATGCCTGCTTTGACCAATAAATTATGGTAGGAAAAACATTGTGCCAGTTTCCAGGACCAGACCTTAAGAAACTGGCAGCTTAGGGATGCCTCAGTGGCTCAGTTGGTTGGGCGGCTGCCTTCGGCTCAGATCATGATCCCAGGGTCCTGGGATCGAGTCCCGCATCGGGTTCCTTGCTCGGCGGGGAGCCTGCTTCTCCCTCTGCCTCTGCCTGCCACTCTGCCTGCTTGTGCTCTCTCTCTCTCTCTCTGACAAATAAATGAATAAAATCTTTAAAAAAAAAAAAAAGAAAGAAACTGGCAGCTTATACTTCCTGTTTCTTAAAAAACTCTTTCTGGGAGTCCTGGGAAGTCAAGTAAGAAGTCTGACTACCTTGCAACTGTCATGCTAGAAAAGCCATAAACAGGTGCCCTGGGCAACAGTTATAGCTAAACTCAGCCTTCTAGATTTTCCCACCAAGGTATCAGTTATGCAGGTGAAAGGTCTTGGACCTTCCAGATCATCCCATCCACCAATTTATATAACCCAATGATCTCAATCAATCTCATGTGGAGCAGAAGTGTCTCTCAGCTAAGAGGGGCTCAACTTCCTTGCCCACAAAATTGTGAGATACGGCAAAATTATTGTTTGAATTGTTAAATATTGGGGTAATTTGTTATACAGCAATAGGTAACTGAAACAATCTGATAAACGATTGTTAGATTGTCTTTTTGTCCCAGAAGTTTTATTTGGTTTATGGTATACTGGGAAGGCAGTTTATGAAATCAGACCTTCTAATCTTGGGTCTTGTTTGAAGACTACTTGAATTTTAACACCTAGACAGAAAATTGCATTAATTCTACACTCCTTTTTACTTTTTTTCCTTTCTGTTTTTGGGTGGTTGCATGCCAGTTAGAGGACCAGAATTCCCTTAGGTCTGTCACCTGGTAATCCAAACTCCATTAAGTAAGATCCAACCACCTCTTGTTCTAAACAGGCAATTTCCCTCCAAATATTCCTGCCTTCTGTGTTTGACACCATGGTGGGATTGGGAGAAATTCTGTATCTATCTTCTATCAGCTGGAATTGGATAAAAGAGCTTCAATTTTTGGGAAAGAGACTTTTTTTTACTACTTTTAGTAGTAGTAGTAGTAGTAGATTTAGTAGTAGTAGATTTTTTACTACTCATACTAATCCTGTTTCACCTCAGGCAAGTTACTCACACTCTCCTAGCATTAGATTTGCTGTTTTCTGTTTTGTTTTTTTATAAAGCGAGGGTAATAATTCCTACTTTGTTGTGAGGTTGGTAGCACCATATATATAAAAAGCATGTACCGTAAAATAACGTGGCCGCATAATATGCACTGACATATAGTATAGAACAAAGTTGATGTTTATTTGTTTATTTATTTAAAAGTTGATGTTTAGAATAAGTTTCTTCCAGATTCCAGTCCCAAATCTGCTTCTCTTTCTGTTCAACAAGTACTGAGTACCCGCCATAATTCAGGCTCTGATTTTGATCCTGGATATACAGAGATGAGTAAGTCACAGCTTCTGGCCTTGACGAGGAGGTCAAAGATCAAGGAGGAATTTGGAAATTAATCAGACATGTGAAACCACATAGCTTATTACTCTGAAGAGTAATAAGGGCTCATTTATAGATCACAGCAGCTATAAGAACAAAACACAAAATCCTGGGAAGTTATTAAGATACCAAGTGATCGAGGTTAAACTGAGCAGAAGAGATTCTCTCCAAGCACCACGTGAAGCAAGGGACAAATTATGTTCTTAAAATCACAGAGTGCAAGCTGAGAACAAGAAAAACATTGTTAAACAAAAGCGGGGCAACCGAAGCCCAAGTAAATTAAATATGCAGAATAAGCATAAGTCTCTGAATGGCATTTTATAAAAAGTTTCATATAGGATGCTGTTCTTTGTTACAGAGGTTTACAGGAAGCTTAGTTTAAACAGTTGGTACTTGCAGTGCAACAAGCATTGCCAAGCTGAACCACTACCCCGTGAGAAATTGAAAGTGAAACTAATTGGAATAAATTCTCAGTAGCCTACTAACATCAATGCATACATAGGTATATTTGCATCCGATCTACAAAAGCACTAAAAGTCACAAAGTCTATACCCTCGAGGACATCAGTACCTCCTGATACATATAGGTAACAGGAGGAGCATTAGCAGAAAAAAATTTAGAAGTGCAGGCGAAACTGTCACTCAGCCTCAACCACACTATCCTCCCGGCCCTATGTCCTGCCTCCTGAACCTTCTAATTACTTCTGCAGACCGAAGTGTTCAATGAAGTGTATTTAAAAGGAAATGATACTCTGTAATAAGATGTGTTGGCCTTTCATTCATTCAAAATATTAATTGAATACCAGCTAGATTTCCAGTATACTAAATCACGTAAATTTTATTTTAACACTGCGATACTTTTAGATAATAGTTTTCATGAACTATATCAAGGCCTCTTCCAGCCTTAACCCTAGAGCCAAGTTTTCTTTCGATTATTTTTGCCTAAAGGACAATTTTATTCTAACTCCAAAACCGATCGTGAAACTTACATATGTCGGTTTTTATATAAAACCATGTTTAGCACAGGACAAAGCTATTACCAGTATTCGAAACAATGGAAAATACATGAATTTGGTTATTATGTTCTGAAAGTGTCCAAAACAAAGATAAATTGATATCTTAAGGAAAGATCTTGCAGTTATAAAACATACACTTTAAAATGTACAAAATGTACATTTTATAACATAAGTTAATTAATATTCAGATCTGAACTAAGAATGTCTTTGTGTACATCAGCTTTATAAATCATTAAATATTTTTAGGTTGGAGTGCCTGGGTGACTCAGTGGGTTAAGTGTCTACCTTCAGCTCTGGTCATGATCCTCAGGTCCTGGGATCAGGCCCCACATCAGGCTCCCTGCTCAGCGGGGAGGCTGCTTCTCGCTCTCCCTCTGCCCCTCCCCCTGCTCCTGCTGTCTCTCTCTCTCTTAAATAAATGAAATCTTAAAAAAAAAAGTTAAAAAGGGGGAATTAAAACATTAAAATGTAGATCTAAAACTTTTAGGATTTTAGGATCAAATAATACAATTTATTGTTTTTAGGATGTTTTAAAATTTGATTAACTATATATTTTTCCATGATTTCCAACTTCCCTGTTTAGATATGAATTTTTTTTAAAGATAAAATTAATTCTGGTAATTTAGGGAATGTTTGATTCTGTTAAGTATCTACTTTTAGGTTTTTATTTTGATATTTACTAGGAGTATGTTTCCTCTAAGACTATGTAAATATTGAGAATTTAGAAATATAGAAATTTCTATCTAGAACATTTGATACATTGGAAGAAATGCATTTTGTTTAGATACCTTTAGGTACATTTTCTGAATTTTCTATGTGTGAGTCATAGTATTGACCTTTTTTGGTCAATAAATATTATTTATTATATTAATTAACTCATCTGGAATGACAATATTCTATGGAGTTTTAAGTTGGGTAAATACTTGAATTCCTTAGGGATTGAGAAAATTATGGCAAAGTTTACTCACAGAAAAAGCATACGAAAACCCAGGGGAAACCTGAATCAGAAACCAAATCTGGTGTTTATTTATTTGGCTGTATGAAAAAAATGTGCTCTCTGATCTCTACATTATATAAAATAAAATTTTCCATGTCATGTAATTAGTCGTTAATAGTGACATATAATTTCTTTTTTAACCTCAAGTACAAAGAGTTGCCAGTCTCATTTCTTGGCCCATGACACTATGACCATTAGCACAGCTTTCCCTTCTTTGATTTTGGCTTATTTCATTGTATTATATTTTCTCTTCAGATCTTATTCCAACTCATATCTGCTCCGCTACCCCCAGGGTATATGCTAATGTGTTTTATGTCCTAGAAAATTTTCGTATCCCTAAAACATGTAGTGTTTCTTCTCTATTCATGTGTTTTTAATTTACACAAATGACATTATACTATGTATTTTTTTCACTACTCACGTTTTCAAGATTATCCATGTGGCTTTGATTATTTCTAGTTCATTATCTCTGACTACTTCATAGCATTCTATAATATGCATCACCACATTTTATCTATCCATTGTCTCAGGGATGGAAAACTAAGATTCCTTCAAATGCTCACTTTCACAAATAATGCTGAGATAAACTATCTTGTATCTGTTCTTTTTAGGGGTTTGTGCAAGATTGTCTCTGGGCACATTACCAAGACTGGGGTTTCTGAGTCAAAGGTTTTATGTGTCTTTACTTGTCTATCTAATTTGATTTTCCAAAGAACAGCTCTTGGATTTATTAATCTCTTCTTTTCACATTATTATTATTATTGGTCATTCTTTATTTTATTGACTTTTCATCTGTCTTTATTACTTCCTTCTTCCTTTTCTCTCCCCAACCAGTTTTACTCCTTTGTTCCCTCTCTATCTTCTTAGGTTGCACTCCTAGCCCATTTATTTTTAGTTGTTCCTGTTTTCTGATAAATTCATTTAAAACTATAATGTTTCCATTAAGCAATGCTTTAGTAATGTTCCTTAGACTTGATACAGAGTACATTGTTTTTTAGTTATAAGTATTTCACAAGTTTCTCCTATTTTTCTCTGTTTAATCAGAAGTCATTTAGCAGGGGCACCTGGGTGGCTCAGTTGTTAAGCATCTGCCTTCGGCTCAGGTCATGATCCCAGGGTCCTGGGATCGAGCCCCACATTGGGCTCCCTGCTCAGCAGGAAGCCTGCTTCTCTATCACTTCCCCTGCTTGTATTCCCTCTCTCGCTGTTTTTCTCCGTCAAATAAATAAATAAAAATCTTTAAAAAAAAAAAAGAAAGAAGAAATCATTTAGTAGAATGCTATTTAAAATCTCCAAATAGGGGCGCCTGGGTGGCTCAGTGGGTTAAGCATATGACTCTTGATTTCGGCTCAGGTCATGATCTCAGGGTTGTGAGACTGACCCCTGTGTCGAGCCCTGAGATTCTCTCTCTGTCTCAGCCCCTCACCCTCCCTTTCTTAAAAAAAAAAAAAAAAAAAAAAAAATCTCCAAACACAGTCTAAAAAAAAAAATTTATTTTTTTAAGACATTCTTTTATGCCTGTTTCTACGGATGAGTTGGCTCAGTATGTTGGAGTGAGCTAAAAATGAACCACTGCTACACTATGAACCTACGCAGATGTGGCACTGAAAGACAACGATGAAGGGAAATCCTCCCAGAGGACACAGCTTCGAGTAGCACCCTAGGTCACCATCTTTGTGTAGACGGAAAAGTAGTCTCAAAGACTACACATAAGATCTTGAGACATGCCAGGTATCTTGGCTGGTGGGTCAGGAGCCTAGAAAAGAGCAAGATTTAAAGATCAGAATCAAGGAAGCCTGAGCAACAAACATGTGGATAGATTTTTGGAATAAGCATAAAATGGAAGAGGAGGAACTAAACAACCAAGTGTACAGAATAGCACATCCATGGTGGTTGGCTAGCCTCCGTCCTTGGCCAGTGCTCCCAGCATGCTTACAGAGGGTAGTCATGGTGGTGGAGATGGAGGCTGTACATGGGCTCAACAGCATAGCTTCCATAACCAATGCGAATCCAACCACAGCTGCTGCTGAATGTCAGATCTGCCACAGCAGAGACCAATGCTGAGCCCCAAAATGGTACACTCACCCAAGGAGATCAATCAACAATTTTGTGGCAATTTGGTTGCTTTGGACTTCTTTACCAGCAAAGGAGACATGACAATGTGCAGAGGACCAGGAACCATGGGTCCTATACAACATTACCCAAATTTGCCAGTGTGATACAATGTTGAAGTGACTTTATAATAGGTACAAGCTAAGTCATTAGCTTGTGGATGATATTCCGTGGCACTGCAGCGCTGTCCTTCAAGATGTGATATATTCTTTGAACCAACGTTCATGACATGTGCTATGACTGTGATGGCCGGAACATGTAAATCCTGGAATCAAAGGCTAGATGTAGGACTTCTACTGGACTACAGAGGGCCAGTAAGGTTCTATTAAATCTGAAGGTATGGCTGCCACCTGGTCATTTTTGGCTCCTCAGGCCAAGGAAAAGCATGTCTGGAGTTTAGGGATTCATTGGGTTCCTCTTGGTGCTTCTTTGTCTGATGATAACAGTGAAAAGCCAATTGCAACTACGATGGATTGGTTAGAAAACAGTAAAAAGGAGATCAGACCCCTCAGGAATGAGGGTCTGAGTTTCACTCAAATGAAGCAAGCTAGACTAACAGAAATGCCAGCCAAGAATGAGTGGAATATAATATGGCTGCTAGCGAACTGAGACAATGGACAGCAATCATGGTCTTGGGATCGAGTGCAGCTGCAGAGACTGCAGTGTGTCCCATTAGTTTCCTATTGTTAGTATTTCATTTTATTTTAAAATTGTGACTGGCCACTCAATTGAAGAACAGGGACTAGATAGAAGGAACTTAATGTGGGACATAAGTAGATCTGTGCAGTGCAGGGGTGGTCTCTTGTAGATGCGGTTGGTGTCCATGCCATATCCCCTATGCCATTATGTTTCCCACGCATGCCAATAGCTTCTCACTTAGAGTACTGTGGCCCTCAGCTAGAAGTTTCCTGGGCCTCAGGGGAGTACTTGGCCATATGTGGGGCAGAATGGGATCTCCAGGGAGCTAATGCCCGTGGGAAGAGTCCTTAGCCAATGAGGGACAGGAGTTGGTGGGTAACACCCAATTTTTTGCTCTTTGAATGGGACAAATCTGAGGCCTGTCCTACAACTTCCAGAAGGCCCCAGTGGGATTTAGTTTCATTGCCCAAAGTGAAACCCTGCTCCCTAACATGTCCTATATTGGCTTTCTTCCCTTCCCTGTCTCCCTCCTGCATTTCTCTGTTGGCGCTTTTTGGGGTCACCACCAAAATAAAATATTTGCACTCAAATCTTTGGCTCAGGGTCTGATCCTGGAAAAATCCAGCCTAAAACAAGATTCATATGTTCCCTTCAAAGAAGATCAATATCTTAGCCTTCTCTCCACTCCCACTGGTCATTTTAGCACCTTTCAAGGGTGTTGACATTGTTATTCATTTATTGCAGAATCTTATTGATGCATCTTTTCCCTCTTTTTTCCCCCTTTTTGTTACTTTCTTTTTTTGGTAGTGATCATATAAAAAGCACTAAATATTTTTGTTCATTTCTCTTCTTTTTGGAATGCTTATTCTGTGTTTTTGATAATAACTATTATAATAAAATTTTTGAGACCTTGTATGCTTGAGAACATCTTCATCTTACCCTCACATTTACCCTCATATCACCTAGATACAAAACTCTAATTCAAAATTCTTTCAGTTTCCAAATGAGTACTCTATTGTCCCCTTCCTTCTGTTGTTGCTTTCTTGCTTGCCTTTTTTTTTTTTTTAACAGATTTTTATTTTTAAGTAACCTCTACACCCAATGTGGGGCTCAAACTTACAACCCAGAGATCAAGAGCAAGCTGCTCTGACTGAGCCAGCCAGGTGCCCCTCTATTGTTGTTCTTGAAAAGTTTGATGTCATTTTATTTATTTATTTTTATTTTAAAAGATTTTATTTTAGATTTTATTTAAAGATTTTATTCATCACAGTAACTGAAAGAATAGTCCATATGACATTGTTAAGATAGTATATATTTGGCATTTAAAAACTATCCTATCATTAAAAAAAAAAGCAAGCCTTATGGATCCCAATACTTTGAATGGGAAATGTAGCAGTTATGAAGGTATGCCACTTAGCTCTCCCCTCAAGGGCGAAGCTGAAGTGAGCTGCTAGCCTCCAACTGCTGTGTCTTCAGGACCTGCTCCAGTGTTCTCATCAAGGCCAAGCTCTCTCCAAACAGCTTCCTGGAGAGACAAAGCACAGCAGGCTAGCAGAGCCTGGCGATTTCCTCCCACGTTGGAACTCCGCTGTGGGAAGTCCTTGAGCCATTGCTCCCCATTGGGCTGCCTGAGACTTTCTCAGAGAGACATACACCATAGCCTGCGGCTCTTCTTGGCCGGTCTTTCAATTCTTCCCCTTTCACTTTCACAGGTGTCAGACATGCACAGAGGACTGCAGGCTGTCTGCCCACTTTTGCTCCCTCTGCTCTTTGTCTTTCACAGGTGTTACCTCCTCTCTAGCTCTTGCATTTCTAACTTCATTTTGGTGTCTGCTTCCGGGACGCCCAGACTGAGAGGAAAAGATGTGTGTGTGTGTGTGTGTGTGTGTGTGTGTGTGTGTGTGTGTGTTATTTATTTAAGAAAGCCCAGCCCAGAAGACTTGAAACCTGATCGTTTTCTGCATGCTGCCGTGGGAGTTGTACTTCTGTTACCCTGTGCGCTCTGCTTTTTCATCAAGGCTTGCAATGAAATGAATTTTGCGTTATCAAAAAATAGATACACTTTTATTATAGATCAATAGACTCTTTTTATTATAGCCTTCTCTGGCTTGACATGACATATTTTATATTTATAGTATAAAGAGAATACAAATGTTTACCATTATCTCTTAACCCATTCGTAGTTTATTCGACTCATTTTGCCACAGGAGATCACAACTTGGGTATTGGTTTGGCTGTACTTGTTAGGTCATTCCTGTTTACTTTTCTGGTTTTAAGAAATCCTTGAGTGGTTTCTGACTCATTTAGAGTTAACATTTTCCATCTTCAGTGTGTTGCTACTTTATAAAACGCTAAAACTTAAGAATTCAGACACCAAGAACTTAGAATATCATTTAAGTTGTCTAGGTGAGTTCATAAAGAAGACAAAAGAAGACATGCTTACAATATAAAGGTACAAACTGTTTTTAAAAACTTGATTTTAAAAACACTTTTTACAGATACAATTTATATATGTACATTTTTATATTAAAGCACATTGATTTAAAAAAACATAAAGGATCTCTCTAGCTACATTCTTAGTTTAGCTGCGGTAATTTGGATTTGCTAACCCCCCCGCCCCAAATTTATAGCTACTCCTCTATCTCAGTCAATTCAAATCACTAAAGTTTACAGTAGAAAGATCATATTTCTTTAGTCTGAAGCCTTTCTCCAATTACAGGTACTCAGCTTGCCAACAACATTTTATGAAAAACATGTGGTTTGTAGTGGTGTGATTATGATTACTTACATTTCAACTTTTACCATGTATTAATCTGCATACTGACTTTTTTGCTCTGTGGTTAGCATCAAATGTTTGGCACTAATGTGTTTGTATAGGATAGACTACTGTGGTTATACTTTTTTTCGAGTTCACTACTTATTTTTTGTGTCCACAAAAACCACAGAGCTACTAGGTGTCACATAGCAGCTGCATTGCAGCAAATTTTTGTTCAAAGCCACATTTACTTTTGCCCCAGCGTGGTGGATTTTTACTACATGTATTCTAAGACTTGTCCCTGGAAGAAAAATGCTTGGCGTCACAGGCACTTTTTTGGACACTTTTTAAAAAATTGTTAAATGTTGAATTTAAGGGGCGCCTGGGTGGCTCAGTCGGTTAAGCGTCTGCCTTTGGCTCAGATCATGACCCCAGGGTCCTGGGATGGAGCCCCACATTGGGCTCCCTGCTCAGCGGGGAGTGCGATTCTCCCTCTGTCCCTTCCCCTTGCTTGTGCTCCCCTCCTCAAATAAATAAATAAATAAAATCTTAAAAACATGTTGAATTTGATTTTAGTATAATACAGATAAAAAATAACATCACCTTGCATAATAATTTTAACATAAAAGGCTTATTCTTATTTATTTTACCAACATTTTCTTCATCGCATAAGAAAAAGCCTTAAGAAAAAAAGAGACAGAAATCTGTGGGGTGTGTTTTATAAATAAACAAGTAAGAACATAATATCTTCAATTTTTGTTGGAGGAATTCTGCATTTAAGGGACTCCTGCTATCAGTAATAAAATAGAAATTATAAGAAATCCTTTGATGAGAGTAAGAAAACAAAATTATTTAGTAGCTGGAAATGGATTAGGGATATGATGGCATATGAAGCAAAGCCCTTGTTCTCATTAGACTTATATTCTAAAGGAGGAGACAAACAGTGAGCAAATTTAATGTCAGATAGTGATAGATACTATTATTAATAAATCGTGTACTCAGGTAGAGAGGAACTATTCCAAGTGACTTAAAACAAACAAACAAACAAACAAACAAACAGGATGTCCCTGAAGAAATGGCTGATTCCAGATCTTGGGCAGTAACAGCACAAAAAAAGAGTATCTTCTTACACCAGGAAGTAAATGAATTATCAAAGACATGGTATTATATCAAAAGGACTCAGGAACCAATTTGAAGAAACTCTTCATCAGCCCATATTCAAACAAAAGAAGAGCCACCACAACTATTATGGGGATAAAACGGTTTATTACAAGAATTTGAATTTACATGAGTGTGGAAAGCTGGGAAAGAAACCACAAAACCACATCATTATTGTTTTCAGCCTGAAGCTTGGAGCTTGGTTTGAAAGGTATGAATTCTAGAGGAGTTTGAGAAGCTGTCAACTTACCTACAATGTCTTGGAAGTAGGAGCCCATAGGTCTGTGAAGAGATTGAATCTGTTGTAGAAAACTCCTGAGAATAACGGCTTTCACGTCCACTTCCACTTCCAACTTTCAAATTTTACCCAAGTTCCTGTCTTTGACAAAATCTGACCCCAATCACATAGGAAAGGTGATTCTGGGAAATGGAATTTCCAGACTGAATGGGGCAAGATTTCCAAATAAACACCAGCTCCCAGCATCCTACTATGGACAACTTGACTATCAGTAAGGATAACTGCAGTTGACTAAAATACATCAAATATGATTGATTCTATAAGTCAATAATAATTCTTAGACGATTACAAAAATAACCTCAATTATTCCCTTCCCTGCATCTCAGTCCCTTACAACTGTGATTGCAGCTCTTCCCATCAAGAGGTAGGGTATTTTCTCCATCCCTTGAATCTGAACTGGTCCTATAACTTGCTCGAATTTAGGAGAAATGATAGTGTGCCAGTTCTCAAACTAGTCCTCAAGAACCCTTACAATGCTTCTGCTTGCTATCTTATATAACCGTGCTTTCTAATTTTTGCAACCCTGCCACCACACTGTGAAAAAGTCCGGGCTGGCCTGCTGGCCAATGTGAGATAACATGGAACAGAATTAAATCATCTCAGCTGAAGCCATTCCAGAGCCACCAGCCACCTGGTGACCAACAAGGTCAGCCTACAGAAGCTGAACTGCCAAAGCTTATTTTCTTTATTTTTTATTTTTATTTTTTTTGGTGGGGAGGGGCAGAGGAAAAGGGAGAGAGAGAATCCCAAGCAGGCTCCATGCCCAGCACAGAGTCCAATCTCACAACTATGAGATCATGACCAGAGCGGAAATCAAGAGTTGGATGAGCCACCTGGGTGCCCTTGCCCAAGCTTATTTTTAATCCCTATTTTTTAATTTTTATTTTTTTTATTTTTTTAATCCCTATTTTTTTAAACAAATTTTACCGAAGTATAACAAACATGTAATAAGCAATACCTATTTCACATGTATAACTTGATAAGTTTTGGTGTATGTATACACACATGAAACCATCATCATGACAATCTGACAGATATATCCATTTAATTCTATTGTGATCAGAGAGCATATGTCATATGACTTTAATATTTTTGAATTAATGGAGACTTGTTTTATGTCTCAGAATATGGTCTTTCTTGTTAAGTGTTCCATGTGTACCTGAAAAGAATATGTATTTTGCTTTGTTGAACGGAGTACTCTATAAATGTCTATTAGGTCAAAGTGGTTGTGCTCTTCTTGTATGCCATGCATCAGTAAACTTTTTTTTAAAGGGAAAGATAGTAAATATTTTGGCTTTGCAGGCCGTAGGATCACTGTCACCATTATGCTACTCTTGGGGTAGAAATTGAAGTCATTTATTTGAGATCATTTTTCTTTTCTTGTATTGGCGCTTAGTGCTATAAATTTCTAAGTAATGCTTTAGTGGTGCTTCACAAAGTTTGTTATGTTGGTTTTTATTTTCATTCTGTACAAAATATTGGCACCTACTGCTATAAATTTCCTCCTAAATACTACTCTTCTGCTACAATGTGAAAGCAGCCATATATATCTTGTATTGTAATGTGAAAGCAGCCACTGACAATACATAAATGCATGAGCTTGTCTCTCACCCAATAAATATAATTTACAAAAACAGGTGAGGCAGGGAGATGGATGGATTTAACTCTCAGGCCATAGATTGCTGACCCCTGAGAACAGAGGTCATTACTGATTTTCTATTTACTTGTTCCATCAATTATTGAGAGAATGGTACTGAACTCCCTGAACGTACTTGTGGATATGCTTATTTCTCTTTATAATTCTATAAATTTTTGCTTCATATATTTTGTAGATCTGTTAGGTAAATAAACATTTGGGAATGTTTTGTCCTTTTGATAAATTGACAATTTTATCATTGTGAAATGACATTCTTTACCCTCATAGTATTCTTTGCTCTGAAATCTACTTTGCATGGTATTGATACAGGCATTCTCACTTTCTTTGATTAGTAACAGCATAATATCTCTTTCCATTCTTTTTACTTTCAGCCAATTTGTATCTTTATACTTGAAGTATATTTTTGTAGGCAGCACAGAGTTGAGGTTTGATTTGTTAATCTGATCAATATGACAACTTCCTCATTTTAATTGGAATACTCAAAAAGTTTATATTTAATGTGATTACAAGTATGGGTAGATTTAAATATATCATCTTGCTATTTGTTTCTATTTGATTCATGTGATCTTTGCTCCCCTTTCCATCTCTTTCTTCCTCTATTTGGTTTAACTAAATATTTTGTGTGATTTCATTTTATTTCCATTGTTTCTTTAATTGGTTATAACTTAATTGTTTTATTTTAGTGGTTGCTTTAGGTTTTACAGTATACACCTTTACCTTATCAGTCTACCTTCAAATATAGCATAAGAACTTTACAATAGTACACTCTCCTCCCTCCCCTCCTGAACTTTGTGCTATTATGGTCGTACATGATATTTTTATATGTGTTATAAACTCCACACTATATTGTTACTATCTTTGTTTGAACAATCAATTATCTTCTAAAATATTTAAATAATTAAAAAAACCCTCACTCATATAAATGAATTTAGCATATCTGGAGCTCTGCATTCCTTGGTATAGATTATATTCCCATCATTGTTCTAACTGAAGGATTCTTTTAATACCTCTTATGGCGCGGGATGGTGGTGATCTTCCATCTTGTCTGAAGATGTCTTTATTTCACCTTCATTTTTGAAACATTTCACTGAGTACAGACCTAACTTTTTTTTTTCCCAGCACTTTAAAATTGTTGCTCCACTGGAAATGAAGTAGCAAATGAGGATGAAAACAAGTCAATAGGCTTTTCCAGTTAGGAAGCCACTGATGACCTTTACCAGTTTTAGCAGAGTGTAGGGGATGAAGGTGAAGTACACTGGCTGAAAATGAGAGAGGGGAGACAGCATTATTCTTTCCCATAGCTTACGACAAAGGTAAGAGGAGAGACAACAGTTTCTTCCTGGAGCAGAAGAGAACACTATGCCTAGCAGAAACAGTATACAATTTGCCATGTGTCTGCTTGGAATTATCATCTGACTGTTAGCTCCCCTCCTGGGG
The DNA here is from genome assembly GCA_028534135.1 of Potos flavus. NCBI lineage: Eukaryota > Metazoa > Chordata > Mammalia > Carnivora > Procyonidae > Potos > Potos flavus. The sequence continues at coordinate 157,252,370 of CM052898.1, forward strand.
CCAGTATTTCTGATCCTGTTTCCTTTTGGCTTCTGGTCGTTCTTTTCCTGTCCAGCTGTCCTCTACATTGCTGTACAATTCCTTTGGGAGCTGACAAGTCCCATGTCATATACCAGGTACCACAGAGAGGGGATGGTCAGAACTCTCGTGCTGTTGGAGGTTTCTATTTCTTCACCTTTAGCCAAATTGATTCTTCAATTGCTTCCTCCTGCTATCTGTCTCCCAATCTTGACTTCTGACTTCACTGCTCACTGTCCATTTTCAACTTTGCCCTGACTTTTAGACTAAATTTTCAGCATTGTTTGCTTATCCATAATTGTGTCTCCTTGTTGATCAAGAATGAGGTCCTTTCTGCACACTGCCTTGCGGTGCTTATCTCACCCAAACCCAGGGCCAATGCTGGTGACTAAGGTATGGAGTGAAACCACACATTAGGTTGTTAACCCACAGTTCCGGATCACCTCCTTGGTAAAGCCATGGTCATTTCATGCCCAAATTAAAGTCCTCCATGGCCAACCAACTTGGCATTAGAGGTAGAACATTACTTTAGTAACTGGAATCTCTGGGCTCATTAACCATTAACAGAGACCGGGACAGAGCTGCTGGTTCTGCATTCAGAGGTCCAACCCCCACAGTTCTGCAAGCCCTCAGAATTCGATGGTTTACTCTAAAGCACCTACTAAAGCATTTTCCTGGCAGTTTGGGCCTGCTCCTTTCTAATGTCCTATGTGACGACATGGGAAGTGTGAATAAGGCAATTTGCTGAATACTGAGGTATTATGATGGTTCTCTTGAGAAAACACTGGGCTCTAGTTCCAACTGCAACCTGATTTAGCTGCTGCTTTTCATGGAATGTCATTTTTACTTAAAAGGGTGACTGGCAGACAGACCACGGTTATTCAGATCTGGACATTTGGCAGATATTTTCTTAAAAATAAATGAAATGAGATTGTCAGTTCAAAGAAATCAACTGAGAGTATTTGTTGCCAATGATAACTTTCAAGTTTTCAAGCAAGGGAGAACGCTTTATACTAAAGGGGTTTGTTTTAGTATTTTTCCTACTTCACTTTTTTCTTTATCCAAATTCAAGGCCAGAAAACTGCCTTCAATGAAGTGACTTGCCTCATATGGTGTTTAGCATTTGAGATGATTCACTTATATAATTTTTGTTGTGGTGAAGGAGCTATTTCCTGTAAAATAGGATTTCAGTGCCAAGAACTACACTTTTAAAATGTAATTTAGCAATTTTATTATCTTACCAGTAAGGGGCAGCAGACAACAATGTTTGTTTGAAATACCTTAAGTTATTGGACCCGTCCTCTCATTCTTTTGCTTCATGAATATTTCTCTGACCCCCTTCCCTCTCCTCTTGGTGATGCTGAGCCAGAAGGACTGCGGGTGAGAGAGGCAGCCAAAAGTGAAAAAGAGTAACATTTTAAATACAATTCTAAGAAAAGGATAACACTCTGCCAGTCCTTTGTGTTGACAAATGGTGAATCTCTTGTTATTTCTAAGTTGGGTCCTAAGTAACTGCCACATACCAAGTTAAGTACCCACAAAAATTACACACGGTCCATTAATGAAGAGGAAAGGGTGAAGGTAATATCTTGCTTTTATTTCTGCGTATCTTAAAAAAGACTTGTTTTTCCTCTAAGCGTCAGTCATCTAGTTTTTTTTTTTTTTAATTATTTCATTTTAACGAGTATTTATTGACCATGTACCATAAGCCAGGAGCAATTTTAGGTACTGAAGACAAACGATAATCAAAACCAACACAACACCTGTCCTCCTGGTGCTTTCTTTTTAGTTGGGAACAGTTAACCAAACTAAGAAAGGGACCAGGAAGAAATGTAGAATAGGAGACATTCTGAGCGCCAAGCATGAAAAGAGAGGAAGATCCTAGCAAGAGGGTGGACAAATGCCAAGTTCTAGCACTGGTAAGATTTCTTCAGAAATCTCTTTTGAATCTTTCATTGTTTTTTTTTCCCCCTAATCACAGATGCTAGCAAGAAAAATATAACTTTTTTTTTTTGTATCTGGATAAAAATCTCTATCTTAAGGCCCTATTCTGTCTGAAGGATAAAGCTTAATAATTTCCTAGTAAATTCAATTGTTCCATGGATATCTGAGTATTTCACATCTTACTCAAATTCAGAATCTGCTCTCCACCACATTCTTTTGTCCCAGGTTTGGGAAAGTACCTCAACTTCTCTTGTTTGATCTGTCTCAATGCTGTTATAATCTTAGAGATGTAGTTCCTTTTATATGGTACTCATATAATATAATATAATATAATATAATATAATATAATATAATATAATATAGTTCCTTTTATATGGTACATTCTCTCTCCAAGCTGACATAATTTTCAAAATGTGATCTAAGTGGCCCTCGGTGCCCCTGAAGGCAGCTGATTGGTTCTCTGTTTCTCACTTCTAAGATCTATCTCCTATCTTGGATCTTTGGAGAGAACTCTCATGTTTTCCCTGGCCATAGGCTGCTCGTTGGGCCTGCATCAGTCTCTTTTCTACCCCTATAGCTTAAACAACTATACTAAAGAGATTCCCACTGCAGTCTTCTAGAATGGAAAACTCTGAGAACTCTTGGCTGGTAAGGCCTCCAGAAGGAAAGTAAGCTCAGAAATCCTTCACTTTCAGGTCCCCTGAATAAATTCTGGGGTATCTATTAACCAGCTCCATACTTTGTAACTCAATCACTAGTGGGACTTAATGAGACAAACAGGTTTTAAAATTTCTTCTATGTTAGGGGCGCCTGGGTGGTGCAGTCAGTTAAGCAATCAACTCTTGGTTTTGGCTCAGGTCACGTTCTCAGGGTCCTGATCTCAGGGTCATGACTGAGGGTCATAAGATTGGGCCAGTGTTGGGCTCCACCCTCAGCGCAGTCTGCTTGAGACTCTCTCCCCCCTCCCCCTGCTCTCACTCTCTCTCTCACTCTGTAATAAGTAAATAAAAAAAAGATTTCTTCTATGTCATAATTGTATTGAGGCTTCTGAATTTGAAGGCCACTATTTAGCATTTATTCCGGAGAAACTGCCTTGAATGAGAATCGACTAATGAAAAGAAAATTCAGGGGAAAATAATGTAACAAGTAATGTTTCACATATTGACCAATACATTCAACCATCTGTTATTTAAGAATCAAAACCAAATGACACAGAACTTCTACCCCAAGCACATTTCTCTTTTTCTTTCACTGCTACACTCAAAAGAGAAGTCTCCATTTATCAATCATCTAACAAGTAACAGTTCCCAGTCAGATGGCATCTATGCAATAGAAATAAAATTTTGAGATTTTATGAGCATTCTTGTGTCAAGTTTACATTGGAATATAGGGAGGGGTGTTTCTTCTGAACTTCTAATATAGCTGTGAGTTTAAAATTAGCCTGCAGAGGGCAGCAGATAGTAGTGAAAAAAACCCGGCGCTTTAAACCTCAGTCTTGGAGTAGCAGCGGATTATGAATAAAGAATGAATGTTAGTTCACATTATTTAAAATCAACACTGAACAATTTTCTTGAAATAAGGAAGACTTTTATGGCTACTTAAAAAAAATAAGTGGCAGGCTGGTCGTTAGTGAAAAAGAAGGAGTCAAATTTATTTTTGTTAGCTTTGTATTCCTCTGGTATTTCTAGACCTTTTTCCCAGACAACCAGGACCTAGTCACTCCTCTAGATACTGAGGTCTCCCAGTGGGCTATCATGTAAGTTCAACACCCAGAATTACATCCCCTCCAACAAAAAAAATTATCTTGTATTTCATTCCTACTTGCGTTTTCTTTTGAGTAGTGATAATTTATAAAAAATAACTACTCTTGTTATATGCACATTATCCTTCATAGATATATATTATTAAAATCCAATTATCTAAAATTAAACTATTCATAAAAACAGTGCTTTTTATTTTAGGATGGCGTTTTAAAGTAAGTTTTGCTTGGCTAGGGACAGTGAAAATGAAGCGAGATTCCCCATAATGTAGGCCAATGATCAACTAATTACAAAACTTACAAAAGGGGGTGGTGGTGGTAAAACCTACCACCAGCAACACAACAAATAAAAGGTCACAACCTAATACCATAAATGAAAAGAAATGGGGTCAGAGCAAGAAACAGAAAATACTGTCATATTGTGTTAGATCTCGTAAAACTGCCATTCATTTCCCAGAAGAATTAGTGAGGAAAAGGAGCCCAGGGTATCCTGAAAATTCTCACTAATGTCACTTAATTTGGAAATATGCAGACTGAGGCATTAAGTTGCTCTAACAAAATTGAAGGGGAGATTGGCAAAAATTCAACCCTAACTACATCCTTGAGAATTCCTCAGAGATAGGAAGGGCCAACAGGATTGCTATGTTTAATGGAAGTGCGGAACACTGTAATTGCAGCCAATCCAACAAGCCACTCATGACAAAATCTTAGCGGGGAACTCAGATGCCAGATCTCTAGCAAGTGTAACTCCCATACAACAGGGCTCACCCCGTCACCCTTGCATGCTCAGCCTGCACCCCTCCCATCATGCCTGCATGCTCAGCTTCCATCCCTGTCATCCCCACATGCTCGGCCTGCACCCCTCCCACCACACCTGCATGCTCCTGCACCCTTGCCCCATCTCCACCGCTCAGCCTCTACCCCATCATGATCCCTGTGTGCTTAGCCTGCACCCTGCCATCCCTGCATGCTCAAATGCTTGAAGAAAAGACCAGCTGGTTTTAGATTAGATGCCAAGTGATTCAGGGAAAATGATCTACTTTGTTTTGAACTGGGAGGTAATACCTGACAATAAATGTGATCAAGGTAAAAATAAATCACATGACAATTAATGAAACTATAGTAGAGTAAAAAGGAAAAAACTGAAAGAAGTAAGACAGGAAAGAAAAACAGAAGAATGAAGAAAGGAAGGGAGGGAGGAAGCAAGGAAGAAAAAGACTTATGGTTCATATTATGCAAAAGTCTGGAAGTAGGCATCACTCACACTACAGAGGCAGAATCCCCATGAGTGTTTTATGCTATGTGATAACATAATAACAAAATATAACCTAATAAAAGAAGAGCTAAAAACCAAGATGATTAGAGTTAATGGGTTAAAAGAAGATTTCAGAGATAAGAAAACAACTTGAGAACAGACCTATAATTGTCAGTTTAACAAATAAATCATAATATCAGGAACAGCAAAAGGACAAAATGATAATAAAATGGAGTAAGGGCTTGAGATAATTCTAATGAATGCAGAAGAAAAAACACGTTTAAAACAATTTTTCATGTACCTGAGTACTCAAGTACTGAGTACCTGAACTGACCTTATTGCTGAAAACAACTACAACTGCTGAGTAAAAATATTTTAAAAAAATTTAAATGTGTGCAAATGCTGGCAAAGAGGTAACTTCTGCTTAGGCCAAAAATAAGTTAAAGCCAGGAACTCTGAGATATAAGTAAGGCACTGAGGTTGGTTTTTTACCTTACTGGCATTTGCTGATCTCGGATGATCTCAAGCATAAATTTTTGAGTTTTCAAGGATGGCAGACAAAACCAAGACCTCACTCAAGTTAGGGATTATATTAGAGGACCCCTTTTAAAATAAAACTGGAACCCCAAAATGTCATACTTCCACTTTAAGAACAAACTAGAAAATACACCCTGACACCAGTCCAGAACTGACCAAAAAACCCCTGCTCATCTTGCAACTTGAACATTGAACCTTGATTCCGATTGGATTTCTCCTAAAGAATCATAACCACCATCTGGCTTTCATTTAAGTTTGTATCCTGAATTCACACCATCTGGTATTATGAAACACACACACACAAGTAAAAACCTCAAGTCAATAATTTAGTTTAAACTGAAACAGCATTGATAATGCCTATGGATGCCTAACAATAGCAAATGGTAATCCTCCCAGGAAGAAATCTTTCCAGGCCTCAAAAAATATCCACTGATAAAGTTCAAATGAAAATGAGAGCCCAAAGTAAAGAGTGAGAGAGGAAAGAAAAAAAAATCAATAAACATAGACAAGGCATCGTGAATGACAGCAAGCATAAACAACATAAAGGTTCAAAAGTCTTCAGATACAGAAATCGTCAGCTAGAAAAAATAAAAATAAGTTTATTTAAAATGTTTCAAAAAATAAAAAACCATAAAATCACAAGTAAGGAGTAAGTAGATGTGTAAAAAACCCAATGCTTCTAAATATAAAAAAAGATAATAGGAATTTTAAACTCAATAGATGGTTTTATCCCAAGTGTCTATCTACAATTGAAGCCCAGGGATACAGGAAAGTAGAAAATATGAGAGAGACATGAAGGACAGAATAAGATGGTCTAACATAGATCCAACTGGAATTTGAGAAGGAGGGTGGGGGATAGGGTAGGGGGCTATATTTGAAAATAGTGATTGAGAACTTCTCGGAAACTCCTGAAAGAAAAGCATTAGAACCAGGAATTCCAATAAAGTCCGAGAAGAAAAACTTAAAAGAAACCGAAAATCAAGATCCACCCTAGTTAAATTGCAGGTCACTTAAAGAAAAGAAAAAAGGAAAAGGGGAAAGAATCTTTAAAGTAATCAGAGGAAGAGATTTATCCAAACCTAATTTTCTTCCGTGTTTCCAAGCCTGCTAGAGAAACCCATGCTGGGGTAAATCCTATTCCTGAATAAATCTTCTTCTTCTTCTTCTTCTTCTTCTTTTTTTTTTTTTTGTCATTAGCAAACGTTCTAGCCATTTTATTTTATTTTATTTTTTAATTTTTTTAAAACGTTCTAGCCATTTTAGTTGGCATATGTACGATTCTTTTCAGACCAATGTCAAGACGTGACAAGAGCACCTGTATCTTCAAACAGGCAAATGTGTATTTCAATTGTGCTGGTATCAGTGAAACTCAGCTGAGTTACACTCACAAAGATACGGTTTGCTCTGAAGACTCAACAAAGAAATCCACTGCGTGGTAAACCGGTTACCTCAAGCTGCGTAGTGGAAATAAACACCCCAGGCACTGTACAGTCAAGTTTGCTCTGCGCGAACCCTGTAGCTGTGGGCGAAGCGTGGGAGTCGGGGTACTCCCACGTACTCCGCGAGGTCATGGAGTGCGCATGCTCCAAATACCAAGCCCGCGATCTTTTCGGGATCGCGCCAAGCCCCAAAGCCAACGCCAGGGGGCAGATGTGGTCGTGGACTTTCTGCAGAGGAAGGACAGACCTTTGGCCCCAGATTGCATTTAATAGATATCAGCAATCAAGTTGCTGGAAAACTCCACTATCTAAATGGTAGGTGTGTACGCTAAATTGATACTGTAATAGAAAGAAGGAGGAGGACGGGAGAGGGGAGGAGCAGAAAAAGAAACAAAGACCAAATAAAACCAAACAAACCCACACCTCTCTAGAAGTACCACAAATATTTTGGAATAGGTGCAAATGTTTGTGTGTTTCCCCCCTATTATTTCCTTCTGATATGCTTTGCTTAATAATTAATGAAGATATATCTTTGTGGAATATGTGCAAACATTTTCTTTGGCACTATAACCTCTGTAAGTGCCGACGCTTCCTTCACTTCGTCCTTTATTTTGAGAGGGAAAGTTGAAAGAAGCTGTTTCTCAAAACCTAATACATAATTCATGATTACACTCAAAACTGTTCTTGAAAGACTGGAACTCAGAATAAAACAATGCAGAGATGAGGAAAACTCCCATTGTTCTTTTCCATCTGCACTGGAATGCTATTTAGTAACAGTATTTTGGGAACTACTTTTTACTGATTTTTTTTTTAAATTCAGAAAAGTAAAAGGAATTGCCTTTGTTCTAAACAGAGTTTAAAAAATGAGAAAGTCAGTTCTTACAGTTAAACAAGGTGAAGGGCCATAGGGAAATTGTTCCAGGTTACATGGTCAAATAAGAGAGACTCATAACTCAGGCTTTCACAAACACTATGAAAAAACATTTGCACACTTAAAAACTCCATGTCTGTGGCATATTTTTTATTCTTCTTTTGTAGTTTTTTAAAGTAGAATGCTATTGGATATTTTGAAATGATAAAGTGAAAACCAACACTCATTATTTGAAGAATATGGTTTATTTCATATTTTACTATGTTTTTAGGCTAAGCAACATCAAATTCCAGCATACATTTATTTTTATGACCCTCTTAACAGCAACAAACTGAGTATACTTTCATATTTCATAGACCATTAAAATTCATGTTTGAACATTTTCTATAGTTTGGGCACTTGCTATTAAAAATGTTAAATAAGCAAGTGGTTTTTCATGTCTTTTTTTATACTAAAGATAATAACTACTATATATTATTTTTCATCAGTGGGAAGATTTGGTTGAAAGAAAATGCATCTGAAGTGTTGGCTCGGGCTTAATAGTGCACATACATAACTCTCGTTCAGCCATAACTCAACAGAAAATACAAAGGAGTCAGTTATGCAATCTGAGCCCCCAGATATTTTGGTTATGACATACTGTGAGAGCAGGGAAAATGACAGAAAATTCCTAATGCATGCATGCATTTATAATTAGTTATTTTGTAGAAGTATGACAAGTAGAATAGATAGAATTTAAACTTTTAGATTGATGGGAAGACATAATAGGAAGGAAAATCAAGCCTAATGCCAAAAGTCACTGCTGAGTTGTTTTGTATTTTGAAAGGTCAGCATAAATGAAAACACAAGAAATAAAAATACGAACTTGTAATTCACCTTTTATTCCCTTCTTTTAGAAGTATGTAATTAAAACCAGAGTTTGTGAATCCAAGGACAACAATGACAGATATAGGATGGTGATGTAGGTGTGGGCTCCAATTAGTTATTACCTCTTTTAAGATGCTTGACTAAGTGAAAGTGAAGAAATGTTGTTTCTCCAGCTTTTAAAAATATACAGAATGATTTCTAGAATTCTCCAGGAGCTGTTCTTTTTAAGCTGAAGATTGTATTGTATTTTGTACTTAACTGCGGAGATATTTCCTCTTCTAAAATACTATCCTCTTTTCATCCACATACAAATCGTGAAACAGAATGACACTGGGGCCAAGGAGGTTACATGAAGAGCGATTTCACATCAGGTAGACTGAAAGCCAATAGCTGAAATTTAATATGACCAAGCATATTTATTTGTATGTGTTTTAGATAGCAATGGAAATACTGTCTTTAGAAAGAGGTAATTTAAAGCATTTTATATAGTGCATATATGATTTATAATGTATCCTTACCATATAGCTTATTGAAATTTGTCATTATGCATAGATATTTCAAAAAAATTAGTGTTCTATGAATTTCATCTATTTCATTATTTTATTGTGAGTAATATACAACCTAGTCATTGAAAAATAAGGGTTAGTTTTCCATTTTTAGCAAAACACACATTACCTCTCAGTTTCCTTTTTGATAAAAATCCATTGGGATTTCTTTTTGTTAAATTTAGGAATAACAATAAATCAACTGTTTAACTACATTTCAGTTACTAGTACACTGTGAAATGGACTGGATTTACTTAGAGAAGAAGATTGGCATTTAAAGATATTTGAAACATGTATAGAAGGAATATAAAAAAATAAATATATGTCTTTCAAGTAACTTACTACCTTTAGTTGATATAAAAACCAAACACTCATGAAGAAATTAGTGATATTCGGAACAGACGAGGAATTAGTGAAGACAATACTGTGTCTTTACAATATTGAAACTGAATACAAATTCGGCCTAAGGAGGAAGTAGAATTTATTCTGTGCTTTGAATGATAAGCTGCTTAAACACCAAGGAAGTAGTGGGCACTTCAGGTGCAAGGAAAAAAAAAAAAAGCTAAAGGAGCCATGGAGGAAAGAATGAGCAGACGTATTATGAGGACAGGGAAGAAAGGGGGACTGGGTTAAAGAAGAGAGCATTTGTTGGGCCTTGGTAGGATAGGGGGAAATAAGGTTTTCTAGAGGGTATCTTTGTTATTAATATTCAGGCCTTAAAAGCCAAACAAGGGAGTCTGGATGCAGTGTCATAAGCCATAGGGAGCCATTACTGAGTAGTTTAAATTTTAATATTCTTATTATAAATTAGTAATTTTTTTCTTACACTCAGTAGAGCCAAAAATTAAGCATGCAGTCTTATTTTCATCAACTTAGAATTCTTGTTTCAGATTAAAGTTTCTCCCGTAGTGTTTAAAGGATTAAGAAAATAAAACCCTAATCCCAAAACATACGGGAAATCACCTCTAAATCTATTGATAGAAGAAATTAATGCTGGAATACTTGTAGTGATGATTTTAATGGGGGTAGGAGGATCGCATTGCATCCTTCTAAAAAGCGCAACATGTTTTTGATAATGCCAGGCTTTTGGTAAGAGGAATCCCAGGGTGGAGCAAGGAAGGTGAGGCCCTATAAGGTAGCATCTCTGTAGCTGCAGAGAGGGCTGTTTGGAATTACTGCTCTACCCAGGATAGAGCTTCCAGGGAGAGCCAGGAGCAGGAGGCCATCATGCACTTGCTCCTCTCCAGACTCATGTACAATGTAGGAGACCAGTTGCCATGTCAAATGTGCTTTGACTCTTTCCAGACCTACTATAGAGAAGAAAAAGAATGCTAATTTACATTTTGTAGTCCTTCAGGATTCTTCAAGAGTGTTGGTTTTATTTCATTCTATCTCTTAGCCTTTGACTCTAACATGAGGCAAGAAGGATAGATGGAACTTGCTCAGCATCAAGATTGTGATTAGCAGAATCAGGACTCCCATTTTCTCCTTTGCTGATTTCAAATCTAGAGAGTTTTCTTCTCCTCTAAATTGCTGCTTCATATTGTTGAAAAGCTTGTATTCTTTGCCCTAGTAGAATTTAAGTAACCTATCGACTGAAAATAGATTTTAATAGGTAATTCCCCCCCCCACAACTGAATGCTTTATAATACACTCAGCAACGTTGATGTGACTTTTACTTCTGTTCAGTTTTGTATTAGGCACTTCTCATGTAGTCGCAAAATAGTTTTCTGGATTCTGATGGGCCCTCTACTAGTGAAGTGGTGGTGAAATTTCATTTTGAGTTATTAACTCTGTTCCACAAAACACTTAACTAGCTAGGAGCTTTCAAGCAGTCTTTAGGAAAGCTCTATGCTCCATCTTTGTTACAGTAGGTGGAGAATCTTGCTGAAGACTCAGATTTTGGCAGCTCCACTCTGGACTCACACACTTAGAATCTTTGGACTCTGCCACTAGCCTCTCAGGTAATTCTTATGCACACTGGTTTTACAAATCTGATACTAGAATTACTCTTCTGCCTTTCTGTTAAAACATCTCCCTTTCCTCCTCCTCCTCCTTCATCTTCAAGCTTAACATGTGTTGTGCTAAGGAGAACAGTTTTTTTTTCCTAGTTCAGTCCTTCTTAACATCTGCAAAGTCTCTCTCTCTCTCTCTCTCTCTCTCTACTAGAGTCACAGATCCATTTTAATCCTAGCCAAGACAACCAACACAAGGAGGAAATTGTTGACGTGTGCATTTGTGGAGAGGGATGGGGATGAGTAAAATTTTTCTTTATTAAGTGGATTGGGGTAGAGGAAATCCCAAGGCAGCAGACCCAGCAATATAATACATTATAATAATTAATAATGATCCAATATAAAAATATGATATAATAAGTATACTTTTAGGAGTATATATTAATTACATATAAATTAGGAATATTAATAGAACATCATGAAAAGGCTATTGGTGAGCCTAGGAGGAAAGACATTGCAAGGTTTGCTGTGTGGACATAAATCAATAAGGTCATTTAGTTCCCCTTGCAGAGGTGGAAACTCTCCAAGGCAGAAATCAAACCTGTGACTAAATGCCAGCTTTACTGAAAGGCTGCTTGGACAAGACATTGTTGTTTACTATTGATAAAGATAATACACATTTTTTTCCTCAGAATTTTTATGCTTTCTGGCCTAAGCAGAGAGTATAAATTCTGAAAAATGTTTATCCTTTCCAGGTGGGTTTCAAGTACTACTATCATGTTTTATACAGAGAGGACATTCTATATCAATAACCACACATTTATTATAATGTTGGAAAATATTTCTCTCAACAATAACTTCATTTTAAATAATGGAGAAAGCATATTGATTCATAAGACCAAGAAAAATTACCACAATGTCATAAGAAAATATTACTTTATTCATGACGGAAATATTAACTTGCCTTTAGAAATATTTTCTGGTGAATAAAGGTCTGAATGTGATCATTTGAGTTATTAGGAAGATATTAGAAACACATTTTCTGAAACGAATGAATGCGGACACATTCTGAATTGAACATGATTATTTTTGAAGGACTTTAGAATATAATAAGGAAAAATCCTTCAGTCCTTGCTACTGCAATGCAGTAAACCTGATTCTCTGACTGTAAGTCAAGAAAGCTCTTGTCTAAATTCATGAGGAAACTATTCGTTCCTTGATGTAGAGGAAAGCATGTCAGCAAGAAGCATATGAGCACCCTTACTTTCATGATATTTGATGTGGAGAACAAAAGCAAAAGAAAAATAGAAAAAAAAATAAATTTCCTTACAACTTAACTGCTCATTGTCAAGTAGCTGAGACAGGCAGAGTGACCTTCCTCCAGGAACTCAGCTGATTCAATGTTAACACTTCTACCCTCCGCTAGAGGCAAAAGGCAATCTTAGCTGACATGAGCCCTACCTCCAGGATTCTGTAAGTCTTTAACTTATAAAAATCCCTTTGGAGACTTCCTTTATCTCTTTTCCCCCAAGATATATGTTAGCAATCATCCTCCAAACATATGGTCCACTGATATACATCTGAAGGGTCTCATGACTAAGGTTTTATCAGACAGTAGTGAAAAACGTTATCTTAATAACAGCTAGCCCCTCAAAGTCCTGGAAACCTTGCTTCTAAATTCCTTAAAGATTTACACTATCCCTACCCCTTCCCAACTTGAAAGTATATAATCAGCTGCCCCTCACAACCCCAGTGCAGTTCTTTCTGCCCACCGGTTTTGTCCCCATGCTTTGATAAAACCACCTTTTTTGCACCGAAGACATTTCAAGAATTCTTTTTTGATCATTTGCTCTCGAACCCCAACATTTCACATCAATATTTGGTAGAGCAAGACAACACATTTTCTAGTAATTGGCTTTCAATTAAAATTTCATTTTTTGTTTGTTTGTTTTTCTGACACAAAACTCTTGGCTACAGAGGGACAAGTTTAGGATTGAGCCAATAAATATGGGGATTATGCTCTGCTAAGGGAATTTGATTTTATTTTACTTTATTTTATTTTGTTGTTTTAGAGATTTTATTTATTTGATAGAGAGACAGTGAGAGAGGACAAGTAGGGGGAGCAGCAGAAGGAGAAGGAGAAGCAGCCTCCCCACTGAGCAGGGAGCCCGCTGCAGGACTCCATCCCAGGACCCTGAGATCATGACCTGAGCCAAAGGCAGACGCTTAACCAACTGAGCCACCCAGGTGCCCCATCTACCAAGGAAATTTTAAAGTTTGGAACTGACATAACTCATATAAGCAAGAATTTGGAAGTGAGCTCCAAAGAAGTTTTTCTTGACTTGCAAACAGGGAACTTGCACACCATTAGAGCCCAGGAATAGAGGTGGAGGAGGGAAATAAGTTGCACCAGAAAAGGGCAAGGAATATTGGTTTTAGAGATACAAAATGAGAACTGGTTTTAGAGATACAGAATGAGATACTACATTAAAGACTGACCCATCAGCTCTCAGTGCCTGGATAAGCTGTTTATGCTATAAATTTGACCCTGTGGGCCTATTTTGAAACAAAACAACAAAAAAACTATTAAGGTAGGCAATCCATATTCCTATACCAGTAAAATATAGTCCTTTATAAGCAGAAGTGGATTTTCAAACATGATTTGTACCTAGTGATGTATTGAACTGAATTTAGTATCTAGTAGTTTGACTTTCTATCTTCCTTTGTTTGGTGTTTTTGTCCTTGCCTTTTATATATCCTTAACCTGAAAATATTTAGAAAAAGCAGAGCAAAAATAAAACCTCCACTTAGTCTCTGGTGCTGGTATATTTGAAATTGTAGCAGGAAGTTAACCTTTTTTTAATCTACAATTTAACCACATTCTATGATACTTATATTTTCTTTATCTATCAGTTAAATATATACATTATCATATTGTTACATTTGTTATAGATGTGAAAAAACATTCTGTGAAAATCTCCATCTTTTAGTGACTTGAGGAATTTTCATTGAGAGAATAAATCCTATATATTCAAGGAAGTACATCCTGTTATGTGTAATCTGTTCTTCATAAATTTCAAAGAAAGTGCTTTAAAGAACAAAATTCAACTGAATAGATTTGAAGATCGAATTGGCTTTCTTAAGTGATTCATGAATTAGGAGCTCTGAGGAATTGTACGAAATGGAAGTTTTTCATAGGAGAAGGGTGGAGAAAGGAAATTATTAGTAAAAGAAAAGGATTGTAGCAGGCAAGGTCACTTTCCCTTAGGGGGAAAAGCAGGAGATCTTATCATGCAGATTACTTCATCTTCCTTTGGGGGGACAGAGAGGGCCCAGGTAACAGATTACCTCATTCATTGGTGCTTATCAGAAAATTCCTGACTGAGCAGTTAAAACTTGCAACTCTGGTGGAGGTTGAAACTGCAATTAGGTTAGGTATTACACCTCAGTTAGGTGACTTGGCTTAAGTGATGCCATTTGGGGCCTTCGGGGGGGGGGGGGGGGGTTGTTTGTTTTTTTAATGTGAAAATGGCAGATTATTAGCCCTGACATTACCTACCATTTAAAGATCAAAGAGAAATCATTTATATTTGTTCATGAGGGGTGGCGTGATCTGCACCTTCAGCATGTGGAGGAAATACAAAGATGAAGTGGTAAGTACTGTAATGTGTTATGGCCCCTTTGGATTAAAAAACTATTTCATACACACAGAAATAATAAACTTGATTCTCCCTGAGCTCTGAGGGGAGATTTAACTTCCCTGTCACTGCTAGTATTATTTCCCTGGATTTGAGGTTTAGTCCAGCTCAGAGTAGAGGGTAGTATGTGTATTTGGGTGAGCCTCACCCGGCTTGAGATTTGCTCTTTTGGGTTGATGGGTTGTGTGCCTCATAGAGATCTCCCATATAATTAAATAAATTTCTAGGTGGATACAAATAAATTAATTGAACAGATTATTTCTGATTTAGCAAGGTCTTTGAACGAATAAATCACAGAATCAAATTTTAGTGAGAAGGGGCAAGAAAAACAAGCAGAGAACGATAGGGACTAGAGTAGGCTTTGGACTGTCAACACAGCATAGGGAGACAGAAGAAAGGAGGACAAAAGAAGTGGCCAGGAGCAGCAGATAAACTTATCGTTTTCACTTGGGCCAGACCTGCTCAGCAGTGCCTGTGAGCTCTCTGAGGTCTTTAAATGTTTAACATATTCAAAACAGAAGTCACCATTTCACCAACAGGCCCCCTCTCTTGAGCTCCTCATTTCAGTTGACAGCAAGTTATCTCAGTGTTTCTCCATTTGCTTATTAACATATTTGCTATATTCTATAGATTCTGGTTCCATACTGTCTCTCTTCTGTTTTTTTATTTACATTCCCATAGCCAGAATCAAGTTCAGAACTTCACCTCTTACGTGGATTACTGATTTGCTTTCTATCAAGAAGTCATTGTCACCTGTACCCTCTCTGCTCAAATCTATTCAAATATAATTTTTTTAGAATTAACCTAAACTTGTAATATTTCTACTAAAAAGCATCAGTGACCACTCATTGACAGACAACCAAATTGACTGTAAACTTCTTTTTCTGACATTCAAAGTCAGCCACAATAATGGCCAATTTTTCTTTTCATCTCTTCTTTTGTCCTAAATAGCTGCCAAATTCATTGCTATTTCATGAACAAGACCCATGAAATGCTGGCAGGATTCACTCCTGATGTTGCCACCACCTAGAATATGCTTTTCCATTTCTCTTAGCCAAATGCTGTTTATTATCTATTTTAGATACATTCTTTATGAAATTTTGCTGATTTTTCTCAACCAGATGTGATCTACTTTTCCTTTGAATCATCATAATTATGCACACAACTTCCATGCCAGAGCTTTGTTTTTTCTTTTCTACTATAACATTCATTTGTTTCTTTGTTCCATCTTTTACTTTTTAAAGTAACCTCTATGTGAGGTTGAATGCATGACCCCAAGATCAAGAGTTGCATGATCTACTGACTGAGCCAGCCAGGTGCCCCATGTGTTTCACCTTTTAAATTGTAAATGTGTTAAGAGGAGAAACTCTATTTCATTATTTTCTGTATCTTCCATATAGTATATCTCAATGCCCTACACAGAAGAGAACTCTGTAAATATGCGTTAGATTGAGAGTAATGTGTCATAGATACATACAAAAAATTGATGTATTCTTAAGTACCTGACCAGGAAATAATATTTAAAATACACATAAAAGCGTAGCTTAAAAAAAGGAATGTATTGTTTTTCAAATGATCTTGGTTGATGGTGCATGCCTTCCAAAAAGCAGCCTATCATGTCATTTCAAATGAAATGAAATCTTCTCAGAAGCATGGTTATTTTATTTTTAAATCCTTCTATAAGGAAGAGAATAAATAGAGAAACTTACGGTATTCTTTTGGCTTACTGAACTAGTGGAGTGACTGGGAGATATATAAAAAATGTATTTATAATTAGCATAATATGAATCTTTGAAGGCGATTTCTACCAATTGAAAAATGAGAGATGTTTTGGAAGTCAGCGGAAAGTTCTAAGAACTCCTGTCACATTCCCTCTAATAAAAGGGATATAATTTTTAAATTGTAGATATGGAGCTGCTGAAGTACCGAGTACCACTGACATTTTATTTAGCAACAGAGGTTGTTAACATTAACAGAAACGAAATCTATTTTATATTTTAAAAAACACATTAGGAATATAATAACTGGTGAGTAACCTAGGGAACTTAGTGCCTTAAATTTGATTCCTAAATAAACAGGGGGCAATTAGAACACCTCCCCTGCACCCTTCCTGAATGACTCTTACTAGGCTAAGGTTTTGATTTCAAATGTTGGTAGTACCTGGTTAAGAAAATGTTATTCTAAGAATTCGTTTTGAACAAAAATAATATGTCAAATGTGTATAAGTTCTGTATTCAGAATTATTTGGCAGTGCCTAAGTCACTTTATGATTACTCTTTACTATCTAAATACAAAGACAGTATCAGTCTCTGACTTTGGCATTTCCTCCAGTCATATTAAGAGTTCTTTGTTTTGTTTGTTTTTTGTTTTATTTTTAAGTAATCACTATACTCAACATGGTGCTCAAACTCAACCCTGAGATCAAGAGTCATATGCTCTCCCGACTGAGCCAGCCAGGCACCCCAAGAGTCCTTGTTTGCTCCTTCCCCCTCCCGTTTTTTGCCAGGATAAGATGAAGAGGGGACAGCGGTTAGGTAGGAGAAATGTGTGCTTTGTGGTGAATTATCTTTCCTATAAAATAATAGAATCATATAATAAAACCGTAGGATTATATAGAAATTACAGATATTGTTAAGTGAACACTCTTCTGTAATTATTATAAGCCATAAACCTGGAAAGTCACTGTTATTAATAAAAATAATTATAATATATATTTCCAGTTAGCCTGTTAGGGACATTGCATAGGCAAAATATTGTTCATAAACAATAAATTATCTTCTCATTTGAGTACTCTAGAATGATGGTCAAAAGAAACGTCTTTTACTCAATAAGTTTATAGTCATGTTGCTATTAAAATATAAATTATATTCTTATAATTTTAGCAGTTTTAATTTATTTCCTTCTAGAAGTTTAAATGTTTTATTATTCGGCATCCATTTAGTTAATTCCCCTCAAGAAATTCCCAACCTTTTATTGATAAACTTTTTTAACATCGGCATCGTACAAGCTTTTGGAATGCTTTCTTGAAGTCTTCATTAAAGATTGTATAAATCAGTGGATTTATAAGGGAATTGAGATATCCAAGCCATGTCAAAAAATTTGACATTTCTTCAGAAATTTTACACTTTTCACAGACATTAACAACCAATTCCTTAACAAAGAAAGGCAGCCAACATATTACAAATGCACCCAAGATTAATCCCAGGGTAGTGGCTGCTTTGCGTTCTCTTGTGCCTGAGATCTTTTGCCTTCTCCAAGATTTCTCATGCTTGAATTCAGACCTGGGGCTTTTCACCGTGCTATGAATTTTATCAAAGTCTGTTGATGGATCAGACAAAGATTTTTCTAGCGTGTACGGAGTGGAGACTAGTCTAGTGCTTTTCTCACCACTCCCCAAAAGGACTTGGCCATTCACCTCCTCCTTGGCAATCCTACTTGCTTGTCTCTTGTGGTATAACATTTTTGCTGCTTTATATATTTTGTAGTAGAGGATCAAAATCAATGTTAATGGGATGTAGAAAGCTCCAAATGTTGAATAAATAGTGGAAACAATGTGGTCGTGTTTGATGATGCACTCATCATCTCGGCTAGTTCCTTGGTGCCTCCAAAATAAAGGAGGCATAGAGATAAAAATAGATATAATCCAAACAATTGTAATCATAATGCCAGCATGCTTGGGAGTCCTTTTCCTGGAGTACTCCACAGCATCTGTGATTGCCCGATACCGATCCAAAGCTATAGCAGAGAGATGTAAGATGGAACACGTGCAGCACGTGATGTCAACGCTCAGCCAGATGTCACAGACCACTTGCCCCATAATCCAGCTCTCTCTCACAATGTACACAATGCTGAAAGGCATCACCAGGACAGCTACAAGAAAATCTGTGACTGCAAGGGAGCAAATTAAATAGTTGGCTGGGTGGTGCAGCTTCCGGGTCACAATAATTGCAGCAATCACAAGGGAGTTGATGGTTGTTGTCATCAGTGCCAGCCCGGAGAGAGTGAGGGACACCAGAATTTTGGATGGCATTCTGTTTAACAGTTCTTCTGAGGTCAAGTTTTGATCAGATGAGTTAAAGAAATCCATTTTTTTTTGTTTGTTTTAAAACATTAATATAGCTGAAAAAATGGGTACCTGTAACAAAGGAGGAGAAAATCAGTTCAGAGAAGTCTTTAAAAATTTTTCTCTCCCTTTCAGAATAAATTTTTAAAAGTATATGTGTATGTTTTCCCAGAATATTCTATGGATAAAAAAATGGGAGTTTAGATTATAGATTTTCTTTTTCTTTTCATTTAATTAAATTCTGATGAGAACAGTAACAATAACTTTCAAAACATTTCTTAAAATAGAGCTCAAATAAAACGATTTTTATGAGTAAACTTAACCTATTACTCAGTAAAATCTCTACCATTATAGAATTGCATTTAGGGGCACCTGGGTGGCTCAGTGGGTTGGGCCTCTGCCTTCGGCTTGGGTCATAGTCTCAGGGTCCTGGGATCGAGCACCGCATTGGGCTCTCTGCTCGGCAGGGAGCCTGCTTCCCCCTCTCCCTCTGCCTGCCTCTCTGACTACTTGTGATCTCTCTCTGTCACATAAATGAATGAAATCTTTAAAAAAAAAAAAAAAAGAATTGCATTTAAAAACTATATTATTCCTAGCTATGTTTTTTCCTTCATCTATGGATATAAAGTTTAATAGCACATGACATTAATATATATATTTATGCATTATATAATGTAATAAAAGAAAGTATCATATTAAAGGCAGTATTCAATATCATAAACAATTTCATACTTAATTCAAAGTTACATTGAGGACATTATCATTGAGCTCATGGAGACTAAAGGAATTTTTAATGTATTTAATGTCAGGATATAAAGATTATAAAAAGGGAAATAAACAAAAATGAAATATTTTTAATATATCCCTACCATTCTATGATCATTTTATGAAATTAGGAAAATGTCAGAGTGTTTAGTAGTCTTTGTGGATATAAGTAGTTAATTTGGTTTAAAAAGATGAAATAAAATTAGTTGGAATCAAATAGCTATAAAACACTGCCCATTAATAGAGTGACATATATGACCAAGTAACTCACTTAACAAGGTGAACTTGCCAGCATGGAGAGCTTATAATGGCACTCACTCTGAAATGGAAATTATTCTTCTTTACAAGTCACCATTGTAAGGACCATGTAACCTTACTTCTGAAAGAGGACACCTTAAACATGGCTTATAATTTTTGCTTCAGTCCATGCTATTGCTTAATTATAAGTGAAACAGCAATTGGCGTATAATAGGATTAATCTTTTTTATAAGATAGTATTTTTTATTTATTTAGTTTTTGCATCAGCCTTTTTCTCTTTTTTAATAACTTTTTTTAAAGATTTTATTTATTTATTTGACACAGAGAGAGAGACAGAGGGAACACAAGCAGGTGGATCAGCAGCAGAGGGAGAAGCAGACTCTCGGGTGAGCAGGAAGCCCGACTCAGGGCTCGATCCCAGGACCCCGGGATCATGACCTGAGCTGAAAGCAGATGCTTAACTCACTGAGCCACCCAGATGCCCCTCTTTTTTAAACAATTCTTTAGCAGCTACCTGTATCTTAGGAAAAGACAGAAAGGACAGAAATCTGAAGCTTTATTATTATACCTCCATATTACTTATTTTTATCTTAAAGTGGTTATGTTTCATTTGTTGGAACTGATAAAACAATACTTTAAAATACTTAGTATTATTATATTAAATGCTTCCTATGAAATGTGAGTGTGTGTGTGTATGTGTGTGTGTGTGTGTATAATAAAACCTGGAGGTACAGCATATCTAGTATTCTACTTGTGTTCGGTTACCAGTACTAAATTTAATTTTTATTTTCTGATATTCATTGAAGGCCAGTGTTGATGGCTTGCTCCTAAGCGAATTGAACGGCACAAGAAATCTGAATACCTGCTACCCAGAAAATGAGTAGTTGTGCTGTGTGCAATTGAGAAGGAATTATAAATCTACATTATTTATATCAACACTTGCCCATTTGTAAAGGGCAACTAAGATAGCACCAGATAAAGAATGGAAGCTAAAGTTTCCTTAGATATTTGAAACCTGTGGTTCCCCACTTTAGTTGGCCTCAGAACCAGCAGGAGGACTGTCAAAACACAGATTATTGGGTCTCACCCCTTGACGTTAGAGATTCAGTAAAACTGGGCTGGGGTCCTGATACCTGCATTTCTAATAAGGTTCCAGTTGTTGCTGCTGCTGTTGGTCCAGGGAGTAGGTTTCTGGGGAGAACCCATGGCTGTTACTCAGCTGTCTGTCTAATCCTTTTACTGCTATAGAATCTATGAGTTCCTCTCAATTGAGAGCAGCTCTGACATTTCTGTGTATGACTTCTCCAGCATCTTTCTCACATTCTTAACATTTCTTGGAGTCTTCCAAATAAATGATCTTACTCTAGCTTTTCTTCTGATGTTTCTGTGATTATTTTTATTGCCGTCTTTTTGCAGTACAGCTCTTGGACCTCCTGCTCTAGGACTGTTATTCCCCTCCCCCAACATCATTTCTACTCTTGTTAGCCTGTAGTGAGAGTTAAGTCATATGATCATATTTCCTAAATCCAAATGGAGCCCAGGGCCTGAGGTATAATGCTGTGATCATCCATACCATCAGGATTGTCATGAAAATCCTCGCTATGTGCTTTCAATATCAGTGGACCTCACAGTCTTAAGCTATTTTCCCTGGAAATGTGTTTAGGCAGTCAATGGTCACAGGTGAAACACTTACTCCAAGCCAATTAGACATATTAGAAACATGGTAGATTAATTAGTTTCTACCTTCCTTCTAATTCCCCCCATTCTCTCATCATAAAACTGGTACCAAATATTCAATTAAAAAACTAAATATTTTCCTGATTGGTTCATTCTTTCCAACAGTGTTTATTTAGTGTTTAATTAATTAATTTGTTATTTAGCATTATGGGAATTTATCTAGTGTTTACTTAGTGTTATGGAGTTGATTTAAAAGAGATGACATTTTTCATATTATAAGCAAAGATAACTTTCCACTTTAATTTGCTTGATAAACAGTTTTGACATAAGAGTCTGTTCAAGAGGTAATTCTGAAATTACATTTTGAATTGAATATTGAGCAAGAGGAACTGTTTGGAAATAGTTATGTGCATTTTCATAATAAAAATGAATTCTGTCAGTAAATGGGCCCTCTTAAAATTAGCAGATGAATTATTTGATAATTCAGCTGAATCCCCTAAGAATCATATTGTAGCATTTAAATTAAGTTCAATAAAATGGTAGTTAATGCTAAGGAAAAAATCAAAATGTGTCATATAAATTTGATTGTGGTTTCTAAGAAATCTTACCATTATTAAATTTGGAATACTAATCTTCTGATATTTGTTTTTATCAAAAACAAATAAAATAGGAAAACAAATGTAAGCAATACAATTGGGTTTCTTTTTCTTTTTGTTTTATTTTCCTTGCCACTTATAATTAGAATTTCAGTAAACCCATCTACCTTCATTAATTCATACATGACCTCTAATCAGATTCTTTCCTATTCCATTACATCTTAAGTTCCCACTCTGAGTCCTTACAGTGCTAGGGACCACTTTGGGAGACATAGACTA
This sequence comes from Potos flavus, assembly GCA_028534135.1. NCBI lineage: Eukaryota > Metazoa > Chordata > Mammalia > Carnivora > Procyonidae > Potos > Potos flavus. The sequence continues at coordinate 157,274,896 of CM052898.1, forward strand.
TGTCACACATTCTTCTCCTACTCTTAGAACATAGATTGCATTCTATATTTTTAATGTCGTCACTGGGAAATAGTCAGGATTACTTGTTAAGCAGAGCCTGTAGCCCTGTCAATTATATGTAGCCTTCTTGATAATAACAAAGAGAAAATTTTCCCCAGGCTTTACTCAGCATGAATATTTGCCAATTTATTGATCTAGCCACACGATGCATTTACTCCCCTATTTACACGATTTTTTTTAAATTTAATGCTGATTTATGTTCAGCTGTCAGTTTGATCTTGATGTCCAAATATATTTCATTCATATTAAACTATAAGTTCATAGAGGAATAGTTTGGTGTACTTTATATTGTAAATAACATTGGGGAGGGATGTCATACAAAAATAGCTTTAATAACAACATTGTAAAGATGCAAGAAAACAAAATTCGGTTCTATCAAGACCTCATGAGAACATACAGGTTGGCTGCTTCAATTAGAATAATAATAACATTTATTCTTTCTGAGTGTTTTCTTCCGCAGGGACTGTGCTAAGTGTTTTCCATATGTTAATCCATTTAATCCTCACTGCTAATCTATGAAGCAGGAGGAATTATTTTTTTAAAGATTTATATATTTTAGAGAGTGGGGGGGAGGGACAGAGGGCGAGGGAGAGTATCTTTAAGCAGACTCCCTGCTGAGCATGGAACCTGGTGTGGGGCTCAGTCTCACAACCCTGAGATCAGACCTGAGCCAAAACCAAGAGTCAGAAGCTCAACTGACTGTGTCACCCAGGCTTCCTGAGGTAGGTACAATTATTGTTTCTCATTTCATAGATAAGAAGACTGAGGTACCAAAGTTCTTCTCTACCATGACAACATAACAAATAATTGGTAGAACAAACCCATTCCCTTAATTACCATTTTCCCATCAATGAAAAATTTCTTCTTTTACTTACTAACTCTGTTATAGTCATGAGATCTACAAAGTAACTACTTTTTTTGTAAATTAAAGATTTTGTTATAAAGTAACAAGTGTTTTCAAGTGTAGGCAAATATCCAGTAGAATGAACAGCTTATTTCTTTATGGGGATGTTTAAGATACTGACTATGTCTAAATATGTAAATTGTAATAGAAATGTGTTCATAGTGTTTTCAATTTGTTTTTACTGCCTTTCCAATTCAGAGACTTTGTATTTTTATTATTTTTTTGCCCCCATTTATTCCTTTAAGAAATACTTACTGAGTGCTATTTATGTGCTGATTAATCTGCTAAGTATAAAAGAATGGCAAAAAACCAAACGAGCAAACAAACATACCCCTGAACAAAACAAAACAGCAAAACAACACATTGTTCTTATTTTTAAGAATCTAGTGCGGTAACAAAATATCCAAACATGTAATTATAATACAACAATACAACGCAATAAGGGCATCATAGAGGTCTGTATAGTGTCCTAGAAAAACTGATGAGGGAGAATCAATCATACCATGGTGAAACAGTGAAAGCCTTCTCAGGTAGAGGGGAAAGTGTGAGCAAAGGCAGAGGCATAAAAACACAGGATGTGGACTTCTGCAAGATGGCTGCATGGAAAGATCCCAAATTCACTTCCTCCCATGGACACACTAAATCTATAGCTACATACAGATCATTTCCCTCTGAAAAAGATCTGAAAATGAGATGAACTGCTTCTCCACAGCAAAGGATTAAAAGACCAATTAGGTAGAAGAGGAAGAGATACGGTCTCACCAAAAACCCCATCCCTGGTGTGGTGATACACAATAGGGGGATCTCGCCAGTCTGGTTCTTCTGAAGGAGCAATGTGTTGGTGCCTCCTATTAGGCACCTAACCCCTGGGATCTGCAATGGAGAGATAAGCTTCCAAAACCTCTGGTTTAGACATCTAAGGGACTTAAAGTGTTGTAGAAAACTGAGATTTCAGGGCTTGGGTATGGTCTCACTTGCCCTGAGACCCAGTGAGAAAACAGCAATTTGAAAGTGCCTCGACTATATGTAAAGGAGATTAATTTGCTAATCTAAAAGCATCTGCTGGAGGGGCCCAGGGCAGTTGAAACTCTCCTTGGAAACAGAGGCACTGGTAGACACCATTTTTGAACATTTCACCATCTTGGCACACTCTATCTACCCTGCACAGGTAGGGAGCTTGGACATCGCACCCTCCTGCTGTCTTGCTAAGACAGGCAGGGGTGAGCGGTTGCAGCCCTATCATGCTGCCTTGTGGAAACTGGAGAGCCCTAATGGTTGCAGCACTTCCCTGTTCTCTGGCTGGGTCAGGTGAGCATGAGTGGTTGCAGTGACTAACGTCAGTGAGCAATGGGTGGTTGTAACATTCCAGCCCCCTCTTAACTGGGGCTAGAGAGCAATGGGTCACAGCATTCTCCTGCTCTCAACTTAAAGTCAGCACACATACAGACAAGGCTCTTTCCCATTCCTGCCTTCCTGAAGACTGTGGATGCCTACAGTCAAGACATTTCCCTGTTGGCATTCTGAAATCTGCCAGAGTGCTCCACCCCCTGCACTCTAGCTTCCTAGCTAAAGCCAACAGGCACATGCAATCCACAGAGAGGACACTTTTTAATTGCCTGGCCCTGGTGGTCGAGGGGACTGGGGTTCTTGAGCTCCCAGGAATGTAACAACCAGAAAACAGTTCTTGTCAGGCCACTCCTCTTAGGGCACTACAAAGACAGCAGAATGAAATACAACCCCAGACTTCATGTGAAAAAAGTCAGTTTTCCTAGCCTGGAACTTCAGCCTAAGGGACAGGCTTCAGGTTTTCCACACAACTAGAAGCTAAGGAAGTGGTTGCAAAATATAAGCAGGGAGAAATTATGCTTGTGCACCTGCCAGGCTCCCTATAGCCTGAAGAGACCTTCCAGAAAGGAGCTTCACACTCATCTGGAGTTCCAATTTTTAGAACTGTCACCTAGGGGATACCTCCAAATCGCTTGGTCCAAAGGCTAGCAGGGATTTTGATTTGCATACTTTAAAAGCTGTTGCCTCAGGGTGACTTCCAATCAGGCTGAAACTAGTTGCTAAATGAGATTCCTCCCCTTGGATCACTGACAGGTCTTGGCACACCCTCTACATCTAAGGCATACTGAGAATAAATCAGGTGGTTTAGACACTCACAAAGGTTTGAAAGACAACCAAAAGTTAGGCTGAACAAGAAGTATCATCACCTATACAAGGACACTCCTTAAAGAGAGAGAGAGCTGTTTCACCTAATATATAGAAGCAAACAGAGAGTCAAGCAAAATGAGGAAACAAATATGTTCCAAATGAAAGAAGAAGACAAAACTTTAGAAAAAGGCCTTAATGATAAGAAGATAAGTAATCTACCTGGTAAAGAATTCAAAGTAATTGTCATAAAGATGTTGACTGAACTTGGGAGAAAAATGGATGAACACAGTGAAAACTTCAAAGAGATAGAAATATAAGAAAATATCAAACAGAAGTCACAGATCTGAAGAATACAATAACTGAACTGAAAAATATGCTAGAGAGGTTCAATAGCAGATTAGATAAAGCAGAACAGATCAGTGAACTGGAAGACAAAGCAGTGGAATTCACCCAGACAGAGCAGCAAAATAAAAACAAGCAAACAATTTCTTAAAATGAAGATAACTTAAGGGACCTATGGGACAAAATCGAGTGGAATAAAATTTGCATTATAAGGGTCCCAGAAGGAGAAGAGAGAGAGAAAGGGGCAGATAACTTATTTGAAGAAATTATGGCTGATAACTTCCCTAACCCATGAAAGGAAACAGACACCCAGATCCAGAAAGCCCAGAAAGTTCCAAATAAGATGACTCCAAAGAAATCAACCACACCAAGACACATTATACTTAAAATGTCACAAGTTGAAGGTAAAGAGAGAATATTAAAAGTAGCAAAAGAAAAACAAATTTTTACATAAAGGAAACCCCCATAAAGCAAACAGAAGATTTCTCAGCAGAAACTTCGAAGGCCAGAAAGAAGTGGCATGACATATTCAAAGTCCTAAAAGGAAAAAAAAAACTTCCAACCAAGAATATTCTACCCAGCAAGACTATCATTTAGAATTGAAGGAGAGATGAAGAGTTTTCCAGACAAGCAAAGCTAATCACTACTAAACCAACTTTACAAGAAGTATTAAAGGAACTTCTTTAAGCTAAAAAGAAATAGCACTAATTCATAACAAGAAAATACATGAAAGTAAAAATGTCACTGGAAATGGTAAGTATATAGTAAAGGCAGTGGGTTAATAATCTATAAAGCTATTGTGAAGGTTAAAAGACAAAATCAGTAAAATTAACTAAAATATAATAATTAGTGAAGAAAAAAAACAATAAAACGATGCAAAGTATGGCTTCAAGAATATAAAACATGGGAAGGAGCAAAAATATAGAGTTTTGGAATGTGTTCAAATTTAAGTTGCTATCAACTTAAAACACACACACACACACACACACACGCACATCTCAAAAAGATGAGGAAATGGAGGCACATAACAGCCACTGATTTAAATTCACCCAGGGAAATGCTGTCCGAGTGCTCTATTCTGAGAATTAGAAATGCACCCTCATTAGATCCACTTCTACTTGTTAATTTAGTTCTCTAATCCACTGTGGCTCTTGAATCCCTTCTCTGGGCTCTTGACTCTGCTCTCAAAGAGGTCCTGTCTTTCTATGAGAAATAGTCTGGATTTACAGCTAAGTAGACTTCACAGCCTGCTTTCTGCCTATATAAAATCTTTTCATTTTGAACTGTGTCTTTTCCCTTTGGTCCAAAGTAAGTAAAATCCTCTTAAAAACTTTATGTTTCCCTATGAATCTGATTGGAAGTCATGGCAGGCCCCAAAATTCTACATGCATAATTTTACAAGACAGACTTCACTTTACGTTGCCTAGAGTATTAGGACGATGGGACAACATCCTTAAGATTTTCGGAAGCCTTTTTGCCTAGCTGAGGACTGTACTAGGCACTCCTTTAAACCTTTCTGAAGTCTTAATAAATGATTTTACAACCATACCCTTGATCTATTCTTCATCCTAAGGCCATTTTTATTTTGAGAATCTTTTGGTATCTAGACAGATCAGTGATATGAAATAGGTTTGTTTTCCTATCTTGAAAAGTCCTGGCTCTTATATATTTCTTCTAAATTTTGCTTGCAAATTTTAATTCCTCTCTTTCTTTCCGTACCTTATTACATACAGCTAAAAAACTGTCAGTTGGCACTTTAAACATTTTGCCTAGAAATTCCCTTGGCCAGATCCATAAGTTCATCAAGCACATTGATCTTTCAGGTTACTGGAGGCCACACTTTTTTTTTTTTTTAAGATTTTATTTATTTATTTGACAGAGAGATAGAGAGCACAAGTAGGTAGCATGGCAGGCAGAGGGAGAGGGAGAAGCAGGCTCTCCACTGAGCAGGGAGCCTGATGTGGGGCTCAATCCCAGGACCCTAGGATCATGACCTGGCCCGAAGTCAGCCACCTAACTGGGAGCCAACCAGGCGCCCATGGAGGCCACACTTTTACAAACTGTTTTGCTACTACAAAACATGGGCTGCCCTTCTTCTAGTCTCCAAGATGCTTTCATCACCTCCTTTCTGGCCCCCATAAAAGTTCGTGCACTAACAGTCTTCTCACTGTTTTTTCGGTATAGTACCTTGTTCCAAAGCCAATGTCATGTGTTGATGCTGAGTTTACAAGGATGGGCTGTGCTCAAGTGTTTGCTGTCATTTTGGCATCACCATGAGCTCCCAATACCTGCAATGTAAGGAGCAGTAGGAAACTACATTTCCTAGAATCTGCTTCTTTAAATCTGGCTTTAGAATTTGATAGTGAGAGGAATTCCCCCAAGGTTTGGGAGGTTGAAAAGAAGGATGGTTGATGACTCTCTGAATGTGGTTGCTGCCAGATGCATGGTCAAACACTGACAGCAGCTTCTGTGTGCTCTTGAGAATAGCTGTTGGGAATTTTCTCAGATTTTTTGAGAACTACAACAGTTTCCAAGAAAGTCTTTGAGAACTATCTACTTAGGGGCTTTGGGCTAAGGTGCTTCAGTTTCTCCTTTGACTTTAGGCAACAATTGGGTTGAATTAAATTTTGACTTTCCTGACCTTTCCCCCTCAGTGTTCCATATTAACATAAACTCCAATGTCTTCATTAATTAATATTACAGGAATATTTTGAGTGATTCTGTTTCTCTGACCAGGCCCAACTAATACAAGCAGATACACTGCTAGGTGATTGTTGGAAATTAATAGCCAAAGCAGCTGTAACTGAATATTGGAAATATTAAGCAATATTTTCATTAAGACCACTAATGAAAGCAGTTTTAACCATTGAAGCATTAACCAACTTTAACTGAATCTTAAAAAATATTTAGAAAGAAGAGAGTAATTCTGATTTTAAATGAAATTTACACATTCACAAATTTCATTGCGTGAATGATTCTGGTTATTGTTTTCAAGAGACACCTGCGTAGTAGTCTGCTAAAAATGAGAAAACAATTAAATTGCAACAATGAAAAATCTTAGGGAAAACTGCACTACATTCAGTGAACTGCGAAACCATCTATAAAAGCACTGGTTATGGAAAAGGAAGCAGATACACATGCACAAACTCAGTATGTTATACTACTTCCTTTATTTGTTGCTGAAACCTAGGGGGGAAGAAGCTAAATGTGTGTATGTGTGTGAGCAGAGGAGGAATGGAGGATATGGAAGGAGTGGGACTATGAAGGCAGTAAGAACTGATGCTTATTCCTGAAAGTGGGGCTTCAGTTTATTAAGAGACTATCACATATTGTGTATAAAAGCCACAGTGCTAGAGTTAAACAAATCTTCATCTGAAGCCTATCTCCCCACTTACTAGTATGAGCTCAAAAAGTCATTTCAACTTTCAAAGACTCGCCTTCTTTAGTGAAGGGAAGATAATAAGAGTCGAATCTTTCAAAGTTTGGTTCACGATTAAATGTAAATCCCTTAGGTCCCTAATAAACTCAGTATTTATATTTGTCTTCTGTAATAAGCATTAGTGAAAGCTTTAAATGCATCTAACAGGGTAAAAAGTATTACAGTATTTTTATTTTTACCTCAGTCTCATTTTATAGTATCTGTATTACCACCATTGTCTAATGCCAAATTTTCTTTTTCTTTTTTTTTTTTTTAAAGATTTTATTTATTTATTTGGCACAGAGAGAGAGATCACAAGAGGCAGGCAGAGAGAGAGAGAGGAAAGCAGGCTCCCTGCTGAGCAGAGAGCCCGATGCGGGGCTCCATCCCAGGACCCTGAGATCATGACCTGAGCCGAAGGCAGAGGCTTTAACCCACTGAGCCACCCAGGCGCCCCTAATGCCAATTTTCTAATTCCACAAAAAGAAGGTGGTAGTGGGAGGAAACAACGTGCAATTGCCATGAGTGAGAAATGATGTATTCTTCTAATATTTGAGTTAAAATGGAAAACAAGTAATAGGTTAGCAAGCTAGAGATCAAATTTTGAAAGAAAATGTTCATGATCTTTCTCTCCTCCTTGCCTGACATTACTTCTTGAGTATTCAGTAAGGCAAATAGTTCACTCCGTAGTGACACTGGATATAATATGTCTTATGTAAGTGTTTATCACCAGCAACTAGACAAAGAATCTGGAAATTCTGTACCTTTACTGGAAGGTTACTAAAAAACTGAGTTTTAGCTATATGCTACATATGAAGAATATTTTTAAATTTTTTTTTTTTAAAAAAGATTTATTTTATTTCTTTATTTATTTAGAGTGAGAGAGAGTGTGTATTTGGGGGGGAGAGGGGCAGAGGGAGAGGGAGTGAAAGAATCTCAAGCAGACTCCCCGCTGAGCAAGGAGCCCAGAGTGGGGCTTGATCCCACGATCCTCAGACCTTGACCTGAGCTGAAATCAAGAGTCAGACACCCAACCAAATGAGCCATCCAGTCACCCCTAAAAAATTTCTTTCTCAAATTAATTATTAACAACCAGGTAAATATCTTACTCTAGATACTTAATTTTGTATTCTTAATCTAGAATAAAATATCAGATTGGACAAAGACTTTCTTAAAATGTGGGGAGACAATAGCTAAATTTACCTGAACACGAATAAAAATATCATGGTAAATTATTTTCTTAAAAAAAAAATCACGTTTTTAGGATGTGTTAAAACTCAGTGAAAGCTGTTGTGAGATTAAAAGAGATCTAATTTTAGTGATGATTTTTGATTTGACAACTTCAATCTTTTTGATGCATAATGACTAGTTAACTGCACCAAGCTGGCAAGGTTTAAACAATTTCAAGCACAACAACCTCTTTTTTTCTCTCTGCTTTTTTTTTTTTTAGCCAGCACTTGAAAACACTAGACTATTATATTTTATATTTTATGCAAATGTAACTAATGGAATGAAAGGTATTTCACATGATTGGGATGTATGCTCTTCCATTTTATTCTATTTTTCTTTTGTAAATATGTTAAATTGGAAGTATTTCTCTTCTTTTTTATCTTTAATTCACTTTCTCTCTTTTGACCCCCTTTACTTAAGCTTTATAAACTACAGCTTTGTATTTGGTAGGTTTAGTAAGTACCACTTTGTTTAACTGAGTATCATAGGAAAAAACAAATGTTTAATATTGACACTTATTGGACACCACTGGCTTGCTAGGGCTGATATATAAAGCAGAATATAGTAACATAGTATGAGTGCTTAATTGCTGTCAGTTGAAATTGGGTAATTGATTTGTCATCTTCAATTAATGATATTATAGAATGTTCAGCACTGAAACAAGAGACAGATATTTATTACATAGCCATAACTTGGAGCTCTACTTAAGCATAATCTGGTCTTCCAGTCTGCTGGTTATTAACTACAGGCTACTAACTGTAATATGAAGAAAAGCTTAACTTTTAAACTTGGATAAGATAGGCCGTGATTGACTGAAACATGTTTAGCTTAAATATGCACCAGCTTTCTTTAAGTATACAGTATAAAGTAGTGACAATGTTAATAAGATGGGCATCTTTCTATTTTCATTTTATTTAGTTAGCTTTACATAATGCCGTGGAATATAATATCTTGTATTTCTGTGTTTTACACAGTAAATTATCCTAAAATGTCGAGATACAGATTGAAGCACAAGGTTAAGATAGTAACATCTTGAGACTCGATCCCAAAATAATTATGAGAAATCTGTCTATATCTGAATAAAAAGAAAGGAGAACTCCTGTTATGTACTTCGACTTAACTTTTTTTTCCATCTGAGAATACAGAAGTTGCTACCAAATAGTTATTCTCATGTCCAAGATTTTTGGGCTAGCTTTTTATAATTTAAAATACAAGTTCTCATTCAGTAACTTCAATCACTTCTACCCTTCTACTTTGTTTACTACTATAGTGGTGGCTATTATTATCTTTAGATTAAAAGTATTTTAATGCATGTACTTGGAATTGACACTAGTAAAGTCATATGTTTTAGAGAAAATTTAGAGAAAAAGTCATATGTTTTAGAGAAAATTATCAACAGGTTATAGTTTGTTGGATGGTTCAGATATGGCATGGTTAAATGATGGTGATTTATATATTATCTAGTTGTGACTTAGCATAGAACAAATTGGAACTGTCATCTGGACAGAATGACAAAATATTGGAGAACACAATGGTTGACCCTCCTGATTTGTTTCCTAAGTTTTGAGCATCAGTTGATAAAATTTATTAAGGAATTCTGTATGTGTTAGGTTCTTTGTGTGATGCATATGCATAAAAGATGCAGCCCATGACACCAAGGACTATATTGTTTATCAGTAGTTGGGGAAAAGAGACATTTATCTATTGAGCAAATATTAATTTAATTTCAGCATTGTAGTTGGCAGTCTGGACATAAAAATGAATATGTCATGGGATGCCTGGATGGCTTAGTCAGCTAATCGTCTGACTCTTGATTTCAGCTTAGGTAATGGCAATGATTGTAACTAACAATGATGAGTTTGATAGTGAGCATGTACCAAAGACAAGTGAATCTTAGTAATTTTGTAGGAGTTCTGAAGAAAAGGAATTTTTATTTTTCCACTGGACATTAAGCCATGATTATTTAAGTTTAGATTAGATTTAGATTTAGATTAGACTGAAATGCCTTCGCCACCAGGTGAAGCCTGAGAATGAAGCCAGTACTTATAACCTGAAATGTACTATGTGATACATGCATTGGTAAATATGTAAGAAAGAAGCCATGAGCATTCATAGGAAGCTGCAGCAATTCTGCTGCGAAAAACCAGAAAAGACCTTACGTAGGAATTTAAATTTAAATTATGACTTGAAAAAGAGTTTCCTGGATCAATAGATGGTTGGGGGCAGTAGGTTGCAGTGAAAGCCTTTTGAGGGAGGAAACAATTTGCAAGGATATAATATCAGGAGGAGTATGGCAGGAGATAATTTTCATGGGTATGACAGTTGAGGCTGAAAAATTGGACAAGAAGTAAGAGTTTTATATACCACAATGCTGGAAGCCATGCAGAGCCACTGGAGAATATGAAGCAGAATTAGGTAAAGGTTAGAGGCTATGATAAGAGATTATTAAGTAGACTAGGTGAGAGACAATGAGTCTTCAGCCAAGGAATGAAACAAGGAGATGAGGAGAGAAAATAGTTTTAAACCCCTTTTTAATCTATGACAGGGTTTCACAGTTAACTTAACTTGGGGAGTGATGAAGCTTGAGGTGAAAGGAGAAGCCTAGAATGATTCTTGTGTTCCATGAGGGGCAACTAGTTGGGTGATGATATCATATATATGGAGAGAACACAGGAAACAGAGGTTAGGTGGGAAGGGAAAAGGATAGGATCATGGTCAAAGTAATAGCTTCAAACACACTGAGACTAACATATAAGACCACCTGTATGGAATCATCTAGAAGGCAGATCTGGATTGGAAATTTAACTTATACATTATTAGCTGAATCCCTGCATATCTATAAAATCACTAGAGATTGAAGAAGGCAATGCACTGAAGAATAAATGGAAGATGAAGAATTGGAGAAAGTCGTATGAAGCATTCTTTTAAGAGGTTTGATTACTAATGAAAAACTTAAAATTTAGAAATTTTTTAAAAGGTAAAAATAAGAGATAGAAACTCTAGGTTGAGAGATTTGATTTTTTTTAAACACAAACATAATTTGGTGTACTTATGCAGCATGGGAACTAAAGCTCTCAGGCAAAGCAAAAAGTTAAATTATAAACTCAACTGCCATTTCTTTATTTGTTTATTGCACCTTCCCTCATTAGAATGTAAGCTGTATAAGAGCAGAAACTTTAGTTCCTGGGCCTAGCACAAAATTCAGCTCATAATAGTCACTCAAAAATATTTGATGAATGAATAATGAATGGAAAATACTCCGTGTTGATTAAGACTAAGGGAAGCATATACTCTTACACATTGCTGACATAAACTGGTACACCCATGGAGACAATGTGTTAATAACCTTTGATACAGTCATTCTATTTCTAAGAATTTATCCTATGAATATATTTCCATGTGTAAGAAATGAATATGTCATCAATACATATAGAGAAATAAATTATTGTGCATACCTATAATTAACAAGTAAGCTCTTTATATCCCAACATAAGATTTCTGAAAGATATTTTAAAGTGAAAAATCAGAAGAAAAACATGAAGAATATGTATGAATACAGTTGCTTATTTATATATACTGGAAAAATACACAAGTAACTGATAACTGTGGTTGTCTTCTGGGAATAGAAATAGGAAAAAGGGTTTGGAAATATGCATTATGTGTTTACCTATTTTTCAAAAGTAATAAACTAACAAAGCAAAAAAAAGAAGCACCAAACTTATTTGAGCACATGTTTATGTCAGACACCTTCCTAAATACTTTGTATAGTCTTATTTGAGACCAGGGGAAAAAGATAAATGAAGGAAATAAGTTTGTAGCCAGTGAACATGTGAGTACATATGTATTGGGGGAGGGTGGAAAATGGCAGGAACTTGGAGATTTTCATGTGTTATAGACTGTGTTTTGTCTCTGAATAGGAGACGTTGTCATCTGTTGAGGGGGAGGAGGCAAGGATCATGAAGGGTAAGAAGAACATTTGGCACAGTTGCTATAGAGAGTAGGAAAGGAATGATCAAAGGCAGAAAAAAAGAATTCTGTATATTGTTTAATGCTACTTGGGCATCATTCTTAACTACAGTGCAATTTTTTAAAAGGATTTATTTATTTATTTTAGAGAGAGAGTGAGAGAGAGAGGGCATGCACAAGCTCAAGTCAGGGGAGTGGCAGGGGGAGAGAATCTTAAAGCAGACTCCCCACTGAGTGCAGAGCCAGAAGTGGGGCTCAATCCCAGAACCAATGAGATCATGACCTGAGCTAAAATCAAGAGTGGGACGCCTAACCTACTGAGCCACCCAGGTGCCCCAGTGCAATTTTAATTTGGAAATGCTCAATACCCCTAGTATAAAAATGGTAAATAAATGTTGGATTATATACCTTTTGTGGGAGAAGCACAATGAGGATATTCGCAGAAAAGTAGCTAAAGTCAAATGATAACAATGCCAATTGGGAAATAAGTTTAGATTACAACTGGAGGAGGTAGCATCTTGAAGGAAGGATGAATTGAATGAATCAAATGAGAATTTCAGGGCTGAGCTGTGATCTTGTCCAGTTGGTCATGGAAATTCTCCCTTAGCCCGTGGTTTTCTGTTGCTCAGCCCACAGCCTCAGAAGGTAGCCCTCTAGGATAAAATTCTTTCAGAATGGCTCCAGGTAGCTCTTCACTAAGCAATCCTCACAGGGAAGCACCTGAACATCTGGCACATTACTACCTGGGGGCCTTTGCCCTAATTCAGTGATTTTCAAAGTGCAGGTCTGGACCAGCAGCATCAGTATGAGGTGAGAACTTACAGAAATGCAAATTCTCATCACCTCTCCTGACACTGAAGCAGAAATTTGGGAATGTATTAAAGCCTCTAGAGGTTTTGGACACATGCTTAAGTTAGAAACAACTGCTGTAGTTGTTCTCTCTTACCTGAGATAGCCACTTGGTTAATTAACCCCATCACTGCCTTCAAGTCTTTGCTTCAAAGTCCAACCACTCTACTTAATATTTCAACCCACCTTTACCTTTCATCCTTCTTATGGTACCCTTTACCCTTCATCTTCCTCGTAAGTTTTATTTGTTCTTTTATTCTTAGTCCTTATAATTTCCTGTACTATATACTTACTCTATATGAATGTTTTTGTCTAACTGATTTGAGTGCAGGAATCTTTATTTTGTTGATACTGATATCTTCTAAGTACCTAGAACAGTGCTTGATGTATAATAGGACCTCAATCAATATTTATAAAATGATTATTTGTCCATTGTCTAATAAGCCATTTCCAAAGCAATCACCTTTGCTGGGTTTGTGGTGAAACAGTTGGCCAACAACAGTCTCTCAACCTGAGGATTTTCCAAGTGTGGGTCTCTCAGCAATCTCAGTTTTCCAGACCGTAGGAGACATGGGCATCTCCTTAGAGTTCCTCTCTCTCAGTTTGAGATGAGACCTCCACCCTCACCCCCAAACCTCCCTCACCTCTAAACATACTTCCTTACAGAAAGTGTAGATAAACTCTCAGCAAATCTATAACTTTCTCCAAATATCGTCCTCATCCTTTTTTCCAATTCCTACCCTCTTCAATTTTAACACTGTAATAATCTTGAGGTAGTGAAAGCTAAGAGATATAAAACTTGGTTTCCCCACTGCTTCCTCAGTTCTGAACAGGGCATAATTTAGTATAGCATCTGGTACTGGAATATGGTAGTTGATATCTGTTTTCTTATGGTGTCAGCCCAAAATAGAATATTTAATTTTAATTCAGTTACATGGTCTTCTTGGATTTTATAGTCCATTCTTTATATTTTAGGCAAAGCAAGTCTTTAAAAACATGACTAAATGATTCTTTTCTGTTCTTCAAAATTTCAATGACTTCCCATTACACATAGAATAAAGTCTAGATCCTTAACGTTTCCCTCAAGGCCCTTATGAATTGGTTCTCACTCATTGTCAGTTTCCTATGGTATTAGTTCCTGTATGCTTACTATTCTGGAAGCCACAGGCCTTCTTACTTTTTTTTTTAACTTTTAAAAAAATTTTTATTTATTTATTTATTTATTTTTTAAAGGTTTTATTTATTTGACAGAGAGAAAGAGATCACAAGCAGGCAGAGGGGCAAGCAGAGAGAGGAGGGGGAAGCAGGCTCCCTGCTGAGCAGAGAGCCCGATGCAGGGCTCGATCCCAGGACCCCGAGATCATGACCTGAGCTGAAGGCAGAGGCTTAACCCACTGAGCCACCCAGGCGCCCCTTTAAATTTTATTTTTAAGTAATCTCCACACTCAACATGGGGCTCTAACCCATAACCCCAAGATCAAAAGTTGCACGCTTCACTGACTGACCCAGCGAGGCACCCGAGACCTTCTTAGTTTTGCTACTTGATAAAATCAAACTCCTTCCTAGGTTATGGCTTTTTGGCTTGTTGTTCCCTCTGCTTGGAAGTTTTTCTCCTAGAGAACTGGCTCTTCCTCATTAAAGTTTCAGACACTCTCATGCTACATTATTTTTCTTCATGGTATTTATCCCTGTCTAAAATTCTTACAGTTTTTTACTTGTGTATTATTTGTTTCCCCAGTTAGAATGTAAGATTCATGAAAACAAGGATCTAGACTTTTTGGTTCAATGCTGTGCAGTGCCAAGAATAATATCTGGTATGGAAGGTTTCAGTAAATACTTGACAAACATTTCATTGTATGCTTCTTACATGCTAGGCCCAATGCTGGTAACACAATTTTGATTAAAAAATTTTTTATTCCCTGCCTTTAAGAAACTTTCAGTTAGAGTATGAAAGAAACAAGAAGGGCGCCTGGGTGGCTCAGTCAGTTAGTGTCTGGCTTTGGCTCAGGTCATGATCTCAGTGTTCTGGGATGGAGCCCCACCTTTAGTCTCCCTGCTCAGTGGGGAGTCTGCTTCTCCTTCCCCCTGCTCTTGCTCTCTCTCTCTCCCTCCCAAATAAATTTTAAAAATCTTAAAAAAAAAAAGAAAGAAAGAAGAAAGGAGCCAACTTTTCATGTGGTATGGCAAGTGTTAGATAAGAGCAAAGTGTAAGGGGTTCTGTGGGAGGAGAGATCTAGAGGTGGGGACAGGGGTATCAGAGGATAGTGAGATTTCATAATGCACAGACTGTTTCCTGACTGTTCATGGAGAGCTGAACAAGGGATGGAAAGAGCTAGGGGCAGAGGGGGAAGGTGGTGGTTGGGTAGTGGGGATGGGTGACCTTTTCTTTCATTTTTGGGGTCTCTACACTGTTTGAAGGACTTGCTGTTGAAATGGGAGCCGACTTGTCTTGTCTTCCAGAATCTATTCACTTCTGTCACTGCTTACCTTGCATAGATCTACACATCTAAAATATAACAGCTTTTCTAAAACAAAATTTAGTGGTATCATGTGACAATGGTATTCTGCTATGGTAGAATGCCTGTAATAATATCCAGAAAACTAAATACATTTAAGATTTCTATTTATTTCTCAGGCATTTATTTCCAGCATACTTGACTCTTAAAGTATTCATCTTTTTGCTCAAACATGAGTATAAATAAAAGAATTGAACAAACCTGATTTAACCCATTTCTATTTAAATTTTATTACTGCTTGAATATAGACTTAAGTTAATATTTTAATGATCTGTATGGTAATAGTAGTTTTTAAAGTCAACAAATCATGTAAATAATCCTTTTTTTAAGAAAAGATTTATTTACTTATTTGAGAGTGAGAAAGAGGACAGAGGGAGGGTGAGAGGGAGAAACAGACTCCCCACCGAGCAGGGAGCCTGATGTCTGGCTCCATCCAAGGACCCTGAGACCATGACCCAAGCCGAAGGCTGACACTCTATCAACTGAGCCACCCAGGTGTCCCTCATGTAAATAATTCTGGAAGCAAACACCCTTTGTAGATTCAGCAAGCAGAATAACTAATTAAGAGCTTATGAGTTAATGTATTTGAAAGATTTTCTTTTTTTCTTTTTGTTATTTGAAAGATTTTCTAAGCCCTGTTAAAGCAGAGCTGTCTTTTATGAGTTTTGAAAAGCATGTAAAATAATCTAATTAATCAATATTTATTTTATTTCTTAAATCACTAATGAAGTGAGTTTATTTTTGGCATTTGAGTTATCATCAACTTAAAATTTAACTTATTTACCATTTTCTGTCAGATGTCAATTGTCATAAAATGATGAAAAGAAATTACAGTGCAAAAAATGTCCATGTGATGGACCATTATTTTTCTATCAAAGCTGAAGTTTAACATATACTAGAAATAGAATACCATATTTAGCAATCAATTTTCTTCTTTGAATAGGAAAAAAGCTCACAAAAGTGGGAGAAAAAATGATTCAGAAGTTAATTATGCAACAGTTCTGATACCTCTCTTGGTGTCTTACTCTGTCTAAGAAGGAGAGGACATAATATGAAGTCCCTAAAGGACAATTTAGTAGATAATTCAAAAGGTCGTCTGAGAGGCAGGGGAGCGAAGGGAAAGTAGAGTGTTAGCAGCTTCAGCTGATGTGACTCTAACCTGGGTAGGCCTAACCTTAGTCAATAACCTTTTGGCATTGACTTGAAGAACAATTCATGGGTACATAGATATTCCTTGCCTTGATCTGTCCTGGCTAAATTTTGTATTTGTACAGGATATCTAAAATTAGATAATAAAAAATTATCTAAATTTTGTGAGTATAAGATTTGGCATTTGTGTTAATTCTGTGTTTGTTTAGTATCCTCAAAATGTCTTGCACAACTTATATTATTCATAGGTTATGGCATCAGTTATCTCTAAAGACATCATTATTATCCATTGTCCTTGGAATATGTCTATTGACTTTACTGTTAAGAAGGCAGCAATCAAAATGCTTTTTGTCTATACGGAAGGTCCAGAATGAAATGGTATCCTCTCCCATATTTTGCTTTAGCTTTGTATGGTCCAGTTCAATTTTTCAATTTCCATTCTCCTATTTCATAATTTGACATTAGCTACCTCCTTTTGACTGAAGTTTGCTTTTGTAATATATATGAAAAAGTAAGTGAATAGTGCAAAAAATGATAGGAAATGTCTATTAAATAGCTTTTGGAACATCTTTTTAGAGACCATATTATGTAGCATATTATTTGCATAAAAACATAGATTACTGGGGTGCCTGGGTGGTACAGTCAGTTAAGTATCCAACTCTTGGTTTTGGCTCAGGTCATGATCTCAAGGTTGTGGGATTGAGCCCAAGTGGGGCTCTTTGTTCAGCATGGAGTCTGCTTAAGAGTTTCTCTCCCCAAAGATATTTGCAAATGTCTTATTAGATAAAGGACTAGTATCCAAAATCTATAAAGAACTTATCAAACTGAACACCCAAAGAGCAAATGATCCAATTAAGAAATGGGCAGAAGACACGAACAGACATTTTTCCAAAGGAGACATCCAAATGGCCCACAGACACATGAAAAAATACTCAACATTGCTTGGCATCAGGGAAATACAAATCAAAACCACAGTGAGATACCACCTCATACCAGTCAGAATGGCTAAAATTAATAAGTCAGGAAACGATTGATGTTGGTGAGGATGCCAAGAAAGGGGAACTCTCTTACACTGTTGGTGAGAATGCAAGCTGGTGCAGCCACTCGGAAAACAGTGTGGAGGTTCCTCAAAAAGTTGAAAATAGATCTGACCTATGACCCAGCAATTGCACTAATAGGTGCTACAAATATAGTGATCTGAAGGGGCATCTGTGCCCCCCATCTTTATAGCAGCAATGACGATAATAGCTAAACTATGGAAAGAGCCCAGATGTCCACTGACAGATGAATGGATAAAGAAGAGGTGATATATATATTATATATATTATATAATATATATAATGGAATACTACTCAGCCATCAAAAATAAAATCTTGCCATTTGCAATCACATGGATGGAACTACAGGGTATTAATCTAGTGACATAAGTCAATCAGAGAAACACAATTATATGATTTCACTTATATGTTAAATTTAAGAAACAAAACAGAAGAGCATAAGTGAAGGGAGGGAAAAATAAAACAAGATGAAAACCATTAGAGACTCTTAACCACAGGAAACAAACTGAGGGTTGCTGGAGGGGAGAGGTGGTGGGGGAATCAGGTAACTTGGTGGTGGACATTAGGAAGGCAGGTGATGTAATGAGCACTGCTAAACTCTACTTCTGAAACTAATAATACTCTAATTTAATTAATTAGATTAGTTAATTAATTTAATTTAAATAAAAAAGGAAAAAAATAATCTAGGGGAAATAAAAAGATTATTTCTCCCCTCTTCCTCTGCCCCTCCCCCTGCTCTCTCTCTCTCTCAAATAAACAAATAAATTAAAAAAAATTAGGTCACTAATTTACAGTTTCAGCAAATACATGTTATTAATTGAATTAATATATGTTATTAATTGAATTCATATAGGTTTATGAAGGGCATAACTTCTTATAAAAAAAAGAAGAAAAAGAAATCTAATCAAGCCAGCTTAAGAAAAGGGGGGCATTAGAACAAGTGACTTTATATCACACTAGGTCAGAAAATATAGTAGGGTACTGAGGGGACTGAAAGGGAAATGGAAAGGGGGATCATCCTACTTTCTTTCCAGATTCAGTTGGTCTCTGTCATCTGTATTTGCCTTTGCTCTTTTCTTTACTAACTTTCTGTTTGCTTATCAACCAACACGAAGTCCTGGCTACAGTGTTGTATAACTTTTCTATTCAACTGCCTGCTTTATCCATCAGTTAATTGACTCAGTATCTCTCCGCTATATTGGTGCTTGGGTGGTTGCCAGTGGCGTGGATTTATTAGCTATGGTAAGGTGGGGTGGATGGCCAAAGGAATTTCAGAGAAGGGGCAATTACCCCAAACTATGTCAACAAAATCTAAATATTAGATAATGTTGAAGAATTAAAATTTTGATTACTCCATGTTGATTATTTTTATTGGTATGTTTGTGACCAGGGTAAATAAATGACATTGGAGCCTTAACAATGATTTACTTTGGCCTAATGTACACTCAGTTGAAGAGAAGATCAGAGTAAGGGTCTGGGCTATGCCACATTTTTATACTCTAATATTTGTGGACAATGTTATAAAATTTTAAGGCAGACTTGCCATTAGAAGATCCCTGAAAGAGGTTGAATACTTTGGTGTTCTTCCAAGGCAGGAAGAAAACAACATCAGAAAACCTGATGACCATGATATTTTGGGCAATTGGCAAGATGTTGTCCTAGTCTCTTTGAAATGTGATTACTTCTTCCTCTCTAGGTCACTTCTTATTTGCAGGACTATGTTAAGGCAGTCTCAGAGGAAATTAACTGAACTACTTCTTATAGTGCCAGCCTTTTTGCATGCCCTCCCTCCATCCCTGAGTCTTGCTTCTTTGAGAAGAGTTCATCTAAATATTTTAAGTAGGAGAAATAAATAAGCAGAGAACTGTGATCATTGTGTTCTTCTAGGAAATGAATTTTAGGGGGAAATGAATTTTAGGGGGAAAGAATCGCAAAGGGATTGTGTGGATATTGGGGGAAAAAGAAAGTGGTTTGAATTCCTGGATCCTACTGCAAGGAGGGAAGGAAAGCCCAGAAAACTGGCCCCGACTGGAGAGAGGACCTGGTGCTAAACAGAAGAAAGACGCGTTGAATTTCTTAGTCTCTGAATGTTTAATGAGCTCCTACCAAGTATGACGTCAGTTGCTCTGGGGCTATGAAAAATAACCAATTACAGACCTTGTTTTCAAAGGGTTTACAACTTGGCCAGAATGACAAATCACAGGTATTGCTAGATAGGCTCGGATAAGAAACACCTTGAATTTAGATGAAGTTAAGCTGTCTGGCCCCGAGGCGATCGCAGAAATGCTCTCTCCCGAATGCTTTCAACTCTGAGGAGTTTGAGGAGTCTTGAACCCAGTTTTTAGTTCTGAACTACAAAATCATGGATTTCCTACACAGGAACCAGTGTTGTAGGTAATACGTTGAGACAACAAAAAGGTCAAAAGGGAGGGTTATAATCTGGCAAGGGGAAGGTGATAGTTTTGTGTTACCATGGAATACACAACATGCCACAAAAGTCTCATTTTTTTCTTACAACCTTTACTTTTAGAACAAATAAGATTTAGTAGGATAACTCTGGGTTTCTTAAATTCTTCACACTTAGGCAATTAGGCAGATCAGGACAACTCATCACCTCCTTCCTACCTAATATTCTAATATATTAGTAAGAAGCTTTTATAGAGATGTGGCAGGAACTGTTTTTTTTCCACAATGTGAAACTTTTTCAGAAATAGTATAAATATTTCTGATTAATGTCCAAAAGCAATTCTTAGTGAGAAGCCACTGGATGTTAGTTATAAACACATGTTTGAAGCAAATGAAAATGTTATTAGGGTAAATTTCACTTATGCATTAAATAATCAACTATGAATAACAAATCAAGAAAACAAAGATGGCTCAAAGAATAAGAAGACCAACAATTCACATTTGGTAGATATATGCGGTGAGAAATGTTAAACATGTAACTAACCTTTGCCTAAGACTACACATTTTCTATTTATTGAAAAATTTAGTGAAATATCATTATCAGAGTATAAAATCAGTATTTTAATTAATCCTGAGCAGACTACTGAAAAAGATAAAGTCACAGTTATTTGATCTATTAAGAATTTATGAAAAGAGTAAAAAAATGAAACATAATATTTGGTGTTATTAGGATGATATTTATTGTACATAAAGATCATTAGGTTTAACTGTGGAACCAAAGGGAGAATTTGGTGGTGGTGGTGGTTTGTGTGTTGTGTGTGTGTGTATGTGTGTGTGTTGGGGGGGTGAGAAGGGAGGGTGTTGTCTGCATTTGCTTAAGAGCTATTAAGAAACAATTTAATTTTGATTATTTATTTATTTTTAATTTTTAAAACATTTTGATTATTTAAAAATGATCTTTCCTAACAAGGACAAAAGAAATTGTTAGTTGTATTCTGCGTTTCTGTTTTTTCCTCCCATTAGTTAGATACTATAAAAATTTTGTTGATATCAATCTAAGGAGTTATAAATATTGAGATAAAATGCTAATCAATGCAATTGATATAATTTAGTTCTCAAAAATTTCTGATTACTCATATCTTGTTAATTTACATATAAAGAAAAAATCTATTATATTTATAATGAGTTAATTCATAATGCAGATATACATTTAGCTCTTTATTTTTATTTTTTAATTTTTTATTTTATTTTATATTTTAAAGATTTATTATTTATTTATTTATTTAAAGAGTGCAAGCGAACAGGAGAAGAGGCAGAGGGAGAGGGGGAGGGAGAGAGAATCTGAAACAGACTCCTTGCTAAAGTGCAAGCCTGACTTGGGACTCCATCTCATGACCCTAAAATCATTACCTGAGCTGAAATCAAGAGTCCGGATGCATGACTAACTGAGCCACCCTGGCGCCCCCACTCCTTTTTTACTTTTAAAAGGAGCTCTCTAACAGTGCAATTCTCAAATGTTGACTCAACTATAATGAAGTTCATGTTTTCTTTTTGCATGTGAATGTCTTCCTTGGCTTATCTTTAATTTTAGGCTCAAGGTATTTTACATTCATTCAAATAAAAGCTGTTTGTAGGTTGATGACTTTTAAAAAATGCAGTTTAAAATAGCCTTTGTAGCTATTTCTCACAATGTTAATCTCCATTTCCCAAAACAGTTTCTGCAAAATTTATTTGCTTATTAGTTATCATCCATTTTTGCCCATAAATAATGCTGACCTAAGTCATTGCCAAATAAACTATTCTGAATTCCTAGACAGATCCTAATTTTTATCATCTGTTTGCAAAAAATCAAAGTTGCCTCATTCCCTTTACCTTTTTCTCTTTTTAATTGTGGCTTGTCAGTATTTGAAAGCTAAAAAAATCATCAATTTTCATTGCTTGTATTCTATGTATATTACTTTTATTTTTATTTATTAAAGATTTTATTTATTTATTTGACAGAGAGAGAGAGATCACAAGTAGGCAGAGAGGCAGGAAGCAGGCTCCCTGCTGAGCAGAGAGCCAGCCCTGGGCTCGATCCCAGGACCTGAGATCATGACCCGAGCCAAAGGCAGAGGCTTTAACCCACTGAGCCATCCAGGTGCCCCTCTATGTATATTACTTTTAATGCAGTTTAGATATTTAACACATTCAGGTTGCCAGATTTAACAAGTAAAAAAAAATAGAGAATGTCTAGTTAAATCTGAATTTCAGATAAACAAGGAATACATTTTTTAGTATGTCTGGAATGCTTATTCTGACAAAAATATTCATTGTTTATCTAAAATTCAAATTTAAGTTAGTGTCCTGCATTTTGTCTGGCAACCCTAACACATTTTATCATATTTGGTAGGATTTGTGTAAACATCCCATTCCTTTTAGGATCCTATCTCCTCTATTTTTTACTGTCTATTTATTTTTGGATTACAAAATGAGAAGACAGTGAATTCGGTTGTATAATTTTTGCCATACAAAGGAGCTATCATAATACTAGATGCTATATTTACACATAATACTCTAAAGTTATAAGAAAAATTCAACAGCACAAGTAGCTACAATCCTGCACTTTTAACTCTAACTAAATCTTTA
>CM052898.1:157298075-157322113 GCA_028534135.1 Potos flavus
ACTAATTGCATCATAGTCATCAGCTCAGTTAAGGCTCCCAACAATACTAAGATTTAGGTACTATTATTATCCTAGCTACACAGATGGGAGAATCAAATTCAGAGAGCAGTTCTGAACTCAAAGAATCTGGCTCTAGAGCCTGTAGTCCTAACCAATATATGTTCTTGCCTTCCTCAACTTGGGTGACTGAGAAGTTGGTTATGTCAAACAACATAGATGTATAATTCAAGTCAATTAATAGTTTTGGGGTAGTCGTCAAGGTAATGAGTTTGTACTTAGACATATGTAATCTGGGTGCTGGAATTTTACCTGGAGATAGTATTCATCAAGCAAGTTGACAATATGGATCTGAAATTCAGGTGAAAGTTCAGAGCTAGAGAAAAAGATGTGGATACTATATGCACAGAGGTGGTGGTTGAGATGAAATAACCAAAGGAAGAAGTATAAAACAAGAAGAGTTTTGGGGCACCTGGGTGGCTCAGTTGGTTAAGCGACTGCCTTCAGCTCGGGTCATGATTCCGGAGTCCCGGGATTGAGTCCCACATCGGGCTCCCAACTCTGCGGGGAGTCTGCTTCTCCCTCTGACCTTCTCTCCTCTCAGGCTCTCTCTCACTTTCTCTCTCTCTCTCTCAAACAAATAAATAAAAATCTTTAAAAAAAAAAAACAGAAGAGTTTTAGGGGTGCCTGCATAGTTCATTTGGTTAAGCACTCAACTCTTGATTTTGGCTTAGGTCACGATCTCAGGAGCCCCATGTGCGTCTTCCCACTGAGCATGGGGCCTGCTTAAGATTCTCCCTCTCCCTCTGCACCCCCCCATTCCCCACTCACAGTCTCTCTCTCTTGCTAAAAACAAACAAACAAACAAACCCAAAAAATGAGAAGAGTTTTAAACACTGAATCTTATATTGGAACACTTCTAATTGTGAAGCAGAAGTGGATTAGGGAGCGAGATAACAAAATAAAGTGCATGCACATCACTGAAATCAAGAGAAGAGATTTTGAGAAAGAAATGATGATCGGGGGGCACCTGGGTGGCTCAGTGGGTTAAAGCCTCTGCCTTCGGCTCAGGTCATGATCTCAGAGTCCTAGGTTCGAGCCCTGCATCGGGCTCCTTGCTCAGCTGGGAGCCTGCTTCCCCCTCTCCCTCTGCCTGCCTCTCTGCCTGCTAGTGATCTCTCTCTCTCTGTGTCAAATAAATAAATAAAATCTTAAAAAAAAAAAGAAATGATGATTGATGTGTCAAATGCATCAGAAATATACTAGAAGAGGGTGCAGGTACAGGGATCCTGGATTTGGATTTGACGATCAGCAAATTATTAGCAACCTTCTAAGGAATGGTTTTAATATCCTTGTAGGGTTGGAATAGAGACCATTAGCTTATTGAGTAAAAGAAGAGTGTTAGTTTAGAAGTAGCTAATATTTCTGGAATACTTCCTACGGGTCATGAACTGTTGAAGGGTTTTACATGTTTTTAAAATAGTTAACAACCCTACTTCAGGATTCTGTGTGCTCAAGGATTAAAGGGAGAAATAGACAACATGGTAGAAGTTTAAAAAGAAATCCAAAACTGGGGTACCTGGGTGGCTCAGTTGGTTGACCATGGGACTCTTGGTTTCACCTCAGATCTTGATCTCAGTGTCATGAGATGGAGCCCACCTCAGGCTCTGTGCTCAGTGGGGAGTCTGCTTGAGATTTTCTCTCTCCCTCTCCCTCTACTCCTCCCACCTGCTCTCTCTCAAATAAATAAATAAATAAATAAATAAATAAATAAATAAATCTTAAAACAAAACAAAACAAAACAAAGAAAAACCCCATAAACACTTATCTCAGCAAATGATAAAACATTTAGATCAGGGTGCCTGGGTGGGTCAGTTGGTTAAGCAACTGCATATGGCTCAGGTCATGATCATAGGGTCCTGGGACTGACACCCACATCAGGCTCCCCCTGCTTTTCGGGGAGCCAACTTCTCCCTCTCCCTTTGCTTGCCACTCCTCCTGCTTGTGCTCTCTCTCTGTCAAATAAATAAATTAAATCTTTAAAAAAATGTATATATATATTTATAGAAAATATTTAGATAAAAAAAGAGAAGAACAGAAAGAAAAGAGTAAGAACATAGAGGATCTAAACAATACAATTTTCTACTATGGTCTAATTTATATTTACAGAATACTTGACAACTGCAAAATATATATAAGATAAACTCTAAGTATTTGGAAATCGAAAAACACATTTCTAAATAATCCATGGGTCAAGTAAAGAATTGTAAGGTAAGTGTAAATATTTTGATATGAATGATAATAAAAATACTATATATCAGAATTTCAGTAGACAACTAAATAGTTCTTAGAGGAAAATTTAGAACTTATTGCCGGTATTGGAAATCAATGACTTAAGACTCCAACTCAAATTCCACATATGAGTGAAATCATGCAGTATTTTTCTTTCTCTGACTTATTTTGCTTACCATGGGGGGTAGAGAGAAGAGAGAAAGAGGCAAACCAGAAGACAGACTCTTACCCGTGGAGAATAAACTGAGGGTAGCTGGAGAGGAGGTAGGCAGGGGAACGGGTTGGATGGGTGGTGGGGATTAAGGAGGGCAGTCATGATGAGCACTGGGTGTTGTATGTAAGTGATGAATCACTAAATTCTAGTGAAGTTAATATTACACTGTATGTTAACTAAATAGAATTTAAATAAAAGCTTGGAAGGAAAAAAAAGACTCCAACTTAATAAACTAGAAGAAGAAGAGCAAACTAAATCCAAGTAAGTAGAAAAAAAGAAATAATAAAGAGCAGAAATCAATGACATAAAAAGATAAAAATGAAGAAAATTAACAGTCAAAAAATGGTTTTTTAAAAAGATAGCAAGTGATGTAA
This sequence comes from Potos flavus, assembly GCA_028534135.1. Taxonomy (NCBI): domain Eukaryota; kingdom Metazoa; phylum Chordata; class Mammalia; order Carnivora; family Procyonidae; genus Potos; species Potos flavus. The sequence goes on from CM052898.1 coordinate 157,300,954, forward strand.
TTCTAGATTAATCAAGAAAAATAAAAGATTAACACCAAATTGGTAATATCAGAACTGAAAGAAGAGTTTCCCATACAAATCATACAGATATTGAAAGGATAATTTTGAGAATATTAGGAATAATAATGTCAATAAGCTAGGCAATTTAGATAAAATGGACAAATTCCTTGAAGGACACTATGAGATAATAGAGAGTATTTATATTGGTCTCTGCCCCAGTTCCTGACGAGGGCTCCTAAAACCCTTGTAAATTCCTAGGTCTTAAGAGCAGTAGGAGCATCTTTTGTTCTACTGAGGTGACTCTGGGTAGGCTCCTGGATAAGGGCTGGTCACCAGAAAGACCAAGCCATGAGGGGAGAGGGCTAGAAATGAAGTTAATAATGAATTATGCCTATGTGAGGAAGCCTCTATAAAAATCTCAGTATTATAGGGTTTAGTGAGCTTCCAGGCCAGTGAACACATCCATACCGGGAGGTTGCACATCCCAACTCCACGGGGACAGAAGCTCCTGAGCTGGGACCTTCCCAGACTTTGCCTGAGGTATTTCTTCATCTGGATCCTTTATTACATTGTTTAATAAACTGGTAAAGATAAGTAAGCATTTCCCTAAGTCTGTGAGCTGCTATGTAAGCAGAGTTAGGGGTCCCCAAAGAAAGAAAGATGAGACATAGCTTCCAGGACACAAGAAGAGCCATATTTAGGCCCCCAGCTATTTTCATGATCTCTGCCCAACTGGCTCTCTTTGCCCAAGAAAACTTCTCGCAGAATTTCCTAGAGGCTGTTGCAATTATAAAGAAATGCAAAAACTTTAGTAGTTAAGGATTTTAAGGAAAACAAAAGAAATGTAAAAACTAACAGTCTCTACCAGGCCAAAAAATAGCTTAACCACATCAGTGGTAACACTTCTAGTACTGTTTCAAAAGTAGAGATTGACCTAGCGCACATTCTTGAGTCATTTTTGCAGGATTCAAGCCCCTTTGAGCTCTTACACACTGGACTAACTGGAGTCAGAGAACGGATTGATGCCGACTTTTAGTGGCCCTCAGGACTTCAGTTAACTAGGACTTGGATTCTGTCAATTTAGGATAACGATTGCCTCAGTTCTATAATGAATTCTCCTTTGCCAACCCCCTTCATGAATATGCATGAATCCTCAGCTTAAAACTTCCTAATTTTGTTGTTTGGGGAGACACTGCTTTGGGAAATATCCCCACTGTTCTCCTTATTTGTTTTAAGTACAAGCCTTCCTTTTCCACTCTTTGGCTTGTTTGGGTCTTTTGGGTTGATGCCCACCAAGAGGTGAACCCAGTTTCAGATTAGAGCTCTACCAAATTAATGGAACTCAAGGAGGGGTCATTAGAACCTTGGATCTCTAGTCAGTCAATAAGAAGCACAGGTGATAACCTAGCTTTCTGAAGTGGGGGAGAGAAGCAGTCTTGTGGAACTGAACTGCTTCTACTTGTAAGATCTGATGCTATCTATGAAGAGATAATGTCAGAATTACAGGTAATTGTAGGTAATTTACGTCACAGATTACCCGAGTTCACCCAAGGAAAACAAAAAAGATAATCTGAAGAGCCCTATAACAGTAAAAGAGACTGAACTGGTCATTAAATACTTTCCCATAAGGAAAACTCCACATAGTATCACTGGTGAATTCTATCAAATATCTAAAGAAAAAATGATACAGATTTAATAAAAATGCTTTCAGCAAATAGAAGAGGAGGGAACATTTACAACATTATACTGATAAGGAAACCAGAGAAGGACATTAATGACAAAAACAAAAACAAAAACATCCAATAGCCCATTAATTTAGATGTTAAAATCCTTACCAAAATACCAGCAACTGAATCCTGCACTATTTAAAAAGAATAACACATCATGATCAAGTGGGATTTATCTCAGGATTGCAAAGTTACATTGACATTAATAAAATCAATCAGTGTATTTCAATATAGTAACGGAATAATGGAGAAAACCATGCTATTATTTCGATAGAAGCAGAGAAAAAAATTGATAGAATTCACCACCCATTCATGGTAAAAAACAAAACAAAACAAAAAAAAACACCTAGAAAACAAAAAAACAAAAACAAGTCTCTGAAAACTAGGTATAGAAGGGAACTTCCCCATCTGACAAAAGGTACTTATTAGAAATCTACAGCGAACATCATACTTCCTTGAGCAAGTCTAAATGTTACTCTCCTAAGCCTGAGAACTGGCAAAGAGTCTTGCTCTCACAACTTCTATTCAACATTGTATGCTACAGATATATCAAAAAAGACAAGAAAAAAATTCATAAGGGTCAAAATGAAAGAGGTAAAGCTTCTCTACTTGCAGATGGCATATCTATTTACTTAGAAAATGTACAGGAATCTAAAAACCAGTTACAAGAATAAGTGAATTTTTCAAGTTTCAGGACACAAGGTTAATAAAATCAATTGGAGTTTTATATACTGGTAAATGAAATAATAAAAAGCCATTTCTAAGAACACTAAAAACACAAAGTATTTGGGAATTAATTTATGAAATTAATTGCAAGCCATCTGTTCTGAAAATAACAGGACATAGTTGAGATAAATTTAAAGAAGACCTAAATAAATGGAGAAACATGGATTTGAAGACTCTATGAAAATAATTATCTCTAAGTTTATCTATCAGTTCAGTATTAGTAGTAGTCAAAATTCAAGTAGGCCCACTTTTAGAAATTGGCAAGCTGTATCTAAAATTAAATGAAAAATTAAACCTACTTTTCAGAAAAATAACATAGGTTAAAGATGTATAGTTCTTGATTTCAAGGCACATTCTCAAATTATTGTAATAAAGACAGTATGGTATTGGTGAAAAGATGGATACATAAATCATAGGAATACTTTAAAAAGTCTGAAAACAATAGAAAAAACAATTCTAAAATTTGTATGGAACCATAAAATATCCCAAACAGCCAAAGCAATCTTGAAAAGGAAAAGCAAAGCTGGAGGCATCAGAATTCCAGACTTCAAGTTATATTACAAAGCTGTTGTAATCAAAACAGTATGGTACTAGCACAAAAATAGACACATAGATCAATAGAACAGAATAGAAAACCCAGAAATAAACCCACATCTATATGGTCAACTAATCTTTGACAGAGCAGTAAAGAATGTTCAATAGGAAAAGGACAGTCTCTTTAGCAAATGGTGCTGGGAAAACCGGACAGCAATAAGCAAAAGGAAGAAATGAACCACTTTATTACACCAGACACAAAAATAAATTCAAAATGGATTAAAGGCCTAAATGTGAGATCTGAAACCTAAAAATCCCAGAAGAGAACACAGGCACTAACCTCTTTGATATTGGCCATGGCAACATCTTCCTAGATCTGTCTACTGAGGCAAGGGAAACAAAAGCAAAAGTAAACTATTGGAACTTCATCAAAATAAAAGGGTTCACACAGTGAAGAAACAAGCAACAAAACTAAAAGGCAACCTACTGAATGGGAGGAGATATTTGTGAATGATGTATTTGATAAAGGGTTAGTATCCCAAATATATAAAGATCTGATACAATTCAATGCCCCCAAAATAAATAATCCGACAAAAAGTGGTCAGGAGATATGAACAGACATTTCTCCAAAGAAGACATCTATATGGTCAACAGACACATGAAAAGATGCTCACAATCACTTATCATCAGGGAAATGCAAATCAAAACTACAATGAGATACCATCTCACACCTGTCAGTATGGCTAAAATCAACAACAGAAGAAATAACCAGTGTTGACAATGATGTGGAGAAAAAGGAACCCTCTTGCACTGTAGATGGAATTGCAAACTGATGTAGCCACTGTGGAAAATAGTATGGAACTTCTCGAAAACTTAAAAATAGATCTACCCTAAAACCCAGCAATTGTACCAGTAGGTATTTACTCAAAGAATACAAGAACATTAATTCAAAGGGATACATGCACCCTTATGTTTATAGCAGCATTATTTACAATAGCCAAGATATGGAAGCAGCCCCGTATCCATCAATTGTTGAATGGATAAAGAAATGGTACAGAATGGAATATTACTCAGCCGTAAAAAAGAATGAAATCTTGCCATTTACAATGACTTGGATAGAGCTACAGAATATAATGCTAAGAAAAATAAGTCCAAGACAGAAAAATACCATATGATTTCACTCATGTGGAATTTAAGAAACAAACAAAAAGAAAAAAGAAATTAAGAAACAGACTCTTTTGTTTTTTTTTTTAAAGATTTATTTATTTATTTATTTATTTATTTATTTATTTATTTATTTATTTATTTATTTATTTGACAGGGAGAGAGAGATCACAAGTAGGCAGAGAGGCAGGCAGAGGGAGAGGGGGAGGCAGGCTCCCCACTGAGCAGAGAGCCTGATGCGGGGCTCAATCCCAGGACCCTGAGATCATGACCTGAGCCGAAAGCAGAGGCTTTAACCCACTGAGCCACCCAGGTGCCCCTCATGCGTTATTTTCAAATAAATATAGAAGATTACTGTTTTCAATAGAATTTTCCAAATACAAAAGAAAAAAAATACACTAAGAAGAAACAGACTCTTAATTATAAAGAACAAACATATAGTTACATATATTTACATATAATAAGCAAATATAATTTATCACAGAACCAGTGACTACTAATATGATGAGTCTTTTTCACTTCAGCTTTTCCTTTTCTTGAAGTTTCTAGTTTCCCTACATTTTTCTTGCACAATTTGCTTCATGATAGCCTCATTTTTTCCAGGACTTAACCACATAATCAAATTTTTATATATAGTCACTTTTTTCCTTCACAGGTAACTTTCTAGGGACTCTGTTGCCACTTGCTCCAGGATAGTATGTTTGTTCTCTGATCTTGCTACAAATTGTTACTGTAGGCCTTCCAATAACTGCTTTCCAGGGTGGGTTCTGGGAACTCAGATTTTCACGTTTCTTAGTTACTGCCTATTCTGGTGGAGAACATACTCAAATGATTTTTTTTTAAAGATTTTATTTATCTATTTGAAATAGAGCAAGAGTGAGAGAGAGTGAGAGAGCACGACCTGGGGTGGGGAGAGGGGCAGAGGGAGAAGCAGGCTCCCCACTGAGCAGAGAGCCAGATGTGGGACTTGATACCAAGACCCTGGGATCATGACCTGAGCTGAAGGCAGAGGCTTAACTGACTGAGCCACACAGGCATCCCCATACTCAAATGATTTTTAAGAACATATATGTAAGAAGTAATTTTTCTGCGTCCTTAAATGGCTGAAAATAGTGTAAATGCCAGGAAAAAAAGAAGTTAAAAGAGGTATAGGTAGTTGCCTGTGGAAAAAGCAATTGGGACTGAGAAGAGAATGGTGGAGACCACTGCCTTTTACCATCCTAAAAGTATGTATTATGTTGATTATGAAAAAAAAAAAAAACCAATTCCTGGTAATTAGCTCTGTTTTATGCATTATTCATATTTTGAATTCCATCAGAAAGTAAATATATAAATTGCAAAATATGCAAAAGAAATTGAGAAACAAATTTTAAAATTTCTACTTGAAAGTATTGTTTCCTTTATCAGATTCAGGGCTGATTGCTTCTCTTTTTATTTTTATTTTTCTTAATTTAAATTCAATTAGCCAACATATAGCTGATTGCTTCTTACTGATTCTTTCCAGCAATGTATTAGCACTTGTTATAAGTACCCACCATGTCTCTTGCTCCTGACAATAGTTTTATGAGGAAGATACTATTTTTAATCCAAATTTTACAGATTAGGAAACAGGCTTGGAATGGTTCCCCAAAGTCTGCCTGTTTCCATATCATCTCCACTGAATTATTGGATTCTGAAATGTCTTAGTTGCCCTTTGGGAGTGCACTAAATTACTTTACAAACTAAAAGACCAAGTATAAAAACTGGTAAATAGCAAAGGTTTAATTACAGTTTTGTTAAGAAAATAAGATAAAAATAAAATTTTGTTGTTACATCTTCATAAAATATAAACAGCATGTTTTATTCAAATCGTTTATTTGAATCAGTTTAGAATGTGACCTTGTGTCCCATAAGTAATTCATTAAAATCAGGACCCTAACTTGATATGATTTAATGCTTTTTTTTTTGGCCAAAAAATTCTCAACCAAGATATTATTCAGAAGGTGAATGGATACATAGATTGTGGTATATTCAGACAATGGAATATTATTCAGGGCCAAAAAGAAATGAGCTATCAAGTAATGAAAAGACTTGGAGGAACCTTAAATGCATGTTACTAAGAGAAAGAAGCCAATTTGAAAAGCCTACATACTGTATAATTCCAACTACATGACATTCTGGAAAAGGTAAACCTATGGAGACAGTGAAAAGATCAGTGCTCACCAGAGGTTAAGAGGGCATGGAGGGGTGAATACCAGAAAGGCAGTGATACTATTCTGTATAATTCTATAATGGTGGGTACATGTTATAAATTTGTCTAAACCGATAAAATGCACAATGCTAAGGGAGAACCCTATTTTAAATTACGAACTCTGGGATACAATGATGTGTCAGTGTAGGTTCATCAATTGTTGACAAATGAACCACTCTGGTGAGGGATGTTGGTAATGGGGGAGACTATGATATTGACCGTGGACGAGGCAGAGGTGCAAAGGGAAATCTTTGTACTTCTCACTCAATTTTACTGTGAACCCAAACTAAAGAATAAAGTCTATTTAAGAAAAAGTCTGTGGCAATGTAACAATATACATTAATTAGTTTCTTTAGCAAATATTTATTGAATGGTGTTGACTTCCTTATGCCTACTTTGATCATTTTACTCTGAGGATGGTAATAGTATCTGCCTCCTTGGGTTGTTGGGAGCATTAACTAAAATGTTGGGAGGATTAACTAAAATCTAGAGTACCTAGCCCATAGTGAACTTTAATATGTTATTGTTACTATAAATAATATAATGGTCCAGGCACTAAACTGGATGTCTTTAATAAAATGTGTCAAGGTGTAAGGTCTGAAATCATAGTGATTGTTATACAACTGATTCCACGTGCCCTCAGGATGTATGAACAATTGCTAGGGCTTCCCAAGTTTTGGAGACTGGCCACTAGTCAGGGGAATTTGAGACAGTGGGGCTTGTGAGGGCATAACTGACAATGATCCTGAGGTCCAGGATAAACCCAGAAGAAGGTGAAACCAGGGCATACTGATGAACTTAAAAACCAGAAGAAATTAAGAGTTTGTTATGAATGAATTAAGAAGTCTGAAAGAAGGAAAGTAGTTTTAAAACACCAGATTTCGGAACTAGAAGTTTCTCCAAATGACCAGATTGCAGTAATAGGAAAAGTCCAAGGTGTGAAAGTACTTGTGAGAGGAAAAATTAGAATATATGTAAAAATAATTTAAACTGGGAACTGTGAGGGTACAAGGTTTTATGTTTTGAATACCCAAGGGTCCTGAGAGGGAATGGGAGAAAAACAAGACTTAATAAATCAAATTCTAAAAACCTCTGACCCCTGACCTTAGATCTATAATGGTAATAGGGAGGTCACAGGAAGAGTGATATAAAGAAGATGGTGTGGACTTCAAGAGGGAGGGGATTTTAGACTTCTGGTGAGACACAGTAAGGTCTGGAAGTGGCAATAAGAAACCAGAAGGCCAGCTTGTTCTGCTGTTCTATGAGACAGAAGACAGATGGTAATGGCTTTCATTTGAACTTTATTATTTTCTCAGTGTGACATCTTTCCCTCAACACATATATCAGACTTGAAGAAATTTGGTAGTCCTTTACAGTAGCCTATCTTTCTGAACCAGTTGTCTTTCCCCAAAGATTGCACAGAAGAGGCATGGATCTAGATCTTAAAATGACCTTCTTTTCTTGAGATGTAGATCCATACATTCAAGCTGCTGCTATTCTTTGTAACTGACTGTTGTCAGGAGTGGAGGCTCTTAAGTCATTAATCATTTCCTAAGTATTTAGAATGGAGTTATTTGTAGGGCAGTATTAGAAACTGTGCCAGGAAGAATCTCTAGTCTACTTGGCAATACAATAAACTTCTTTTGGGTCTGTGTGGGTCTGTGTGTACACAAACTCTTTTGGCTCTGAAGAACAAATTTACACAAAGACTTTAGCAAGCTGGCAGTCTGGTTTGAGAGTTGTCTTCAAAAACCGTGATTTCTAAAACCTAAGCTAAGGTAAATAAACACTGATTGAATTTAGAGATGCAAAATTTGTGGTCTGTATAGTCTGTATAACTCATCTGAAAATAAATATACTTCCTCTTTTATAGACCTTAGTAAATATGCTCAGAATAAAGTTTTAGTGTTTAACAACAATGAGAGTGTTACTGGGGTTTAGTAAGCACTTCCAAAGCAAGGTTCTATAACATGGCTTTCAGTTCTGTTCTCAAAAAGCAAACATAATATTAAAAATTAAAGTCTTTACAGAATAGTCCTGAAATAGTGATTTTAAAAGAGCAGTATATAAAAAAGGATACCAGCTGGTAGGAGAACTAAAATGTAATTTTTCCCAAGACTTCATCTTACTTGAGACTTACAGTTTATGCTTAAATGGATTTAATGAAGAAGTAATTTAATAGGACAAAGATATAGAACAGTACAATATCCTGGAGGCTTTTTATTCTAGTGACCTCTTCATCTTTAAGTGAGGGTACCTGCCTTTTGGTCTTTCAAATCCATTTAAACACAGACAATCTTATAATAATTAACGAGGCTGCTCTGAAAACTGGGGGCAGCTCAGCCAGAATGAGTGAAGCCGTGAAAACAGTCAACCTAAAATTCAGAACTTTTAAAACTGAAGGTCAACTATATTTTCTTTTCTTTATTCCTCTAAGATATTAGGATAAGCCTAATGTTTTGTAATATTTTTCTGAATGTAAGTTTTTTCAATGAAGTAAGGCTCTAAGAAGATTAGTGTTACTAGAGAAGAATCTTTTTTTCATTTTTTGACAAAACCATACATATAAGTGATTTGATAAATTTTAAAACAGAGCAGAAGACTTGATCCTGACAATTTCAAACTTTGATTTTGCAATAATAAAATAAATTTAAAATCACATATCAACATTATTTTGGCTGGGCATATTTACAGAAAGACATTAGCATTTCATTAATCTAGTTCAATGGTAAGTATCCTTTTCATAATGAAATAATAATAATTATAATAATAAGCATAAAGGTGGCTAATATTTTTGAGCCATTACTTTGTGCCAAGCATTTTAGTTTTCACATGCATTATCTCCACTAATCTTCATCAAATTCCTGGGTGGTAGTTGTTATCCTATTTCACAGATGAAGTAAATAAGGCTTAGAAAATTTAAATAATTTTCCCAAGGGTTTGCAGTAGGAAATGGCTATTGTTGGCCTTTTGCACTCCAGAACCCAAACTTTTAAATACCATACTATTGAGCCTCTCTAATATTTTCTGTACCTTAGACAATTTGTGGTTATTAAAAATATTTTTAATTTTCTAAATGTTATGATTTTATATAATACTGTATGTGAAAATAGTTCTAAGTTCATTGAACAAAAAGAAAAGTGTAAATAATTTCCTCTTAGACTTAAAATTAAAATGTAAGATGCTGAGAGGATTAATTTATATTTTGTTAATTACGAGAGAACTATTCTAGCATTTCACATATATTCATGTTTTCTTAAGCTATCTACCCAAACCACTTTTCTCCTATATTTGAACATCTAACTTAAAGGCAATTTGAAATCAAAAAGACTTCTGTTTAGCATACTCCTTCCAGTAATGAAAATTTCAAATTACTCTGAATGAATAACAGAAAAAATAGTGTGATGGCAATAATAGTACTTTGAGGGCAAAAAGAATTGTATCAAATAATACCATAAATTGCTGATTTTAAATTACAGATTTAATCTTGAAGGTGTTCATAGTTACTCATTGAAAGAAATGCCTGGCAAGAAAGGTCAAATGTGTTCCTAGACTCAAAATATCCATGACTATTTTCAACAGAGCCATTCAACTAGAAAATTAACAACTCAGAATATTTAGGGACAGAACTTCATTTTTCTTTTCCTTTCACTCTTTCCTTGGACTTAGTTTATATGTGAATTATCTCTATTCTTTTATCTATATGTATCAGTACATTCAACTTTTTTTTATGTGTGAATAAACATTTGAATTCAGAAAAGTTAGAAAAATTACATTTGTTTTATACTTATAAATAACAGTGAACCATATTCAACTACTATAGTATAATATATTCTTTGGGTGGGAAGATTACAAGTTCTTTTATTTAATTAAATTTCTGTAGTAGTTTTCAAAATTTTTTTGGAGCTTAAATTAAGAATAAAATAAATTCAGGGGCTAGGAAAAATAAATTATAAATGGTCATTACAGTTTTAGCTTTATCTTTTTTTAACTTTCTATATCTACAGAAAAGTATAATAATTGGTTTTTAGAATGATAACTTTGAGACTTTTTAAAATTTTAAATAGAACATTAGAATAGAGTCTTTACTATGTAAGATCAGGTATAATCCTTTGAATGCCACTGGTACTAATGTTCAATATTTTCAAGTTGTATTTCCTTGTTTCTTATTCAAATACGAATCAATGCCAATATTTACAGAGTTTATATGAATTAATATACACCAGTATTTCCTCAAATATGAATAAATTAAGATTCCATTAACTTTGTGAAATCATGTTTTACAGTTTTTTTTTTTAAGGATTTTATTTATTTGTGACAGAGAGAGAGAGAGAGAGAGAGAGAGAGAGAGAGAGAAAGCACAAGCAAGGGGAGAAGCAGAGGGAGAAGCAGACTCCCCTACTGAGCAGAGAGCCATTCAATCCCAGGACCCTGGGATCATGACCTGAGCCAAAGGTAGACACTTAACCGAATGAACCACCCAGGTGCCCCTACAGTTTTTTTTGAAGTATTTTTTCTTGTTATTTAAGACACTCTTATTACAAAAATTATGGAGGCCATAGATGAAGGGAAAGAAAAAGTAAATTTTCCATAATCAACATTATGATTTCAAGATAAAATGAGTATCAAACAAATGGATTTATGTATTTGTTAGTGTGTCATAAAACAGGTTTGTTATTAAGAGCAGCAGCTGCTCTGAACCCCAAGCAAAACTTATTTCGGTTGTTTACGTTCCATGATTTCATATATAAAATCAACTTTAAATTATGTATTTTTGTGCTTTGAAATTCACTCTAGCTCTTATTTATGTTTTATAATCTACTATTTCAGAAGTTTTGCTGTATCATTTGGTTCGAAATATCACAGATTTTTCTCTCCATTCCATAGTTAGTCTTTCACTGGAGTGTTATAAAAAAGAAAAATTATTAATTTTTTTCTAAGTCACTCATTTATCTTAAAAAGGTAAATAATTATTACCTTTCATCTGGTAGAATAAATGACTTAGTAATGAATCAAAAAAAAATCCAAGCTGAAATTCAAGCAGGCCTGGTGACTCAGATTGCTGAAGAAGAAATTATAAATCTTTCAGTCAAAATACAGTGTATTCTATAGTGTCATTTACAACAGTTCACTTTTATTTGCTTAATTTTCTATATTAAAAAGTTATAATAGAAGATAAGGCATTTAATTTTAGATTCTGAATGCATAACTGTGTTCTTTAAAAAAATTCTCGGGGCGCCTGGTTGGCTCAGTCGTTAAGTGGCTGCCTTTGGCTCAGCTCATGAGCCCAGGTCCTAGGATCCAACCCCACAATCGGGCTCCCTGCTCAGTGGAGAGCCTGCTTCTCCCTCTCCCACTCCCCCTACTTGTGTTCCCTCTCTCGATGCCTCTCTGTCAATTAAATGAATAAATAAAATCTTCAAAAAAAAATTCTCCATTGTGTAAAATTTGTTAGAGTATTAGTACATTATTTAAAGTATGTGATAGACAGAGGCTATTGGCAAACATTGAAAAACTCTAAAAATGTGGGGATTGCTATTAAACCTAACTTTCTTAAAGATAGCAGTTTCTTTCCCCAAATTATTTCATGTACAGCCATTAAGTCAATTTCTAACATGGAGATATTTAATGAAATCTCTCACAATTTTATGATTTTAGTATTTTCTCAACAAAACAGAAAATTAATGAAACACCAATGGTTTGCTTCTAGATTGTTTGATCATTCTAAATTTTACCTGGAGTACATTTCATAGAATATTTTAACCCAATTAAGAATTCTCAAGTTTTAAATTTCGAAGTTGTAGGTCTTTTGACTGAACAGAGCAAGTTGATTTAGTGAGAAATCCTTAGTGAGGACAGTCCTACTGCAGGAGCCTCACCCTAGGGGAATTATTTAGGTGAAAACTGGGAGATAATGGTGACAAGTTACCTGCCCTCCCTTCTTCTGGGACAGGAGAGGAAAGTGAAGTCAACTCTTTTTTGTGTGTGTGTGTGTGTGAAGTCAACTCTTAAGGAAGAGTTAGTGTGATGCCAAGCTACCTAGTGACGGAGCCTGTTGGTTACAGGCAGTGACATGAAGATGGAGAAGGTCAGGTGCCGCCCTAACTCCTGCTCTTTTTCTCTTAGGTTTTTGGCTCCTTGTCAACACCCCTCATGTTGTTCTCTGCCAATAAGTTCCCACTTGTGTGAAGTAATGGTTAAGAGCATGAGCTTTAAAGTCAAATATCCTAAATTTTTTTTTAAGATTTTTTTTTTTAATTTGACAGAGAGAGAGACAGCACAAGCAGGGTGAGTGGCAGAGGAAGAGGGAGAAGTAGGCTTCCCACTGAGCAGGGAGCCTGATGTGGGGCACGATCTCAGGACACTGGGATGACGACCTCAGCTGAAGGCAGACACTTAACCGACTGGGCCATCCAGGTGCCCTGATATTCTGAATTTTTAATCCAACTTTCTACTTCTTCTTCTTCTTTTTTTTTTAAGATTTATTTTAGAGGGAGAGAGAGAGCAGGGGAAGGGATAGAGAGAGAGAGAGAATCCTGAAGCAGACTCCCCCCTAAGTGCGGAGCCCAAATGAGGCTCAATCCCAGGAATCTGAGATCATGAATTGAGCCAAAATCAAGAGTCAGCTGCTTAACCGACTGAGCTAATTAAGCACCCCTGTACTTTTTTATTTTTTAAGATTCATTCATTTATTAGAGAGAGAGTGCAGGGGAGGAGCAGAAGGAGAGGGGGAAATCTCCAATAGACTTTCAGCTGAGTGAGGAGCCTGATGTTGGGCTCTATCCCACGACCCTGAGATCATGACTTGAGCTCAAATCAAGAGTCCAACACTAGGGGCGCCTGGGTGGCTCAGTGGGTTAAGCCTCTGCCTTTGGCTCAGGTCATGATCTCAGGGTCCTGGGATTGAGCACCATATCGGGCCCTCTGCTCATCAGGGAGCCTGCTTCCTCCTCTCTCTTTGCCTGTCTCTCTGCCTACTTGTGATCTCTCTCTGTCAAATAAATAAATAAAATCTTAAAAAAAAAAAGAGTCCAACACTGAACTGACTGAGCCACTCAGGTGCACTCCAACTTTGTACTTCTTAAGGTAAATTGCATAGCTTTCCTTTAGGGTTGTTGTGAAGATGAAAAGAAATAACACACTGTAAACTGCTTTGTCTTATGTTGGATTTCTCAGAAACAGACCCTGAGATGAAGATTTGTGTGCAATTCATTGCTGAGGAAGTTTTATATCCTGGGAGAAACCCACAAGAGACTTGGGGAAAGAAGCCTAAATGCGAAGTCCTACTGAGGGTGGGTAGCCTTGGCCTGATTTCACAAGCTGGGGTGTAAATATCACTTCAGAGTTGTCCTACTCAAGGCACACGTCCCTGCATCAGTCAGTCACTGGTTTTCACTTTGAAGTAAGGGGACGTAAACTCCCAGGTACTTCTGGTTCTCTGCACAGTGGACATAGCAGCTCCAGGAGCTCAAGGGCAGTCCTCCAGCTTAAGGGGTGCTGGGGGTGAGGAATAGAGGGTGATATCCCACAGAAAAAGCATTAGAGATCTGAGGGGACCCAGGTGAAGCACAGTTTTTGCTACAACTTAGTATACCATTGCTTGGCAAATGTTAAGCTCTCAATGTGTGTTAGCTTTTATTGTTATACACCTCACATTATCTCAACCTCTCATTCATTTTTTGTTACTGTTACTTTGCTGTTTGTATATTCTGGACACAAATATTTACCATTTATATGTTTTGTGGATTGTCTCCCATTCTGTGGCTTGTCATTTTATTATCTAACCACAATGCCATTACCACAACTGGAGAAAATGAACGGTATGTTTATATTCTTATGTAATATACCTGACATAGTCAAGTCTCTCCTTGTCAAGTAAATGCTATTTGTACTTTTTTTTTTTTTAGTAGTCCACTATCCAGTGAGTTCAGGCATTGCATTTAACTGTTATTAGAAGATTTTTTTCTTTCAGAGAGACTCTTCGTCTCTTGAATTTACCTTTTATTTTTCACTTAAAGGAGTTCTTGTGTAGTGATCACTAACTGTGGATTAACTCAAGTCTGGAATATTTAGAGTTGAGAAGGCAATTGTGGTAATTCCTATTAATTGTGATATTTTAATTTTTGGTAGCCCTTCCGGTGTCATTAAACACAGGCACTAATTTCTATGGACACCGGAAATAGTCACTCAGCACATAAAATTAACTCAGTCTGCCAGATGAATACAGAAGGACAAAGTCAATTTAAGGTAAGATTATAAAGTAAAAGGACTTTCAATAATTGATATTAGTAGTGTTTTAGAGTTTACAATGTTCTTTTATATGTTATTTCATTTAGATCCCCAGTAAGGGATTTTAAAAATCCCTGTCTTAAACAAAGGAAGAAACTGAGCTTCAAGAGAGTTAAAAGAATTACCTAACACCTTACAGTTAGTAGGTGCAATGTCCTTGGCTTATAATGAACATATATAGTAAATATCTGTTGAATATTTAATTAAAGTGGGAAAATATAATAAATTTCTGACTTTAAATCCTTACTTTACTATGATATTTGGTTTCATTTTTGGAAAATAACTTCTCACTACTTTTATTTTCTTTTATTATTTATTTATTCGTTTTTCCACTACTTTTATTTTAAAGACCTAGACTTACTGCTGGTATACCAGTAAGACTTTTAATCCCTTTGTATGAAGAGTCTCTAACTTCTTGTGCTTAGATGTAATCCTACTAATGTTACCTGAAGAGTAGGGCTCGTTTGAAATTTCCAATATCCAAATATCCTTTTTGGTCAAATAGCTATAATTAGATTCTATTAATTGAAAAAGAACCTAAGCTAATAGAATATTGTAGAAAGTGCGTTGGGTAAGTAAGGTATCTAGTTTTGAGGGTAGAATAACATTTAGCATCTGGAGGACCTTAAGAGCTGAGAAAGACCAACCAAAATGGCAGCCAGGGATACTCTCCCTTGTCTTTAAGACACAACATTTTCACTGACATGTCAAAGTCAGGGCAAATTCTACCTTGATGCAGAATTCTGTCACTGTTTTGGTGAGGATTGCACTCTACCAGTAAAGTGTCAGGTGCCATGCACTTTACATGGCTGTTCCTTATTGTTGCACTCATTGCAGCTACCAATGTGGTCTGAATGGTAAACACCGTAACTGTTGAACCTTGCTTCCAGACATAGCTGATTCCTGTTAGCCTAATGTTCTCACTCCTCAAATCTAAATCCATCAAGCCTCATATCCCTGTTTACCTCTGGTTGACAAAGCAATATAAAAAGTAAGACATCTCATTTTTCTGAACTCACACATTGCATTCTTGCGATAAAAATGGATGTGCTTTCACTACATTATCACCAAGAGAGCTGCTCCAGGGAACTGTTAGACCGGGATGGTTTTTTTTCACTGACGGCTTTCTTGGCACCTGGAACTGATAAGTTGCACCTACATACACAAAACGTGTATTTCCTTCTCCCTCTTTACAAGTTAGTGTTTTCTGTTTCTTCTCCTGATGAACAGTGGTCTTGCCTAGTTTTTGTGCTTTTATCTCACAGGAGGAAAAGTAAGCTGATAAAAGATAAATGGGAAAACAACGAATGAAAGGACTGAAACCAAAGTGTGAAGTGAGGAGAATCAAAACCCATGGAAGGCAGTTCATTTCAGCAGTGTTTCTAGGGCAAGATTACATATGCACCATTGCAAACAGCAAGATTTGTTTCTGGTACATGAATTGACTCTATCTAAGTGAGTTGCATCCATCCAAGTGGAAATATTCATTTTTAGGGATACAGGAAATCATATTTAATCATGAAATTTAAAAAAAGTATATAAGTAAATGATCCAAAATCTTCTAAAATTATAACTTAGAACTGTTAGAGCTGTCCAAATAAAGCATATTCGATTCACAAATTTCACTATATAGCTGAAGAAAGGATTTATGTATTTTTCAATTAGAAGTAAATGGAGATTATCTAAGCTACAGATATTTGTATACACGATTTAATACACAGAAAATGATTATACTAAATTATTTATTAAGGCATTAGAGGAGGTTATTTACACATTTCATGATTACCTCTGATGCAAAATTTTAAAAAATGCTTTAAAATTAATGCGCTGTAGAATTACCATCCGTAAAATTAATTGACATTACTGTGTGTTCAAGTCATTGAGGGATTATTTGCTCTGCACTGTTCCCTGTCTTATTTACTTTTGTATCTCCAGTGTCTGGCACTATGCTCTGCATAGGTAGACATCTATAAATGTCTGTTGCATAATAAATGAATAAATGCAGTAATTCAGTTGAGGTATTTGCAAATCCTGACTGGTATGTGTACAACTAGAACAAATAGAAAGGAAAATCAGAATAAATTTGCACCATAAAGACTCATATTTATTTTTTTCTTTCTTTACTCAAAGAACAAGTAGTTTTTAAAAATGTAATATTTGAGATTTCCAAATATAATATACCATTTGGGGCTTCCAAATAGTCTAGAATACAAAGATTAATGATCAATATTTCATCATAAGAGGTCCACAGAAGAGGGGACATGTAAATAAACTAATAATTAGAATATTATGAGTGTTCTGATATACCAAAATGGGGTATTATGGGAGCATATAATAAAGATACAAGCTAAGGCTTTGTTGACAAGTGGGAGACAGGAAAGATATTATTCCAAGAAGAGTCTTGTCTCTATGCATATCCTAATTTGATCTACTGTCTAAGGTAGAATATCTGGTTTACCTGATGTTCCTATTAAACTTGAGAATCACCACTGAATCACCTGCAGAGAGTATCTTTTTTTAAAGATATTTATTTATTTAGACAAAGAGAGGGAGAGAGCATAAGCAGGAGAAACAGCAGGCAGAGGGAGAGGGAGAGAAGCAGACTCCCAGATGAGCAGGGATCCCAGGACCCTGGGATCATGAGCTGAGCCGAAGGCAGCTACTTAACTGACTGAGCTACCCAGGTGCCACCCTCTGCCGAGAGAGTACATTTTAAGGGACTCATGGACCTAAACTCCAAGGGTCAACTTCATGTTGAAGATCTATCAATACCAACTTTTTCCACTTAGATACTCTCATTTCAGTAATGCCAAAGAAATACGAATATGTGAATATGATTGTATTGCTGTGAAATGGACTCATATAAGCTCATGCCTTAAATGTGAAATGAAATGTATCTGCTTTTTGAAAAGCAAAGAGTAAATAATATTTGTCAGATTAAAATGTTCATGACCTTGTGGAACTTGCCTTGCACATACATTAAACCAGTATTACTTAATACCTTGCTCTGAGGCAAATCTCCAATAAAAATATAATTCTTAAGATAAATTATAATCTTACATGGAAGAGTGTAAATTAAATCCAATCAATATAGTTAAACAGTAGGTGCTTTGTCATTTTCTATTTTGTTTTAGGCTGTCAGTACAACAAACAGAATTATGTTCTCTTATGTCATATTGTTTTTTTTCTTAATTTTAATGATTCCTGTGAACACACAGCTTCATCTTTGAATGAAGGCTTTCATCTTTGAAAGCCTCAGGTTCAAAATCTATAAATGGGATTCATTGTCAGTGATCCTATCAGCCTCTCCAGGGCCATTGGAAGATACAGTGAAGTCATGACTAAGATAAAGCTATAAATCTCTATAGATATGAGAGTTTGGGATATTTCCAGGGCTCCTTGTCAAGAAGATAGGCAGCTAAGAGGGACTCTCATGTTTTCAAACTCACATACTTACCTCCCTGTTAGCTAGGTAGGTTTCACCACAAAAATAAATGAAAATAAGCCCCCGAGAAGCGATAATGAAATACTACCTTGTGTGGGTTGTGAATATTTTTCTGATACCAGGAAACTATGGATATTTTAAGATACTTTTTATTAAAAATAATTTTATGTTGTATCTTACTGCCAAAAAAAAAAATTCTATTGGTGAGTCTTCTTCAAATAAGAAAGATAAGCTTACTTTGTTAGTGATAAGGAAAAGCTCAATTGTGTATAAATGTAGAATTACATTAAAGACCAAGTATTGAGCTGTGGAGGATGCCATGTGAGATAGCAAATTAAAACATAAGGAAAAGAACAATCAAAGAGGGAAGAAGAAAAGCAGGAGAGTAGTATTACTTCAATTTATAAGAGTTTCAAGTTGTAATAGGTGTCAACAGGATTTGAAATCAAAAAGGATCATTTAATTTATCAAGAAAAGAGAAAAAGGTATAATAGTTAAGAGTGATGTCATTATGTATATGAAGGATAAGTAGGGATAGTAGTTAGATTTTAAGGGGTTAAAAGAATTTTTATATAGAAAGTTATTATAGCCAACATGTGATAGATTCTTTGGCAAGGAGTGTGGCCCAAATTGTAGCTGCTATTTAATAGCCAACCCCCTTTTAATTCTAGCTTAGAGACTATATTTTCAAGCTACATTTGCAGGTCAGTGAGTTTATGTGACCAAGTTCTGCCCAAAGAGATGTAAAAGGAAATGTAAAGAATTTCCAGGAAGAGGGATGCCTGGGTGGCTCAGTTGGTTGAGCAGCTGCCTTCGGCTCACGTCATGATTCCAGGGTCTTGGGATCGAGTCCCACATTGGGTTCCTTGCTCAGCGGGGAGCCTGCTTCTCCCTCTGCCTCTGCCTGCCACTCTGCCTGCTTGTGCTGTCTTGCGCGCTCGCTCGCTCTCTGACAAATAAATAAATAAAATCTTTAAAAAAAAAAAAAAAAGAATTTCCAGGAAGAATCATGAAGGCTGCTTAAAAAAACTGGATAGGACACTCTTTTGTCATTTTCCTCTTTCTCCTACATGTCAGTGTAATAGCTGGAGCTATGGTAGCTATCTTAGACCAAGGGGTAATCTGAAAGATAAAACCATGAACTGAGGAAGGTAGAACAGAAAGATAAAACTTAGATTTCTGGAGACACTGTAGATCTACCAGGTGAGCCCTCGATTTCAAGTTTAGCTTCTTTTACATAAAAGAAAAATAAATTATCATGTTTAAGGAAATATTTTTTTGTTTCTATTTTACACCTGAACTTAATCCTTCTTACAGAGACTGACACTGTATCTCGAGGGCTCTTGAATTTCTACAAAGTATCTACCAATAGTGGACTTCTAAAGGGAAGAAGAAAGGAAAACTATACTTTGATGATTTGAATCTTAAACATATGTCAATGAGGTATTCTACTTTTAAATCAAGGAACTAAAGCATATTGTGAATACTAATCTGTTTTTTTTTTTTTTCCACTGTTAGTGAATGCATATGTGGTCTTGAAGAAAGATTGTATAGGGAGACAGACCAGTGTTATCTGAAGCATATGAGCTAGGTTATATTGTGGCAATAAACACAAAAATTTCAGTGACTTAAAACAAAATTTCTTGCTCACTGTACACGTTCAACATGGGTTCATTGGGGGCTCTTTTCCGTGTAGTCACTCCATATGACATGATACCTGCTTTGCACAGGAGGGGAAGAATGGGCTAGATAGTTGGGTACCAGTACTTACTGCCGGTGATACATAACCTCCCCTTATATTTCATTTGTCAGAACTACGTATAAGACCATGACTGACTTTAAGGGGTAGGAAAATACAGTCTTCCTCATACCCAGAAGCAGAAGAAAAGAAGAGATTGGGAAACATTAGCAATATCTACTACCCTACTAAAAATGTAAAAGAATCTGTGTGGAAACATGTAATGTACAATAAAAATGCTTTTACTTTTTGGTTACAAAATTTCACCATAATTACAACAGTGCCTCCTTCTCTGCAGTTTTGCTTTCCACAGTTTCCGTTACTCAAGGTTGACCACAGTCCTGAAGCAGATGATCCTCCTGACGTATCACCAGAAGATCAGTAGTGGTCTAATGCTACATCACAACACCTTTGTCAGTCACCTCACTTCACCTCATCATGTAGGAATTTAATTCTCTCACATCAGCACAAGAAGGGTGAGTACAGTCAATAAGATATTTTGAAGAGAGAAACCACATTCACCTAACTTTTATTGAAGTATATTGTTATAATTTTTCTATTTTATTATTGTTGTTAGCCTCTTACTGTGTCTAATTTATAATTCAGCTTTATTATGGGTGTGTATGTATGGGAAGAAATATAGCACAAATAGGATTTGGTACAATTTGTGTTTTCAGGCATCCACTGAAGGGTCTTGGCAATGTATCCCTTGCAAATATGGGGGATTACTGTAATTTAATTCTTTAAGAAAGGTTTTCCACCATTAAGAAAAAGATAAAAGATTTCCAGATGAGAATTTCTACAAGACTAATCTCTCTTTGGCATGTATAAGGCAATTTGAGAAATAACAAGTCTCTGCCTGAGAAGAAGATGAGCATTAAATTCTAAAGATTCACAAGCGCCTACATGTTTTGTTCTTTCATTCATTTAGCAGACACGGATTGGGCATCTCTTAAATATAGTTCAGATAAGACTTATTGAAACCAGAGCATACGGAAGAGGATATAGGATATGAGAAGGGAAATGGACATAACTCTAAATATTTCTAGAATTCTCTCTCAAAATGTAATTTTATTCAGAATACAGCAACTACATTATACCCTCCAAATACATTTAAGTTATCAGATAGTTCTTGGAAACTAATTACATCACCATGACTAAAATATTGCTATGACATTTATCCCAGTTGGGGAATTTTTAAAATAATATCTAAGTAAACAAATCAAATTTCTCTGTGGATAAGATCCTGAGAAGACTTTCCTGACCAGCTGATCCTAGCTAGCTACGTAAACATTTCCAACATTTCC
>CM052898.1:157322613-157348072 GCA_028534135.1 Potos flavus
CACTCTGCAAGTTTTTTAGTTGGATGTAGTCCCATTTGTTTATTTTTGCTTTTGTTGCTCTTACATGAAGAGAGAGATCCAAAAAAATATTGCTCAAACCAATGTCCAAGAGTTAACTGCCTGTTTTCTTCTAGAAGTTTTATGATTCTGGTCTTATATTTAAATCTTTAACCTATTTTGAGTTTATTTTTGTATATGGCATAAGAAAGTGGTCCAGTTTCACTCCTTTGCATCTAGTTGTCCAGTTTTTCCAACACCATTTATTTATTTGAAAAAGGTAGTGTCTTTGCCATTGGAAGTTCTTTCCCTTTTCGTTGTAGATTAATTGACCATAAAAGTGTGGGTTTCCTTCTGGGCTCTCTATTCTATTATATTGATCTATGTGTCTGTTTTTGTGCCAGTACCACACTATTTTGATAACTAGCTTTGTAATACACTTTGAAATTAGGGAGCATAATACCACATTTTTTGATATTGTTAAGTGTTTGGTCATCATGGAAACTTCTACATGTTCTACATGCTTTCTTGTTTAGAGAAAACCTTGGGTCTTACTTCAGAATAAATGGGGTTCCTTTGTCTCAGGAAATTCCATTCTGTCTTCCTTATACCCATCCAACTATGTATCTTGTCACACATTCATCTATTTTTTTTAGCCATCCATTCATCCAACCATGCACCCATAATCCATCCATTGATCTATCCATCCACTCACTCAGTTTATCACCTAATTATTGAGCACTTAATTTGTGCCAGCCTCACAGTGTTGGAGAGACATACCTTTAATCCAATGGTAAGATACTGAGGTAAGTATAATAAATAGGTTGCATAAATATGCATCACAAAGTTGGCTGAGAATAGCAAAAATTACCAGCAAGATGTACCTGTAAGAGTTTCAGGCTAAAGTGGGAAGATAGAATGGAAGAAATGACTTGTGTAGAGGTGTGAAAAGATATGAAAATGGATAAAGCAAATTTGTTGTTTCTGTGAGAGTACATATGTATATGTCCAGGAGGAGGCAGGAAAAGGGGGGTGGTAATAAGAAGTGAGGCTGGTAAAGTGTTTTTCTATATAGGGTTTTCTATATACTGTATTGGGTACTATTGATCTCAAAGGGTTTTCTATATACTGTATTGGGTACTATTGCATTAAGATAAAGTCTTTATATGATAGATAGATATAAGCCCACAAGTTCAAAAAACTATTATCATGGGATCATTATATCCATTAAGAAAGTAAAAATGGTTTTTATTTTTTACTGTCAAATTAAACTGAATAAGCTTTCATGTTTGACAAGGTTGAATTGATAGGTGGTCTGTAATTGAAGAAGTTTTTCAGGGGCACCTGGCTGGCTCAGTTAGTAAAGCATATGACTCTTGATCTTGGGGTTGTGAGTTTGAGTCCCATGTTGGGTGTTGAGATTACTTAAAAATAAAATTTAAAAAAATGAAGAAGTTATTTAAAATGAGAGAATTGGGGCGCCTGGGTGGCTCAGTGGGTTAAAGCCTCTACCTTCAGCTCAGGTCATGATCTCAGGGTCCTGGGATCGAGCCCCACATCGGACTCTCTGCTCAGCAGGGAGCCTGCTTCCTCCTCTCTTTCTGCCTGCCTCTCTGCCTACTTGTGATCTCTCTCCTCTCTGTCAAATAAATAAATAAAATGTTTAAAAAAAAATTAAAAAAAAATTAAGTGAGAGAATTATAAAAAAGTGATCCACACATAGTTCACATGCTAGATTGAGGGATTCAGTTAATAAAAATAAATAACCTGAATATTGGGCCAGTAGGACTGATTAAAAATATTTAGTTCTCAACAGGTAGATTATAGGAGACTTTGGCATTTTAATTATACATCCCTATAGTATTCATAATTTTACATTGACAAAATTATATTGATTCAGTAATCAGAAAAAAGTGAAATAATTTCCTATTTGAGGAAATGTTTGAAGAAAAATATTACTTACCACAATGGTATATTGTAAAAGCTGAAACTTCGGCTTAAACTTCAGAGAATTTGTTAAATATTCCTTAATTGACAAATGCTTTATAGCCTTCATCAACTTCAGCAGCACTGTAATCCTAAGGAGCCTCTGTGTAACAGAGCTACGCACTTAACAATTTTGATTAAATTTCACCTTAGCATGCATTCAATATTATTCATTATAGAAATAAGAACTCAGCAATCTAAAGGCATGACACAAGTCCTTTGCTTATTTGAAATGTTGATAGTAAATATCCACCAATATTATGAGCCAGTGCAGACAAATTAACTTAGACAAAACTCTTGTTAATTTCATGAAAAATAAAATTAAAACTACTTTGAAGATCCCTTTTAGATGAACAAAGTGTTTCTAAGACAGGATATACTAAAATAAATGTGAAACAGATAGTGGAGAGCTGATCAAATTTTAAATGATTAAATTTTGATGCCAAGAACATTTTTTTATGTCATTTACAGAGTCCAAAAATTTAAGTAAGGTAGATCTACTTTTAAATTTAAATCACTTAGTGTTCTTTCAGCTAATCGATTAAAGAAAAAGATACAAGGAATGTTCTATCTTGGGTGACATGATATAGTAATGTCTAGCACAGTGGCTGGAACACATTAGGCAATCATACAAAACAGTCGATGGACTGTAAACCCCTTCCTTTTCTTTTTTTTTTTAAATGACCTTTTCTTTTTTAAGGTTTTATTCAAAACCTTAAGAGAGAGAGAGAGAAAGAGAGTGAGAGCATGAGAGGGAAGAAGGTCAGAGGGAGAAGCAGACTCCCCATGGAGCTGGGAGCCCAATGTGGGACTCAATCCTGGGACTCCAGGATCATGACCTGAGCGGAAGGCAATTGGTTAACCAACTGAGCCACCCACATGCCCTGTAAACCCCTTTCTTGAATTCAGCTCAGTTAGGTTACAGGTATCCTTTGCATTCTTCAGGAGGATGCCCAGGCTACAGCTGTGACCATTAATTAGCACAGACATTGAACAGGTAAGACCCCTTTTTGTTAATGGCTCTGGGATGAAATAGAATGACAGGTAAACAGTCAGAGGTCCTAGACAAGTAGCACTGAGAGAGAGCGTCATTGAGAGACCAGCAGGTCATCTCTTGTTCCCTAGCAAAGTCATTGTCCCAAAGTGGATGAAATAAATTATTCACAACAGTTTCTCTTTCCCATTTTATTTTAAAAGTATTTGTAATTTAGCAATGTAGGTGACATTTTAGAGCACTCTTCTGGTAAATACATCTTTTGGAAGGGCTTCAATTCATTACTATTATAAATCATTTTCTCATCACACCACCTGCCAGTGTTTCTTTTCCCCCATCTCTCTTTTTTGGTGCCGTGCTTTCAACCCGTATCTTACCTGTACTGCATTTACCTGAACTGTTGGAAAAATGCAAAAATTCATCGAAGTGTTAACTTCATTTTAAAAAACTTTAAAAAATAATGAATGCTCACTAAATAAAAAGCTTTTTATCTACAAGTACGACACATTCACCCACTTAATTTGGAAAATAACAGGCAACAGAAATCACTTAGTTGAACCTAATACCTTTTTTCTTATAAACCGAACGTGCTAAAAATTTTGTAAAATCCAAAGATGTATTTTGTATGGTGGGGAAATCAGTCCCAACAATCAAAGCATTTTTTTTTTTTTTTTGAAGGGAAAGTGTAGGAAACTGCATTGATGGAGTATTTACTTTCTACTGATATTCATATATATTATCATTAAAATTTCAGGAGAATCTCATGGGATCAGTGTTTTTAACTTCATGCTGTCAATAAAGAAGTTAAATAGCCTGATCAGCGTTATCTAACTAGTAAAAGGCAAGCTCTCATCTGTTTGTGTCCCCCTCCCCCTTTCTGTGCATGTGTTTGTTCACTGTAGCTGCCTCTGAGGAGATACTCTTTAAAACAGTTTCTGAATTTTACAAACTACTTAAATTGCTTTAATCCTCTGGGGCTGATATCTAATTAAGTATTTTAGTTCTACAGCAGAGATAGTACTATTCATACCATTCATAATCCTAGGCCAGGCACCACACTACTGGTGTTATACACACTATTCTGTTCTCTCAAAAATTCTTAGAGGTGGTTAATAACAGCAACATTTTGTAGCCCTTCTATGTGCTAGGGATTATTCTCAGCACCTTACACGTATTAACTCAATTTATTTCATTTGGTGGTTATTATTATTTTATCCCCATTTTCCAGTTGGGAAACCTGAGGCAAAAGGAGATGAGGTATTTCAGTCAAGGTAACCCAGCTGATAGATGCAGAGATGAGATTTCATATCCACGTTGTCTGGTTCCAGAGTCTTTGCTCTTTACTTATTTTTTTTTTTGGGGGGGGGGAAGAGTAAACAATTCAGAAAAGTTAAGCCGGCTGAGGAAGATGACTGAGGGCTAAGTGGCTAAGTAAAGCCTGTAACATAATGTGTACAGACAAGTTACTGATTTCAAGGAACTATATGCATCTTGTTTATGCAATATCATAATAAAACTAATGACGCATATATTCATTTGGATGAATATATTCCTGTCTTCTTGAGGAAGAATGCAGAGCATAACTCTCTGAGATCGGTTAGGATGAGTGTTATGGAAAATAACTGGTTACCATCAGGTATCGCAGAGCAGTGTTCTCAAGGGCCATAAGCATGGGTCAGGTTTTTATACAAACACACAAATTTGTACTAACAAGCTAAATAGTCCCAGGCCACCGTGCTTAAAAACTTCTTCTTCGTGGTCAGGTGTTTTAGCAGCTACTTGCTGCTGTTGACGTGGTGCTTAGGCCTAGCATTCCTTAATTTGGTATGTTAGAGTGAAGTGTCGAAAAGATGAGACAACTGGTTGGTGTTTCTCAAATGAGAATCTGCAAAACTCTGGAGTCTAAAAGTGTATTAGGATTCTACGATGATTTATTTTTCTTTAAAAGGAGTTAATAATTGCTTAAATTTATGCATTGTGAATTAAAACCATTACTGTGTCTGGAATCTTTTTGGGGGAACGATGAAGAAAGTGAACAGACATGCATGGACTGATTACATGGTTACTGGAACGGCAGAACTGGTGCTAGAATTTTCAGACCAAATGATGCTGAAATACCATCCACTGCTCATAGGAAAAGAAGGACTCCTGAGACATTTTAAAAAATAAAAGTGAGGAAATAAGATGACTATTGCAACTCATTTAGTACTTTGCATGTGTATCTTTGTTTCATAATCTTTTTGAGTAAGTCAGAGTTAAATGTCACTACCAAACCAAATATGGATAAATCTGAAATTACCTTTGAGACTTGAGCCACCTACTTAACTAAATAGATACCAGAAAGAAAATTTAGATTTAATAAGAGCTAGAGTTAAAAAGATGGCTAGTTAATCACTGCTCAGAAGAATTCTGGTTGAGGAAACTGTATGAGGTAAGCATCTTATTTCAAGGCTGCATGACATATGGATATACAGTCAAAATTGATTCAGAAGAGTTGGGTTCACTGACTGATTTGCCATACAAACTTAGAGTTGTACCATATCTCTGATTTCTAATTTTTTCTTTAGTGAAATATGTAAGTTGGAAAAGGCTTTTTCAGATGTCAAATACCTACAACCTAAAAATCTATAGTTCTGTAAAAAGGCAATGATAACTCTTTCTCTCTCTTTTTAGTATGTTAGTGACCCTCTTCTTTTTAGGGATTTAACCAATTTTTCATAAAAACTTTGACAAAGGTGGCAAGTAGCACACCATTCTTTATTAAACAACTGTGATATTAGCTACATCACAAAAATATTTGCAACTCGTCCAAGAGATCCAAGATGCAAAATAACTGCTTTTCATTGCAGTATAGATGAAAACAAAACAAAGCCCCTCAAAAAAGGTGCATAATATAATTTTACTGTATTTTAAAAAGTGGCATTGGAGCAACATTTTCTTTATAATTAACACCATAGGTGAAGCTAAGCTGAAAAGCAATGACATGAAAAAAGTACTACTATTTCTGGAACACTTACCATGTGCCAGCAACTGTATTGGGTAACTCTGCAAATATTGACTCATTTCAAGCCAGGTTTTATCCCCTTGTTCAGGAAGAGAAAACTGACAGAAAAGTGAAGTAAAAAGAGTTGGAATTTGAACCCAAGTTTCTGACTTTGTAAACTAAGTTCTTTCTACCATGTCTTGTGCCTTTGTGGCAATCATAAAGCATGCAGACATCATAGTGAATCTGGATATTAAAATGGAAAACTCTAGTGATCACTGGAAATAGAAATGTTAAATAAAAGAGGTCTAGGTATTTGAATCTTCTAGGGAAAGTGCCAAGAACAGAATTAAACTAAATTTGGCTATTTTGCAGTATGTACCCTTTTATGGTATCATGACAATATCTCTCAACTATAAATCTTTGGCTTATTATCTAAGTTAGATGAAATTGTATCATTGAGATGATTCATCTACAATCATCAGAATTGAAGTCACAAAACTACTGATGGGCTCTGATAAGAAACAAGGATGCTGATATCAGAAATGGGGTTGCAACACTCATGTGATTTTAATGCAATTCTTCCCCGTTAGGTTTCTACAAGATCTGGGAAAGACGAGAAGACATCCCATGGGAGAGTGAAAATAAGTGTTGAATTGGCAGTTCAACAGAAACATGAGCTTGACTTAAATTTTCTCATTCCCCTCCCCGCCCAGCATTGTATGGTAGCCAAAGAGATTAAGTACAAATGATAGCAATTGTGAAGGTAATGGCTGAGTTGAAAAATTCCCTGAAATAATAATGCCTTAATGAATGGAACAAAGAATCTGACAACAAATTGGAGACTGGAATAGATAATTTTATGGTCATTCATCCATGAAAAAGAGCTAAGAAGGTGACATATAATGAGATGCAGCAATCAATAAAATGACCTTAAATGATGATGAGTCTGACAGATAAGTAGTAAAACATAAAGAGGGTTCAGAAACCAACAAGATAGTAAGCAAATTATTTCCATAGGACTCTTAAATCTCCATTCTGCTCAGATAATTTAAAATCATCTAGAGTCTTTGTAAGAAAAGGAGAGCATTTGGAAAGTTCCATTTTTTATAAGAAAAGACCTTTATAAAATAAGTGCTGCTAAATCATCTTGAAAGGGGAACCTAGATTCCCATAAACTGGCATCTTGGTTTACCAACACCTCTAATCTGGCCTGGATGGCCTTCTCCCCCTGTAGTCAGCAAATGACTCCACAGGTCATTTACATCAGTGAAAATGTTTATATTATGTTTATAAATGTGTAAAAGTTTACAATATATAGAGAAAATATGGAAGTAAGGCATACAATACATTTATGCTAAGGTTAGGAATATATAAACCTCATGTAACTTGTGTGTATTTTGTTCATTAGGTTTGTAAATGTTGAAGATAATTTGACATTAAAGAATCTGTCATGTTGGATCTGTTGTTTTAATTTAAATGTTTAAGAAAATGTGATTGATATTAAGCTTATGGTTTTTAACTTAAAAAAAAAACAATTTAGGGACGCCTGGGTGGCTCAGTTGGTTAAGCAACTGCCTTCGGCTCAGGTCATGATCCCAGGGTCCTGGGATCGAGTCCCACATCGGGCTCCTTGCTCGGCAGGGAGCCTGCTTCTCCCTCTGCCTCTGCCTGCCTCTCTGCCTGCTTGTGATCTCTCTCTCTCATTCTCTCTCTGACAAATAAATAAAATAAAATCTTTAAAAAAAAAAAACAACAAAAAAAAAAACAATTTAAGTAGGCTCCACACCCACCATGGGGCTTGAACTCTTGACCCTGAGATCAAGAGTCACATGCTCTACTGACTAAGCCAACAAGGAACCCCTAAACTTATGGTTTTTAATTGGGATTTTTCAAGATTCTTTATTTGATGTTATAATTTTGATTTTAAGAAATAGTAATAAGGATGTACATTTTGTACTAATGATTTTAAATTGATAACTGTAAGAAAAGAGAAGTTGTTTATATATGATATTTGATTGCTTACATATTTGATACTTTAGTACTGTAGAAATTTAGACTTTTTAGGTTTGTAAGTAGTAAAGTGCTTAAGAGATTGTTTATTAGATTTACAAATCTCTCTTGTTAGGTGTTTGAAATGCTTGAGGAGTTGGATGTGTTAAAATTTGTAATTGTAATTTAAAATGTCTAAGGAAATTGAATTAATCAGACTCATAAATGCTGCTAAATGTTTAGGGGAAAGTAATCTGCCAAATTTATAAGTCAATTGAGCATTGATCAAAGAACACGGCAGAACTGCATATTTTTTATTTAACAAAAATAGTAAATTTATATGTGCATTTATTAGATAGGATTTCTCTTTGAAGATTTAATTTAAATTGTAATTTTATTAAATTGAATGCAAATTAAAATATGTACCACTGTCAGCATTCTTTTTATATATATGCACAAAATTTTCTTCCCATGCATTAAGAAATGATTGATTTGAGGTAGAATGGGGAACACATTCAGCAGGAACTCACTTCACTGCTAGCACTGGTATCCATATGTGAGTATTTCTTTGATAAATAGTTAAACTTTATTTTGAATAATTTGGAATAATAGAAAGTGCCCTTCTCATCCCATTATATCAGAGGGTACATGATATCCATCTGACATTACTAGTGATTTAATCTTGATCACTTAGTTAAAGTATTGCCAGGTTTCTCCACTGTCGAGTTACTATTTTCCCCTTTTAATGTTCTATTCTAAGTCCAGCCCATATTCAAAGGAAGCCATTGGGAACTAAACTCCACCTCCTGGAGGGAGAAATATCTGCATATATTATTTAGAATCCTTCTGTAAGGAAGATTTGCTTCTTCTCTCCCACTTTCATAGGCTCTTGAAAACTCCAATCTCTAAAATTACCTGTTACACCGTAAAGCATTGCTAAGAGGATACATAACAGAGATGAGTAGATATGAAGTTCTGTGAAAGCTGCAAAGTTTTAAGCAATTATATTTTTATAATATATATAATATGCAAATAATACATATCAAAATCTAAATAATATATGTAATATATAAATATATATTTATAATATAAAAATAATAAAAATAAAAATATAACTTATATAATATAAATATATAATATAAATTATAAAATATATAATATATGTAAATATTATCTATTTTTGAAGTCAAGTTTTAAAGTATATATTTAAAAATAGGAGTACATCTTATCTAAGTGCATTCATGTATTGAATATTACCTTGAATTGTTTTTGCTTCCTCAAGATGCCACAAAGAGCAAACTTTTCATCAATGAAGGGAATACAGACTACTGATTGGATAACACAAACTCTTTAAAAGGAGCACATTGTATAGATGTTATCCATGATCATGTTATATTATCTGGGTCTGTGCTGGGCAGTTCAGGATAAAAGGTGCATATAGGGTAAGAACCACACATATATAACACTGAGTTTCAAATTTCCCATTTGTTATAGTTGTCTTCCGACAATTTGATACCAGGAAAAAAATGATAAAATATTTTAATGAAACTTTAAAATGGCTTTATCACTTTAATGAAATCCAAAGTATATTTTCAACAGAGGTCCCTGATGTAAGACTTGCAATCTAAATTCAAAGGCTATCATGTCTAAATCACAGTTAAATTATTAATCTCATTTTCATATAAGAATTTCACTTGTCATACTCAGCAGGCTGGCAATTACTGAGTGCAGAAAGTTTCCAGTTATTAAATAATCAAATAGTAAATGTCAAATGATCAAACATGGACTCATTTAAAGGAAACAAGAAAACAATCAATTTGCTGTAGTCTGGATCATCAGACAGACAAGCCTTGTTTCAAAAGATTCTTTTAACTGCCTAACATTTTTCTTATAGCATCTCAAACTTTGATATGTGAGAATTTTTCCACCTCTAAATCTTCTCAGTCAGAAAACTTGTCTGAATTTGGAGAAAAAAATGTTCTCTAGGCTTAAGTTGATAAAATTAGGTCTTTTGTGTTTTAAAAGCCTCAACAAATTCTCAACAAAATACTAGCAAGCTGAACTCAACAGTACATTAAAAAAAATCATTCACCATAACCAAGTGGGAATTATTCCTGGGATGCAAGTGTGGTTCAGTATTCACAAATGAATCAGTGATACATCAGATCAGTAAGAGAAAAGATAAGAACCATACGATCATTTTTTTAAAAAATTATTTATTTATTTATTTGCCAGAGAGAGAGAGAGAGCACGAGACTGCAAGCAGGGGGAGCAGCAGAGGCAGAGGGAGAAGCAGACTCCCCTCTGAGTGAGGAGCCAGATGCGGGACCTGACCTGAGCTGAAGGCAGATACTTAAGTGACTGAGCCACCCAGGTATCCCTGATCATTTTAATAGATGCAGAAAAAGCATTTGATAAAGTATAATATCCATTCATGATAAAAAACCCTCAACAAAGTAGATTTAGAGGGAACATACTTCAACATAATAAAGGTCATATATGAAAGACTCACAGCTAACATCATCCTTAATGGAGAAAAACTGAGAGCTTTTCCCCTAAGGTCAGGAATAAGACAAGGATGTCCACTCTCACCACTGTTATTTAACATAGCACTGGAAGTCCTAGGTACAACAATCAGACAACAAAAAGAAAAGGTATCCAAATTGGTAAGGAAGAAGTCAAACTTTCGCTATTTGCAGATGACCTGATACTATGTATAGAAAACCCTAAAGACTCCACCAAAAAACTGCTGGAACTGATAAATTAATTTGGTAAAGTTGCAGGAAATAAAATCAATGTACAGGAATCTATTGCATGTCTACTCATCAATAATAAAGCATCAGAAAGAGAAGTTAAGAAAACAATCCCATTTACACTTGTACCAAAAATAAGATACCTAAGAATAAACCTAACCAAAAAGATGAAAGACCTGTACTCTAAAGACACTTATGGAAGAAAATGAAGATGACACAAAGAAATGAAAAAGACATTCCATGCTCATGGACTGGAAGAACAAGAATTGTTACAATGTCTGTACTACCCAAAGCAATCTACACATTTAATGCAATCCCTATCAAAATATCAACAGCATTTTTCACAGAACTAGAACAAACAATCTTAAAATTTGTATGGAACTACAAAAGACTGCATGTAGCCAAAGCAACCTTGAAAAAGAAAAGCAAAACTGGAGACATCATAATTCACATATCAAGTTATTATAAAGCTTTAGTAATCAAAACAGTATGGTACTGGCACAAAAATAGACACATAGAGCAGAACATAGAACAGAATGGAAAACTCAAAAATAAACCCACAACTTAATCTTTGACAAAGCAAGAAAGAATATCCAGTGGGAAAACGACATTCTCTTCAACACATGGTGTTGGGAAGCATGGACAGCAACATGCAAAAGAATGAAACTGGACAAAAATAAATTAACAGTGGATTAAAGAGCTAAATGTAAGGCCTGAAACTAAAAATCCTAGAGGACAACACAGACAGTAACTTCTTTGACATCAGCTGTAGAAACTTCCTTCTAGATATGTCTCTTGAAGCAAGCTAAACAAAGGCAAAAACAAACTATTGGAACTTCATCAAAACAAAAAGCTTCTGCACAGTGAAGGAAACAATCAACAAAACTAAAAGGCAATCTACTGAATGGGAGGAGATATTTGCAAATGATATATCTGATAAAGGGGTAGTATCCAAATATATCAAGAACTGATACAACTCAAGCCCCAAAAACCATGTAATTCAATTAAAGATGGGCAGAAGACATGAACAAACATTTGTCCAAAGAAGACATCTAGATGGCCAACAGACACATGAAAAGATGCTCATAATCACTTATCATCAGAGAAATGCGAATCAAAACTGCAATGAGATATCATCTGACATTTGTCAGTATGGCTAAAATCAATAACACAAGAAATAACTGGTGTTGGCAAGGATATGGAGAAAAAGGAACCCTCTTGCATGGTTGGTGGGAATGCAAACTGGTGTAGCTACTGTGGAAAACAGTATGGAGTTTCTTCAAAAAGTTAAAAATAGAACTACATTATGATCCAGCAATTTCACTAGTGGGTATTTATCCAAAGAATACAAGAACACTAATTCAAAGGGACATATACACCCCAATGTTTATAGCAGCATTATTTACAATAACCAAGATATGGAAGCAGTCCAAGTGTCCATTGATTGATGAATGGATAAAGAAGTGGTACACAATGGAATATTGTTCAGCCATAAAAAGAATGAAATCTTGCCATTTGCAATGACATGGATGGAGCAAGAGAATATAATGCTAAGTGAAATACATCAAAGACAAATACCATATGATTTCACTCATATGTGGGATTTAAGAAACAAAACAAGTAAGCAAAGGGAAAAAAATAAGAGAGAGAGAGAAAGAGGTAAATCAAGAAACAGACTCTTAATTATAGGGAACAAACTGATGATTACCAGAGGAGAGGTGGGGGGGATGCGTTAAATAGGTGATGGGGATTAAGGAGGGCACTTGTGAAGAGCACAGGGTGATGTATGGACGTGTTAAATTACTATAGTGCACACCCAAAACTAATATGACACTGTATGTTACCTAACTGGAATTAAAATAAAAACTTAAAAAGAAATCCAAATTCTTGGAACAACCCAAAATCTAAAAATGAAATAGTCTTCCACAATAACTGGGGAATGGCATGTGGTAGGATAGAAATAGGATTTTTTTGTATAGTAAATTTAGTCATTCATAAATTTATGAATCTACCTCCTTCAGTTTCTCCTAAAATAATAGGAATTATAGATGCTAAAATTTCTTGAGTTCTTACTTTGTACTAAGAACTGAAAAAACACTTTAAGCACATTATCTCATTTAATCTTTATAATATCCTTGAGGTAAATACTTTTATTTTACTCATTTTTACATATGAGGACACTGAGTTCTAAAAAAAAGTTATATAGTTAGTAAGGGATCAAGAAGGACTTGACTGCAGAGCCTATGATCATACCCATTCATTGTTTTATGTTCCCCAAATAATAATCAGAGTTCTTGATATAAAAATTGCTTGGATTAGGTGGATTTTTTTAACAATTCATAAAATCTATATTCTTTATCCCACAGTGCTCTTTTCTCATCTTCAATACATTTAGTAATTTCATGCTTCAATTTTAATGCTTTATAAAATATGTAGTCACATCACTTCCTAGGTCATTAAAATTTCCTGGGTATTAAAATCTCAGTGGCCAGACTCATTAATGTAAATTTGGTAAGTCTTTGATTATATTTTACTTCAACTTCAAAATTTCAAAACTAGAGGAAAATTGAAAAAATAGTAACATGAGAAACCACATAAGCTCACCTATATATACAAATTGTTAACATTTTGACATATTTGCTATCTTTCTCAGTCCCTCTCTCTGTCTCATACATATGTGGAGATGCTCCTCAATGCATGTATATAATATATATGTACACATAAACCTTTTTGGCTGAACAGTTTTAAGAGTTAGTTAAAGATTTTAATTTTGGGTACCGATGAATAAATTGGAGGAATATTTTTTTTTAAGTCTATTCCTGTTGATAAAGGAAAATTTCAACCTTCAATATTTGTGGCCCTTGCTCCTAGGCTCCCAAGGAAGCTATTCTTACATTTATGAGGGTCAAAATGACTCCACAAAAGCTCAAAGCATGGGCTGTATTTCTGTCCTGAGAACACATTGACTGTACATTGGCCTCATTAAAAAAATAACCAAAAGGGAGCATTCTGAACATAAAGATAAGGAAAACAAAAAAAAAAAACACCCTCGTTCCCATAAGATTAAACTCATACAGTCTTGCACATACTAAAACCATAAGATAAAGTCTGTAACTTTCTGGAATGTCCTTCATCATGGTGATTTATAGGTCTTTGCGGGAAAAAAATATACAGTCCTGTACCAAATGTGCCTTCGCCAGAGGATTGTGAACCCTGGACAGCTGTCCTAACTTGGACTTGAGTAAAACTTTTTTCCTTTCTCTTTAAAATTTTAAAAAAGGTTTGTTCATTTTGCATTGACAAGGTAAATGGAGTAATCCAGCTAACATTTCTAAATCAACTTTAACTCTTACCAGGTTTTCAATAACCACAGTTTATCAAAAGAAAATGAATTTTTATTTATTCAACTTAAGTTTTTGGTATTTTCTGTTTGTTTTCTATTGATGATGTCTTTTCAAGAGTTTTAATTTTGGTGAAAAGTATATCTCCTTTAAAATCAATTTTATTGAGGTATAATCTATGTATAGTAAGTTGTATCCACTTAAAATATATAATTTGATTCATTTTTGAAAGACATATACACCTGAAAACCACCTCACAAGATATGGAACTTTTCTATCATTCCCCAATATTTTCTTGTGTCCCTTTGTTGTCCGTCATTTCCTTTGCCCCGAGACCAGGCAGCCACTTATTTATTTGTCACTATAGATTAGTTTGCATTTCTTAGAATTTTGTATTAATGTACTCATATTTTGTGTACTTCTTTGAGCCTGGATTCTTACGCTCAGCATAGTGATTGCAAGATTCATCCATGCTGTTGAATGTATTTGTAGTCTCTCCTTTTTATTCCTGAGTAATATTCTACTGTATGGCTATATGACATCTATTTATCCATTCGTTGATTGATGAACATTTTAATCATGTCCAATTTTTGGCTACTGTGAATAAAAAAGCTATGAATATTCATGTACAAGACTGTGATTTCACTAATTTGGATAAGAGCACAATGGTTAGGTAGTAAAATAGGTATATCTTTAATATTTTAAAAAACTGTGAAATATTGTTCCAATTATTGTATCATTTTACCTTTATAACCCCAGTGTTGGAGAGTTCTAGTTGCTCCACATGCTCTCCAACACTTGGTATTGTCAGTGTGTTAATTTTAGGCATCCTTATAAGTGTGTGGTGTTATCTCCTTGTAAATTTTAATGGCAGTTCCTTAATGCTGAGGTTGTTGAGAATCTTGTACTAATTGGTCAATCATATTCTCTTGCAGAGTGTCCTCTCGATCTTTTGCCTAGTGTTTATTGGGTTATTTAATTGTGATCACAGCACATACTCTTATGCATTCAGTACTTTAAAGTGTAATGAGACTTGTGTTTTCTGTCGCATGGTATATCTTTGTGAATGAAACGTGTATTCTGCAGTTGCTGTGTATAATAATCTATAAATATCAGTGATGTCAAGGTCCTATAGTATTGTTCAGATCATCTATGTCTTAACTGATATTTTTTTCTAGTTCTGGTGATTGCTGAGAAAAGAGTTGTTAAAATCTCTTACAAGATTGTAGAATTGTTTACTTCTCCCTTTAATTATGTCAGTATTTGTTTCATGTAATCTGTTGCTGTCTTATTTTTGTATACTTTCATGATTGCTATGTATTTCTGATGAATTGATCTTTTTTATCATTATGAAATGTCCTTTACCTCGGGCAGTATTTTTTTTATTTTAAAACCTGTTTTATCTGATATTAATATATTAATATATTTCCAAAGTATTTATGCTGATGGTAGATTTTTTCCTTCTGTTTACTTTCAACTATTATATTTATTTATTCATTTAAAATATTTTATTTACTTATTTATTTTAAAGAATGAGCACATGAGCAGGGGAAGGGGTAGCGGGAGAGGCAGAGAATCTCAAGCAGACTCTACGCTGAGTGCAGAACCCATCATAGGGCTTGACCTTATGACCCTGAGATCATGACCTGAGTCGAAACTAGCAGTTGGATACTTAACTGACTGAGCCACCCAGGCTCCTCTCTTTATTTTTATATTTAAGGTATATCTCTTGTAAACAGAATGTATTTGGGTATTGCTTTCACATCTATTGTGAACATTTTTCACCTTTTAATCAGACTATTTAATCCATTGATGTGGTTATTGATATGGACTTAGGCCTACCATCTTGGTATTTTTACAATGTATTCATTAGACAAGGATTTTGTAGTCACAATTGTTATACATGTTACATCTGCATTAGAACATTAATTTTTGTTTCAAATTGTTATATTTTTTAATTAAGAAGAAAAATATTCTTTTATTTTATCCAGATAGTTATCATTTCCAGTGCTGTTCACTTCTTGAAAAAGATTTCCCTTTGGCCTGAAAACATCTTTTGGCATTTCCTATAGTATAGGTTTGAGGGCAACCAATCCTTTTATCTAATTTTTTTCTTTTTTACTTTTGTACTCAGAGGATTTTTTCACTGAAAATAAAAATTGTGAGCTGTTTTTCATTATCGTTTTTTGTTTTTTAATGTCAGCTCTTAAATAATCCCTCCCAGGTTTTCTGGCCTCTGTGGTTTTCAATAAGAAAGCTAGAGTATTTGAATCATTGTTTCCCTATATGTAGTATGTTTACTCTGTTTACTTTCAAGATTTTCTCTTTTTCTTTGGTTTTCAGGAGTTTGAGTATATTGTTCCTAGGCATGATTTTCTTTGCATTTATATTTCCTGGAGTCTACTGAGCTTTGAGGATTTCTACATTTATATCTTTTACCAAACTAGGGAGATTATCAGTCATAATTTCTTCATATAGTTTTTCTACTTTATTCTTTCTCTCCTCTCTTCTGGGACTCATTAATTAGTTATTTTAATTGTTTTTCTCCTTAGGTTCTTGAAAATTTATGTTTTTTTTCTACCTTTTTTCTCCGCTTTTCTTTAGACTGGATAATACCTATCATCTATCTTTTAAGTGCACTGATTCTTTTCTGTCATCTCCATTATCCTATCTCCACTGAATTTTTAATTTAAGATATTTTATTTTTCAATTCTAAAATTTCTATTTAGATTTTAAAAACCTTTTCCATATTTCTGCTGAGATTTCCTAACTTAGTTTTCAATATGAGTATATTTTCCTTTGCCATATTAAATATAGTTATAATAGCTTCTTCAATGTCATTTTCTGACAATTTTCCCTTTTGGTGCATATTGGAATTGGCTTCTATTGATTGTTTACTTCTTGAGAGTGGGTCACTTTTCTTGGCTGCTTGTATAACTGTGGCCTGCTCCTAGAACAAATCTACAATAGTGGGAAATTCAAACTGTTTTGGAATCCTCTTTCAAATTTTAGCTCTCCTGCAAGGGTCTACATGTCTTCGCTCACACTCCAGAGCTTTCAGGTTGTTAGTTTTATTTTGTTATTGCTTTATTTTGTCCAGAGTTTATAGTTGTTACATGCAGGAGTGTGAATCTGTAAAGAACCTTCCTCTCATGCCATTCTTGAAGCAAAAATCCTGTATGTGAACACCACTATCTGTCTTGAGTATAATTTATGTTTATGTTAGCTGCTTTTGCAACTTAGAGTGAAGGTATATTTAAGTGGCTTTTAATGAAAGTTTTATATGAAAATAGGTTGCAGAATACATATTTATTTTGAAACAAATGATTTTATGATTAAGATTGCAAATCTGTTAATATTTCTTGAATTTAAAGATAGAAATCATTTGGAGCACAGACATAGTCAAGTTAATTTTATTAGGAGTTAACCCTCAGATTATATTCAGATTTTCATCTTCTAGTTATATGAAAAATATTTTTAAATGTTAAATTTTATATCTCTCTTAAATATAAGTGGATATATTAGAATTACTGGAAAGGAAATTCCTAAAGTTCTGTATATTTTAAAATTACGGCTAGATAACAGAAAAATTATCATTAAAATTTATATATTATTAATGGTGTAAGAAATAAGGTAGTCTGGTGTTTTAAGTATATGGAGGTTAAATAAATCTTGCTGATCTAACTAAATTTTACTTACAATTAAATATATTGGCTAAGCTCTACAGGAAATGAATAATTGATTTTATGGAAATTTTGGTAATACTTTACATTAGAATAAAATCATGAGAAATGTTTCTTTTACTGAAATTTTAAGAATTTTAAGAAAAAGGCATCTTTTTCTTTAATGAGTGATTCTGCATGTACTAGAAGATTGTTATGACACTCTTACAGAAAATCTAATTAAATATAGCATCCAAGGAGGGGTATGTGTGTGTGTGTGTGTGTGTGCGCGTGTGTGTGGTCTCTGTGTTAGGGGCCATGGTTGGCTAATGAACTATCAACTCGACATTAAATAATTTCACTTGTAAGCCAACTCTGAAGTTATGGAGGGTTATGGGTTAATACTCAGTGAAATAACAAAACCTTAATGATATTTAATATCATGCCTACATTGCTGTTAAGAATTATATTCTGTAAGTGAAAATAGGAAGTGAAATAACCCAAGGTGAATATTTGAATTGAGAATTTTAGAAGAGGTTTATTGTGACAAACAAAATTTTAACTCTGTTTAACAACAAATGATATGCAGTACATTCCCCTTAGATTGAAGATAATGTCACCATTTTTGATTTCCAGCATAATTCTAAATTAAAAAAAGAAACAGCTTTGTTGAAAGCTATAGGTAACCAAGAACAGATTCATAACATATATGATCTCAAAAGATTCTATATGATTAGTGCATACACACTTAAAAAGCACAAACTGAAATTCATTTTCCACTCTCTACTTAAAAATATTTATACCTCTATCTATATTCCTCTAACATTTTGGGGGGTGTTAATTAAATTTTTTTTTACTGAAAGATGAAATGAATAACAGATTTCCTACTGTGTTTCATAGCTTTAACAAACTGAATATTCTTTTCTCAACTACAGTATGACACTTACACAATAGACTTTTAATAAAACTTGAGTTCAAGCAAAGAAAGACCTAGGGAAAGAGATGAACAACTAGCAACAAATAACTGTATATAATGTCTGGAAAGAGCCTACAAGTATTTTCCCTGTTTTTATTTTTCTCTCTATCATCATTCATTAGGGAAAAAAAAATTGTGTGTGTGTGTGTCTGCATATGTGTGTGTGTATATAAAGACTGAGATCAATACAAAAGAGTAAATCTGAAAGCAAAATGCCTCATTTTTACTCAGAGACACAATGGACAAGCTTAAAAAGATATTACCTCTGCCTCATCCAATACTTCTAAGTGAAACAAAACTAGCAGCAATAGAGTCTGATCCAGCTGAGGAAGGCAAAATCCTTTTTTGGAATATCCCTGACCTATGGAAAATCATTTTTGTCAACATTTCCGGTTCAATTAGACCTTTTGTATCAGTCAAATGATTTAGCAGTTACTAAATGGGTCTACCAGGCTTGCACTGGGAATGTTTCTAGAATCTTAAGCAATATCAACTTTTCTTCAAGGTGATTTGATAACCAATGATCTGGGTCATGAATGGTCAAGTCTAATATATGAATGGTCAAATAGAGCTCCATACATGTTTCAGTTTAATCTTTTCAAAGCAAAACCTCTGCTCTAGAATCTTATTATTGTTCACAAAAATGTCTTGTTAATTCTTACCTCTGAGCCTTCGCCTATATTCTCAGTCTATTCAGACTTAACCCATTTCTCCAGGTACAGCTCATTCTCCCTCCTCCATGTTTGTTTGCCATTTGTAAAGCATTTTAGAAAGCCTTAATTACCAAGATAATAAAACTGAGAAAGAAATTGGGGAAACCATAAATTCTATTTTATTTGAGGTCTGGAAAGAGATGGAAATTTGGAAGTATAATAGGAAGGAAGGAGGTTTGCTTACTCATCTACCCTTTGCCTTACCCTTACCTAAGATAAAGACTGCTACATTTTGATTGATTTATATTTTGAGGCAAGGCTGTTACACATTTGAGTTCACTCTCCATAAGCAGTACAGTATAGCAGCAGTTGGGAGCTTGAACTTCAGAGTCAGATATGGAGTCATGCTCTGCTCATACTAGCTGGAGTTTTGGGTAGGTTAAATTCTCTAAATCTCAAGTTCCTTATTGGTAAAATGAGAATAATAATAATGTCTTCCCCATATTTGTTGTCAGAATGATAAGATATAAGGCAATCATGCATTTATGGTGCCTGGCACATTGCAATAACAATATTGTCTTATATTATTAATTTATAATTAATTTTATATTATTAATGTTTTACATCAAAATTAATATTAAAAAAATAATTTGCTACATAATTTAAAAATCCTTTACCTATCTTTTTGGAATAGTTTTCTAGTGTATCAGTGGACACCCAATTAATATTCTGTGAATTGGAAAGACAAGGGAAGGGAATGAGAAAATTCATTATCTACTCTGGACAGGCACTAGGCTAGATAAGTCAGGCACATTAACTAATTCAATCCTTGTAATATACTATGTGGTCACAGTTATCCTATTATATTACAAAGAAGAAAAACATGTTGGAGAGATAATATAGTTTGGCTAATGTCTTAGAACTTGTAAAGAGCAAAAGTATGGTTCCTTTCCAGAGATTTTAACTCATTGCAAGTATTTTTTTTTCTACTTTATCAGTTTTTCTATTTTAACTGAAATCAATGGACCCCACCAAAAAATGATGCTTTCCCATTAACTAAATATTTAATATTCCTAGGCCTAAAATTACTTTTTGAAAGTTTGATATTTTTATTATGATAAAAAATAAAACATAAAATTTCCCTCCTTAACCATTTTTAAGTGCATAGTACAGTAGTATTAATTATATGCATATTATTTTGCAACAGATCTCTAGAACTTTTTCATCTTGCAAAACTGAAAGTCTACACCCATTGAACAACTATCCTTTTTCCCTAACCCCAGCTTTTGGCAACCACCATTCAACTTCATGTTTCTAAGTCTTACTACTCAAGATACAGCATGTAATTGGAATCATGCAGTATTTATCTTTTGTGATTAGCTTATTTAACTTAGTATACTGTCCTTATGGTTTGTACATGTTGTAACATGACAGGATTTCCTTCTCTTTGAAGGCTGAATAATATTTCACTGTGTGTATATACCACATTTTCTTTATCCATTATTCCATCCATTGACATGTAGGTTGTTTCCAGCTCTTGGCTATTGTAAATAATGCTGCAATGAATGTGGGAGTGCAAATATCTCTTCAAGACCCTGTTTTAAAATTTTTTTTGAATGAATACCAAGAAGTGGAATTGTGGGATCATATGGCAATTCTATGTCTAATTTTCACAGGAATCTCCATACTATTTTTCATAGCAGCAACACCATTTATATTCCCATGATCAGTGTACAAGAGTTCCAGGATCTCCACATCTTCATCAATACTTTTTAAAATTTTTTATTTCATAAAATACCTAATGATTAGTGATGTTGAGCATCTTCTCTTCTCATATACTTATTGACCATGCATATATATTCTTTAAGAAAATGCCTATCAGGGGTGCCTGGGTGGCTCAGTCATTAAGCGTCTGCCTTCAGCTTAGGTCATGGTCCTGGGGTCCTGGGATCAAGCCCCACATTGGGCTCAGCGGGAAGCCTGCTTCTCCTTTTCCCACTCCCCCTGCTTGTGTTTCCTCTCTCACTGTGTCTCTCTCTGTCAAATAAATAAATAAAATCTTTAAAAAAACATGTCTATTAAAGGGATGCCTGGGTGGCTCAGTTGGTAGATGATCCAACTCTTGATCCCAGGGTCACGAGTTCAAGCCCCACACTGGGTGTGGAACCTACTTAAAAAAAAAAAAAAGATCGAAAATATCTACTTAAATACTTTACCCATTTTTAAATCAGGTTTTTGTTTTGTTTTGTTTTGTTGTTGTTGTTGAGTTCTAGGAATTCTTTATATATGCTGACTATCAACCCCCTGTCAGATATATAGTTTGCAAAATACTTTCTTCCATTCCATAGATTGTCTTTTCAATTGTTGAAAAGAGTTGTTGATTGTTTATTTTGCTGTAATAGAACTTTTAAAGTTTGATATAGTCCCATTTGCTTATTTTTTTGCTTTTACTACTTGTGCTGTTGTTGTCAAATCTAAGAAATCATTGTCAAATCCAATGTCATGAAGTTTATCACCTATATCTTCTCCTAGGAAATAGAGTTTAAGTCTTATACTTAGGTCTTTAATTCATTTTAATTTTTGTATAGGGTGTAATGTAAAGTCCAACTTCATTTTTTTCTACAGTTGGAATATCCAGTTTTTCCAACATGTTCGTTGAAGTGATTATTCTTTCCCCATTATTCAGTCTTGGCACTCTAGTTGAAGGTCATTTGACCATGTATATGATGGTTTACTTCTGAGCTCTCTATTCTGTTCCATTGGTTTGTATGTTGGTCTTTATACCAGTACCATACTGTTTTGATTACTGTAATTTTGTAAAATGTTTTGAAATCAGGAAGTGTGAGAACCCCAACTTTTTTATTCTTTCTCAAGATTCTTTTGGCTATTCAAAGCCCTTAGAATTCCATATGAATTTTAAGATTGCTTTTTCTATTTCTGAAAAAAATTGCCTTTGGGATTTTGATAAGGATTGAATTGAATCTTTGCTTTGGGTAGTATGGACATTTTAACAATGTTAAGTCTTCCAATCCATGCATGAACAGGGGATATTTTTCCATTTATTTGTGTTTTTAATTTCTTTCAGCAACATTTTGTAATTTTCAGTGCTCAAGTCTTTAACTTCCTTAGGTAAATTTATTACTAAAAGTTTTATTCTTTTTAGTGCTACTTTAAATGAAATTGTTTTCTTAATATCCCTTTCAGATTTTCATTATTAGTGTATAGAAAGCCAATTTTTGTGTATGTGTGTTGACTATGTCCTGCAACTTTTCTGAATTTGCTTATTAGTTTGAAGTTTTTGGCAGAATATTTAGGATTTTCCATAAGAAGATTATATCATCTGTGAACAAAGATAATTTTACTTCTTTTCTGATTTGGATGCCTTTTATTTCTTTTTCTTACCTAATTACTCAGGCTAGGCTTTCTAACACTATATGGAATAGAGTTGCAGAATTGACATCCTTGCCTTGTTTTTGATCTTAGAGGAAAATCTTTCAGACTTCCCTGTTGAGTATAATATCT
This sequence comes from Potos flavus, assembly GCA_028534135.1. Taxonomy (NCBI): domain Eukaryota; kingdom Metazoa; phylum Chordata; class Mammalia; order Carnivora; family Procyonidae; genus Potos; species Potos flavus. The sequence goes on from CM052898.1 coordinate 157,345,473, forward strand.
ATGGCCTTTTCATATGTGGCCTTTATTATATTGAGGTAATTTCCTTTGTTTCCTAGTTTGTTGACTGTTTTTATTACTACCATGAAAGGGTGTTGAATTAGTAAAATATTTTTTCTGCATCAGTTGAGATGATCATGAAGTTTTGTTTTTCATTCCATTAATTGACATATTACACTGATTGATTTTCATATTTTGAAACATCCTTGCATTCCAAAAATTAAGTTCCACTTGGTTATAGTGTTACAATCCTCTTAATATGCTATTGAATTCAATTTGCTAACATTTTTGAGGATTTTTGCACCAATACTCATCAGTGATATTGGTCTGTGGTTTCTTTTCTAATATTATCTCTGTCTGGTTTTCTTCTCTTTTTTTCTTAGTTTGCCTAGCTAAGGGCCTTTCCATTTTGTTAAACTTTTCAGAAAACCTGCTCCAGTTTGTTGATTTTTTTCCCATTGTTTTCTATTCTTTAGTTCATTTATTTCTGCTTAAATCTTTATTATTTCCTTCCTTCTACTAACTTGGTCTTAGTTTGTTTTTCTTTGTCTAATTCCTTGAAATGTAAAATTGGGTTCTTTATTTGCGATCTTTCTTCTGTTTTTAATTACCTGTTTATCATTATTAACTTGTCTATTAGTACCGCTTTTGCAACAACCCGTGTTTTGGTATATTGTGTTTTTTATTTTATTTGTTTCAATATGTTTTCAAATTTTCCTTGTGGTTTCTTCTTTGACCCACTGGTTGTTCAAGAGTGTGTTCTTTAATTTCCACTTCTTTGTGAATTTTCCTTTTTCCTTCTGCTGTTGATTTCTAGTTTCGTTCCATTGTAGTTGGAAAAGATACTTGATATAAATTTAATATTAAATTTGTTAAGATTTGTTTTGTGGCCTAACATATAATCTATCCTGGAGAATGTTCTATGTGTGCTTGAAAAAAATCTGTGCTCTGCTGCTATTAGATGGAATATTCTGTATATGTCTGTTAGGTTCATTTGTTCTGTAGCATTGTTTGAGTTCTCTATTTCCTTATTGCTTGTGTTTGGATGATCTATCCATCATTGAAAGTGGGGTATTCAAATCCCTTGCTATTATTTGTATTGTTTTCTATTTCTTCTTTCCATCCTGTCACTGTTTCATATATTTGAGTGCTTTAGTGTTAGGTGCATGAATATTTAAATTGTTATATCTTTCTGGTGATTGGACCTTTTTTTATCATTATATAATGTCCTTCTTTGTCTCTTGTGATAGTTTCTGACTTAAAATCTATTTTACTTGTTGAAAGTATGATCACATTTGCTTTCTTTTGGTTAAGGTTTGCATGGAATATCTTTTTCCATTCTTTCATTTTTAGTCTATATGTATTCTTATATCTAAAGTCAGTCTTACAAACAGCATATAGTTAGATACTGTTTTTAAAATCTATTTAGCCACTCTAGGGGCAGGCAGCTGGGTGGCTCAGTTGGTTAAGTGTCTGCCTTTGGCTCAGGTCATGATCCTGGGATCCTGGGATCGAGCCCCGCATTGGGCTCCCTGCTTAACAGGGAATCTGTTTCTCCCTCTCCCTCTGCCCCTCCCTACCTTGTGCTCTCTCTCTGTCTCTTTCTTTCTCTCTCATGCTCTCTCTCTCAAATAAAAAAATCTCTAAAAAGATCTATTTAGCCACTCAATATCTTTAGATTGTGGAGTTTTATCCACTTACACTTAAAATAATTACAAAAAATAAGGATTTACTATTGCCATTTTGTTGTTTTCTGTATATTTTATAGCTATTTTGTTTTTCTTTTCCTCTCTTCCTATCTTCCTTTGTGTTTCATCGAGTTTTTTACTGACATACTTTATTCTCTTCATGTATCTTCTTCAGGAATTTTTTTTGTGGTAACCATGGTGATTACATAAAATATCTTACAGTTATAGGAGTCTATTCTGAAGTAATAACAACTTAATATCAGTTGCATATAAAAACTCTACTCCTTTGCATCCTCTCTATTTTATGTCATCAATATCACAAATTAGGTATTTTTGTATTTTGTATCCACTAATCTAACAATATAGTTGCAGTTATTTTTAATGCTTTTATTTTTTAAATTCTATGCTAGAATTAAGGTGATTTATAGATCACCATTGCAGTGTTATAGGATTCTGTTTTTGTCTATATATTTACCCTTGCCAGAGAGCTTTATATTTTTACATGCTTTCATGTTGCTGTCTAGCATCCTTTCATTTGAACTGAATGACTCCTTTTGGCATTTCTTGTGAGGCTAGTGTAGTAATGAACCCACTTAGGTTTTGTTTATCTGTTAAAGTCTTTTATCTCCTCATCATTTTGGAGGACAGTTTGCTGGAAATACCTGTATCAATTATTTCTCCTGGTTTAGTAATAATTTAAAAAGGTAGGACCGTACAGGGTTCAGACAATGGACCAGAATGTTTGTTGCAAGTAAATGTACACTGACGTTCAATGCAACAATGCCAATTACATAGGGAATGCTAGATATTTAAATGCATTTAATTGAAGTCTATATTCTATAGAGTAGAAAATACTAATAATAAATAAAATGTTTGTTTGTACTTCATAAACACAGGCTTAAAACCAGATTTTTT
>CM052898.1:157348572-157398765 GCA_028534135.1 Potos flavus
ACTATAGCATTAATCTAATTAGTTCTTCATAATTGTTCATAAATTTATTAAATGTTAATCTGAGCAAAACTCATTTACTTTATTATAAAAAAGGAAGGAAAAAGGAAAAAGACTAGAAGAAACAATAAGCTCCAACAAATGTGAGAAACCTCTAAGCTAGGGGTGCCTGGGTGGCTCAGTGGGTTAAAGCCTCTGCCTTCGGCTCAGGTCATGATCTCAGGGTCCTGGGATTGAGCCCTGCATCGGGCTCTCTGTTCAGCAGGGAGCCTGCTTCTCCCTCTCTCTCTGCCTGCCTCCCTGCCTACTTGTGATTTCTCTCTCTGTGTCAAATAAATAAATAAAATCTTTAAAAAAAAAAAAAGAAAAAAGAAACCTCCAAGCTAAAAGCCACGGGGGCAACAAAATCATCTTCTAAAATGTCAGAAATTGTACATATTTTACTTCATGAATTGATGTGGCTGGTTAACCCTGTAAGATGAGAAGAGAAAGCAAATTGTTGCACTGTCATAAGGAACACCAGAGAGGGAAATTCTAAAAGGAAACATAACTAATGAATGTTTAAGAAAAAATCCAAGTCATAAACCATAGCAAAATATCTATATTTACTTTGACCTGTCATTTATCCTGTTTGTGCGGCAGAGACAATATTTAGAGGTAAGTCTTTAGTTAATGATTTAGAAAGAAAAAGAGGAAGCTATGAAGTCAAATCCAAATGTGGAAAAGTTTTCTAGTGCAACTATATTTCAAGGTCCCTATTATTTGGATAAAGCAGTACCATTTTAAATTTTAGCCAGACTGCATTTTCTCCAGTGAGTAAAATGAGAACACCTATGGTAATATGAATGAAAGAGAATTTGATATTTTTTAAGCAAAGAAGCTCCAGGTTGCATTAGGAGAATTAACAGATTTTCACTGGATAGTACATGTCCAACTTCTTATACTAAGAAATGCATAGTCCATGGAACATATATACATTGCTTTGCTGGAGGTGACTCAAGGATACAGGATATAACTCATCTTCCTTGATAATCTATTTTACTTAGAGATTTCTGAATAAAAGTTAAAAATTTTTGTCCCCTCAGAGATTTTATCCAATGCTAGAGCAAATAAAATATATGTTTTATTTTTTTCCCCATTTTAAGTGTTCTGAAGATTTCTGTGTGGGTATGTGAGAAAACAGAGAACATGAGGGAAGGAAGGAGTAAGATAGAAAATTTTAATGTGCAGTGAGAGATTAAAAAATCTGATACCTCTATGTCCTCTAAAAACTTGCTTTTTTATATTTTTATTTATTTATTTAATTTTTATTTATTGACTTTTTAAAGATTTATTTATTTAGTTAGTTGACAGAGAAAGAGAGAGCACAAGCAGGGGTAGAAGCAGGCAGAGAAAGAGGGAGAAGCAGGCTCCCCACAGAGTAGGGAGCCCAACACGGGGCTTTATCCCAGGACCCCAGGTTCATGGCCTGAGCTGAAGGCAGAATCTTAACTGACTGAGCCACTCAGGCAGCCCAGAACTTGTTGTCTAACTACCACATTTTCATCAAAGGGGGAAATGCTAAAGTATATTAAACTAGCATCCCTGGCCCACAGGAAAAGTGCTGCCACAGACTGAGGAGCTCAAACAAGGATATTTCCTTTTGAGATCTGAAAGATTCAATAGCGCAGTGTTTAAAAAAATACTTTGACATATTACAAGCTAGTACTGAATTGTTTTTGTTGTATTCTATATCAAAACACTCCTCATAAAGCAGTTCACTTCTAACAATCATATTTCATCAACGTTTTGTCTTTAAATAATTATCTAAGCTCTCATTTCAAATTAATGTTCTTTACAGAAACATTGCTCAGGGTGGGCATAAAGGAATCTAGAAAAGTGGTACTATACTCCCTTCCTTTTCCTCAATTGTTCTACCACCTGAAAACAAACACACGTGCACACATGTGCACACACACACACACATACACTGTGGCAAGCATGCTTCTGAAATAAATCCTATCCCAAACAATTTCCCTTCCTTATGGAAATCACTGGCCTAAGAGAAATTCTGGTGAGTAACTGTAAGAAATCAAATCCCATATTTTACAGGAAAAAACATTAAAACTTTTTTTTGGTTGTTTCTTTTTACAAGTACAGAGAAAGAAATCTTGTGTAGAAGAAACAAAACAATAGAAAGCATAATGAAGCCAGCAAACATCCTGTGTTTTGAGGTGTACCTTAGGTCAACTTCTAAATTCCCTTATAATGTGAAGGTCATAGTATTGGGGAAAATCTGGTGATGCCCTGTAGTAAAGATGAGGATGTGTTTTAATAGGCTTAAAAGACATTCTGAAGCAACCGGATGTTTTTTGTTCAAAGTATTTATGATTTTGCTTATAGATTATATTATATAATTATAAACAAAATTAATTGCCTTAACTAGTCTCTTTTCAGCAAGGCTCTGAATCTAGAGTCACATTCTGACTAGTAGCTTTAAATTTCTATCCAAATATATAAATATTCAGATTGGACATATGTTGATAACGCCTTAGTACACAATATTTGCTTTTGCATGTGAGGCTCTTATTTTGAATATTCTAGGTAGAAGCAGTGGCTAGTCAACTGACAATATTTTAGAACACTGGAATATTGACTTATTGAAGTTATTTTTATAAATTGTTTAGTCCTTATTTTAGTGAGAAATTGCCTAGTCATTAGCAATTTCAAAAACGAATATCAAAGCTTCTGGTATGGTTAGAGGGCAGGGACCAACCTTTGGACTAATTTTCATACCAACCTTTACACAGATACAACTATATTTTACGTCTGAAGTAAAAAGAAAACCTACCTGAAGGCACTAGATAGTGTCTGAAAATAGACAGACACTGGAGACAAATCGACCCTTGGTAGAATGGAATCACACGGAATGGGCTTCCCATATACATGACTTTTCAACTGCTAACAAACACAGGTCTTCATCAGTAGGGTAGCTAAAACTTCAATAGAAAATCGACACTCTTATTGGTTTTAAGAACCTGAGGACAGAATTTGGGTCAACCACAGTCACTGAATGATATCAGGGGAGATTCCCAAAATGAGAGAGCCTAAGAGGAGGGGCCTTGAATTTCATGTATCAACACTAACCCATTCTTCAGCTGATCTGAACATGTGGCATGCATGTTGTCCCCACACATACATGGGACAGACTCCTAGCAGCACAGCTAAGGCTACAAAAATGAACTGACATCTCGGCTGCTGCCATTGCAAGAAAGATAGTTTCAGATTTAAGCTGGCTGCATACAGTAGGCCAAATAATAGCCTCCCAAAGATGTCCATGTCCTAATCCTTGGACCTGGTCAATACGTAAAATTACATTCCAAAGGAAATTAAGGTTGATGGAGTAAGATTGCTAGTCATCTTAACTGAAAAAGGAAGATTTTCTGGGTTATGTTTCTGGGCCCAATGCAATCTCAAGGGTCCTAAAATGTGTAAGAGAGAAGCAGCAGAGTCAGTTTCAGAGTGATGGGATATGAGAAAGAGTAGACGTGCTACCTACCGTTGGCTTTGAACACAGAAAGGAGCCACTACCCAAGGAATTTGTAGCATCGAGACTAGAAAAGAAAAAAAAAATCTCCCTTAGGTCCCTCTGGAAAGGAATGTAGTCTCACCAACATCTTTATGTTAGTCCAGTGAGAACAATTTCAGACCTCTGATGTCCAGAACTATAAGGTAAATTTATGTGGTTCAGTCCACTAGGCTTGTGGTAATTTGTTACAAAGGCCATAGAAAACTAATGCAGATTTTGGTACTGGAAGTGGGGTGGTGCTGTAACAAATACCTAAAAATGTGGAAGTAGCCTTGGAATTGGGTAATGGATTAAAGCTGGAACATTTTTGAGGAGCATTATGGGAAAAGCCTGAATTGCCTTGAACAAGCTGTTAGTAAAAACATGAATTTTTAATAAACTTGCGAGAGAGAACCCAGACGGGAATAAGGAGCAAGCTATTAGAAACTAGAAAAAGGGGATCTATAGTGGCAGAGAAGTGAGCAGAAATGTGTTCTACATTTATATGGAAAGTAGAACTTGTAAGTAATGAACGTGAATATTTAGCTGAGGAAATTTCCAAGCAAAGTGTTGAAGCTGTGGTTTGGTTTCATCTTGCTTTTTAGAGTAAAATGAGAAATGAAAGAGATAAAATTATAGAAAAACTATCAAGCAAAAAGGATCAAATTTGATAACTTGAATCTTTAGAAAGGAAGGGGGCACAACATCAGAAATAGTAAATGTGTCAGTAAATATTAGAGGTTGTTCTTTCCCTTCTTAATTTATTTAAAACATAAATGATTGTTTTTTAAAAAAAGATTTTATTTATTTATTTGAGAGAGAGAAATCACAAGCAGGGGGGAAAGGTAGGGGGAGAAGCAGACTCCCCACTGAGCAAGGAGTCCCATATGGTACTTGATCCCAGGGACCCTGGGATCATGATCTGAGCAGAAGGCAGATGCTTAACGGACTGAGCCACCCAGGTGCCCTAAAATATAAATTATTTAAAGGAAAATTATAACTGGATGGTGAAATTCTAATATATATAAATGTAATACATATGAATAACATAAAAGATTGGGGGGTAAACAGACCTACATGATTACATAGTTTTTATATTTTATGTGTAGTAGTACTATATTAACTGAAACTAGAATGTGAAAAGTTAAAGATATGATTCCTTATTTAATTGATATAATTGATGCTATTCCTTATAATTCCTTAAGTCATTTAAAAGTATACTAAAAAAAAACCCCAATAGATATAAATGACTATCAACAAAGGTTTAGGAAAACACAAATTTATGTAACTAGAAGAGGTGTGGAAAGGAACCAGCCATCTAATTTTCACAGTGCAATGGAAAAGAACTATTTTTGTGTTTTCTAAAAATATTTATGAGCTCTGTGGCCTTAAGCTTTAGCAAGAGAAATTTAAATCTCATATAAGATAAACTGTAAGACATAGCGAATATTGCTACTCTACACAAAGGATGAAAATGGCTTATCTAAATGTTTAGGTTAATGCCAGTAATTATTGTTGGTATATTAATGGAAATGTAGCTCTTGTAAAGGCAATAATTTTGATTTTTTCTTCTAACTGAAGATTAAAGAAGCTTATCATTTCCAAGAGGTAAAATTCTTCATCCTAACTTTTGGGGCTTTACTTCAAAATTTAATTATTTTTATTTCATTCGTAATAGATTTAATATTCATAGTAATAGGAAGGGTGAAACAAAGTTTTCTTAATAGGTGAACCTATTGAAGTTCTAGGTAAAACCAGTAGAGCCACTATTTCAATTTTCTGCCTACAAGCAAAAGCAAAATTTCATACCTTCTTAGGTACAATGGGCTTGCACTATGGCATTCTCTTCCAGAGTTATTTATTCAACGTTTCACTTACAATTGTTATGAGTCTAAAGATTGCTGGGGTAAAGCACTTATTTAAATATTCCAATTATTATGCCATGTGCTTATGCAAGCAAAGAAATGTTGAACTGTGATTGAGATAAACTTAATATCCTGTTCTGATTCTAAACCTGGATCTTAACAAAACCGAAAATAGAGATATCTCACCCTGTATATTTATTATATCACTAATGATAGGAGAGGAAAGTTTAATATAAAATTCAGTCTATAGGATAGTTTATCAAAGCAACCACAAATGACTGTGAAATAATAAAGAAATAATAAAAATCAATAGAGGAGAGGTGGTGAATGCCAAAGAAGTAGGTGTGTCTGGGTACAGACCGGCCTGAGTCAGAGTTGCACAGAGAAAGGACAACAAAAAATGCCTAACTCAGCCTAATGCTCTCTAAAAATTAAAGCCCAATGTATGTTATGCTTCAGTTAAATAATAACACAAACTGTAACCCAGCACTCAATGGTTCTCATGTATTTACACATAATAGAAATACCCTTATATTTATCAATTGGTGTATTAAGTTAAAAAATAGTTATTGAGGAGCACCAAGCTGGCTCAATCAATAGTAGAGCATGTGACTCTTAATCTCAGGGTCATGAGTTCAAGCCTCACATTGGGCGTGGAGGCTACTTAAAAAAAAAAGTTATTGGTTGCACTCTAAACAAGAGAATTGATTTTACAATTACCAATATTCATAAAAAATTCTCCATTTTTTGCTTTAAAAATGCAGGTTATCTAAAATGCTATTAGTAAAAAATAATATATTCAGATTATTATGATAAACATTTCTTAGCGAAGTTCTATATCTATGCACTGCATTTTGAAATTTCTACATTATCTTCAATGTCAAATGCAGACTTTGCATAACTGGCTGACATGTGTAGGAAGGTCCCAGGTGTTGTCAATGGTGTTGGGCTCATAGACTACACTTTAGAGCACTTCATAAATCCCAACCCCTTACTAGCTCATCCCTTCCACAGATTTATATTGCTGTCTGCCATATTAATAATTAATACCATTGTTTTAGGCAGGACTTTACCCTTTAGTGGTAAATATAAGAGCAATAGATGATATAATTGCCTAGGTGTCGAACATGGAAAAAAGGTTTGCTTCCCTTAATTAGTGACCCTATTGATTCCTTAGCATTATAGCTATGAAAACCAATCAATGTCATATGGCTGTAGGGATGATGCTTTTTGTGTTCTACTCTAGAAGCAACATTTTATTAGTACCTCATTCCTGTTGTCTATGGAATGACATACTGCATACTAAGATACCAGCTGGTTGTGTTGGCCAATCTCCAGAAACCTGACTCAGTCTAATTTAGTATCTTTAGAATGACCATTTATGTGTGACTAATGTGCTTAAGCAATGAATAGCAGTAATACAGTCCTTTGACAAAACTTCCTAAACTCAAGGAAGGAAATGCATTGTTGAAGAGGGAAATTAATAAAAACCCAGGGGTTGCAACCACTTGTCTCAGATCTGTGACTTTTGCAGCCTGGATTTGCAAAGTGACTAGAAATGGTTTGATCCATTACAAAGTAAGTGCTGACCTAAAGCATCTATCTCTCTGTCATTCTTAGTAAAGATATGCTTGATAAAAAGGAGGAAATGTACACAAAATATCCCATCATTGAAAAGAAACACAGACTATCCATCTTTCTCAACTAAAATTAATTTTACAGGTGATTGATTGCAGGTTCTAGAAAGCACTGAACCCACATTCGCAAATATGGTACCCAGCATTCTAAAATAGAGACAACGACATGTAAGAAAGTTCATGGAGCACATGGAATTCCAAAATATCTTAAAAAAAGTAAAATATGCAAAGGCAAAAAGGTGCTTGATATGAAGGGCATTTTATGTGGGTAGAAAGAGAAGCCCAAGCAGTAGCAAAACACTACACAAAAGGTAAAGTTATCTTCTCAGGCCAACCAATGCAATATGCTGGCGGAAGGTGAAGTTTTTACGATTAAGCCCAATACAGACAGTTAAGAATGAGCAGACGTTCATAGGTAATCACAAGCCACAGTGTGATAGGCCTAGCCAGGCCTGGGCGTATGCCTGAGCTACACAAACTTTGATATTGTTCCATATATTACTTTGCTCAGTGAAAGTTGTGAACTCACTTAGACTCTGCATATTGGGCATATTTATCAAGCCTTAAACTCCTTTATCCACAAAAAACATTTTGAGATTTATTGAAAGTAATTTGACCAAGACCTGAGTTTGGGTTCGGGGTAGAGAATAGGTTATGATTCTCTTTCTCCTTTTACTACTGCATTCCTTACCAAAGGAGAAATAGAGTAACAGTACGCTTTACCATTTTTCATTTTTCTTTTTTTCCTCTAAGGCATTAGAATACTGAAGAAATTTAGTTTAATAACAAAAATAATAGTGATATTACCATCACACCTTGTGGTAGACAGAATAACCCCCAAAGATGTCCATGCTCTAATCCCCCAGATCCTGTGAATATTCTACTTTACATGGCAAAAAGGACTTTTGGATGTTATTACGAGTCTAGACCTTAAGATGGGAAGATTATCCTGGATTATCTGGGTGGGTGCAATATAATCTTAGAGAACATTCTCTGGTGGGAGTGAGAAAAGACAGGAAAAGAAGGAAAAGAATGTTGAAGTGTGAGAGAACTCAGCCTGCCGTTGTTGGCTTTGAAGATGGAGGAAGAGGTGACAAGGAATGGGGGTGGCCTCTGGAAGCTGGAAAAGGCAGGGGAACACACTCTTCCCTACAGCCTGTAGATGGAACATAGCCCTGCTTTTATTTTAACTTAATATAGCCCGAATTAGACTTCTCACTCACAGAACTATAAAATAATAAATTTGTGTTGTTTAAGCTGCTAATTTTTTGATAATTTGTCACAGCAATACTTGAAAATGAATACATCAAGACTGATAAGAAGAAAAGAAATAGACACAATTATTTTACCTTAGCCCTCCCCTTTACACTGATCTTTTACAATGGCCCTATGAGATATGCATTAATACCCTCAGTTTAAAGATGAAGAAACTTTAATTTGTCTAGCCTTTTTCCACTCACTCTTATTCATCCACTTTATAAAAAATATTAAAAATCTATAATATGTAAAATGCTATATTAAATGCTGGGACATAGTGGTTAAAAAAATAGAATGACGCCAACATAAGTTTTCTCACATCGTCCTTAAATTTTGCTGGAAAAGAAAGCCACCAGATGTGTAATTAAAAGTACGATGGACGACAGAAGGGAAAAATCAGAGTGCTACTGGCCTGTAAAATTGAGACCAGCATACAGTCCAGGAAGTCAGGGAAGAATGCTCTGAAGATACCACGTCCTAGATGACACCTAGAATGAAGTAAGTTAGGCAGATGAAGCGAGGGAAGTTGGTGGGGGAAACACTTTCTTGAGCAAATGCTATACCATGGAGGCAGGTCTACAGATAAAGCCAAGTTTAGAGTATTTCACAAACTGAAACCAGTTCACAATGACAGGAAGAAGGGAAGAGGTGTCTGAGTGAGGCTGAAGAGATGAGCACAGAGAGGTCCCTGGATCTCATCTTAAAAACAATGAAAAATGAGTGAAGGATTTTAAACTAGTGTACGACTCAAAAATACTCAGATTTTAAGTATTCCTCTGGTTGCAAGAGTTTAAATGGATCGGAAAGGAGGTAGTGTGTTGTTTTCCAGGACACTTATTATGCCATAGTGACAGACCAGGGAAGAATGATAGAAATGAAGATTGAAAGAATGTGCTACATTCAAGAAATATTTAGGCTTGGCATGGACTTGATTTGGCATGGGGCATTTGGAGTCCAACTGTAGTTTTAAAATTCTGGCATCAAATCCAGGGAACGTGGGGCAATTCATTATGAACTGCAATGTTCCGGGAGATGTTTGTTGGAGAAAAAATATTATGAGTTCTGTTGGATATATTGAGTTTGAAATGTCTTTGAGTCATTCAAGTGAGGATCCTGAATTGCCATTAGATATATGGATTTGGAATTCAGAAAGCCTGGGGCTTGAGAAATATATCTGGGAGTCACTGATAAATAAAGCAAGAATATACCAAGGGGGAAGAAAAGTGCCTGGGACAGAACCTTAAGGAATGCTATTCCAGTGATAATGGAATGGAGGGTGGGAGACTGACAGTTCAGAGCCACTGACAGAGTCAAGATAGGTAGCTAAGTTTGCATGACTCTGAAGTCCAGAATCTGAGATATCTTGCTCTATTAAAGAATAATTTTGGAAGATTTTAAGACATTCCTCCTTCTTCTGAATGGAATGAAGATCATGGACCTTTAAAGACATATTAAAATACCTTCTTCAAAATTAGTTATCCCTTTTTTTATTTTGGGTCTATTTATGATGGAACCAACATCCCTAGGATCACTCTTCCTTTTAGAATGCATTTGTCATGTGTTATAAATCTGTATGGTTGGCTTTAGATAGGGAATTAATTAATTAAATTAATTTTTAAAATGTGGATTATGCATTTGATATTCTTCCTATTCATTATAGTGTGCACATGGAATATAAATCAGGATGATGTTGTAATGCATATTCTCTACCAGAACTAGACAAGTGTGTCTAGAATTTTCTGTTTATTGGAAAATATCTTAATTGGGTGCAACATAAACATAGTTGGCAAGCTGTATATTTGAACATTCAGAGACAATTTTCTCCTGCTTGTCTCCGTTCTGCCTCACTGTGTTCTTCAGCAAACATGAACATGATAAAATAATTTCTTGTTTCACCGAATAGTCCTAGGCAGAGCAACAGCATAAAGGCAGAGTGCAAAACATAGAAAACACTAACAAGTCTGGAGAAATAAAAGGGTAACTAACACAGGCTGTAAACTGCATGAAAGCATTACCAGAATCAATAGAAGCTGATGTGCATCAGTTTTACTAATAATATCCCAGGGACTGTGTTCTGAGATTCTCAGAGGGTAAAACTTAATGTGAAGACCTACAGATTGAAGTTTATCATAGCAGTTATAGGACTTTTATTCCACTCTTAAAGATATGATGCAGGCTGCACTAGTTTCTATGACATTACATTTATCCGAGTGGACATTTACATTGGCACAAATCTTGGAGAAAATGGCTTAGTTGCATATTCCACAAGTTTTGTTTTTTTTTTAATTTAACCTTTTTGGGTTAAAGATTTTTATTTATCTATTTGAGAGAGAGAGAGCATGAGCGGGGTGAGGGGCAGAGGGAAGAGCAGACTCCCTGTTCGGCAGGGAGCCGGCAGGAGGGCTGGATCCTGGGAGGACCGGGATCATGACCTGAGCCGAAGGCAGACGTTTAACCAACTGAACCACCCAGGCGCCCCTAACCTTTTTGGTTTAATAACTATGTGCTAGCAACTGATTGGAGGTTTATCTTCTTCAGTAATGTTGGAAGAAATTCTTCTCAGAAAGCAGCTTCATTTTGCATATGCCCCAAAGAACAGGGGTATAAGCGCCAAATATATGCCACACAAGACAAGTATAGACTGTCCCTCTGGATACTTTAAGCTTTTAAATCATGTTCAAATATATTTACTTCTACATATTTCATTTTTTTAAAAAATTGCCTTTATTTTTTAGAGTGGTATTAGACTCACAACAAAACTGAGCAGGAAGTACAGAGACTTGACATATACTCCCCACCCTCTGTACCTAATTTGAATATATTACTTTATTCTGATTAGAGGTAACACAATGGGTGGAGAAAGAGGAATCTAGAAATGTGGCAGCTAAATGCATCACACTTTTCTCTCCGTTCTCAATGTCAAAGTAAATTATCTTTTCTGCATCTGCCAGTCAGACAGGCTGAGGAAGCTAGAGAAAAAGCCATTGCAAAGATTTCACCCTCTGAACTGTCAAGAATCATTAGGGAACAATACATGCATCATTCTGGAAGTGGAGTTTAAATCCTAGAGAAAATCTCCTAGAAAAACAAATCACTAAGATTAACATAAGAAGAGACAAACTTAAATGGATCAATTACTGTAAAAATAAATATAAAAATATTAAAATATTTTTAAATATAAATATTTAAATATTTAAATATAAAATATTAAAAAGGCATTGAGATGGATTCACAGCTAAATTTTACTAGCTTTTAAAAGGCAGGCATTAAAATATTATTTAAACTATGTCAGATTATGGAAAAAGTATAAAACCTGATGAAAGGACACAAAAATTTGAGCAATGAAATGCCAAGATGTTTGGGAAGGAAATTGTAATTAGAATCACAATGGGGCTGAGTTTTTTGCGGTTTAAGACACCTAAGACAAATATACATTTCTCGAGGAAGAATAGCTGTCTAAGAACAGAGAAGTGAAAATAAAAAAGATTACCAGGGTGGAATTTGCTCTAGCAAACATTCTATATTAAAAAAAGAGATCATATAGTTGTGGTATACATATAAAAAAAGATTAGTGTAGCAGAATTGAGATTCCACTAACTGCAGAATATATGAAAATTTAATGTATGACATAGGCAGTATCAATTCAGTGGGGGAAAATGTGATTTATTTAATAAACATATCTGGGTATTATTTCAGGGTGAAACTAAGTTGAAGCCCCAGTTTACATCATATCCAAAATACATTTCAGATGTATTAAGAAAGAGCAGTTTTAGAAGTAAACCTTGGAGGCTACATGCAAAAGCCAAGGATGGAAAAGACTTCTTAGACAAAAAAAGAAGTGCATACACTATTAAAAAAAGTAGAAAGAGACTTTTTGCTACAAAATCAACAGTAAGAATGGTAGTTAAAGGCTAAAAGTCAATAAAAATTGTTAAATTGACAAGAAGACAAAATGTAATCAAAACTTGGACTGGAAAAAAATATGGAAAATCAGCTCACACTAGAGAAAATCCAAAGGCCAATTAATATAAAGATACGAAACTCATTACTGGTCAGGGTAATGTGCATGAAAGTTACCATTAAATATCATTTAAAGTTACCATTATACCTATCAGACTGGCAAAAACGTTTACTGCTAGTGAGGATATTGAGAAAAATATATTCTCAACTCTAGTTTATAGAAATGTACACAATGTACATTGTTATATATATATCTGTAAATGTTTTCATGTGTGGGGGGGAGAGGAATCTAGTTCTATCTATTTCAATTTAAAAGATACATATTCTTAGATCTGGCAATGCCACTCCTGTAAATCTACCCCATAGCAATTGAGGCACCTTAGGCTCGATGTCCAGGGATGTTTACCATATCATCGTAAAAAGAACACCATAAAAGAATAGTTGGATTAATTATGGCACAGCAACAACATGGAATATTAGGCTGTCATTAAAAAGACTGAATTAGCATAGTCGACTTGATTCCCATGAAATGGTAAGCAATAAAATTAAGATGCAAGTAAGTATATATACTACTGTATTTTTTAAAAGCAAATAAAACCCCTTGTAAATGTGAGTAATTATATAAGTCGATTTTGACTGATTACTATCTGGGAGTGGGAATGGAATACTTGGAGGCTTACAGACTTCAGTGAGAGAATGTTTAAAAAGATAGTAATAATAAATCCACATGACATTTCATTTTGGTAAAATCATACCTGTGTAAATGACACATGCTTGATGAAATTAAAACAAAAATATGGAATTATATCTGCTTATCAGATGATCATGATATTCTGTTAAATGAAAAAAGAGAATTGCAAAATAATGGGCATAATGGAATTTTGTTTTGATAAAAAAATAAATTAGAAACAAGTATTTAAAAAGGTATATTTATATCAACTATGAGAAAAAGGTGAAAAGAAGCATCCCAGGCTTGTTAATCTTCTTACTTTGCTGGGATGACAGCAGAGGTGAGATGTTGGAAGGCAGGTAGAAATGCTTAATTCTGCCTTTTAGCATAGCTATTCTTCTTCATTTATTACAAAACAATCAAATGAAGACAGATTTTAGAAAAGTAGTATATACATATTATAGAAACTATAGAAAATTTACATAAATAGAAAACTATGATAAGAAAATAAAAAATCACTTAATTCCAAAACACAGAAATACCTAATTTTAAAAAATTTTTCTAGTATTTTTTCAGTTCTTGTATATAATTAAGTTTGTAGACAAACTTTGTATATGCCATTTTGCATTTTCAGGGTGTATATATTTTTCTTTATACTTTATGCTTAATAAAATACTGAGTTTTTGTATCACTAATCTTTGAAAATATTTCTTATATTGACATTTAATTTGATGAATGTATCATAATTTATTGATTTGTTAAATAATTTTCTCATTTTTAAACATCTGGATTATTTGTTCTTGTACTTCTGAACATCTCCTTGTACATATTATCTGCTTTTAAAAAAATCTTCTATATATATTACTTGAAACTCCAAGGCTCTATAAAGCTTAATAACTTAAAACACTAAAATAAAAAAAAAATTATTTCTTTTTAAAAAGATTTTATTTCTTTATTTTAGGGGGGAAGGGCAGAGGCAGAGAATCTCAAGCAGACTCTCCACTGAGCACAGAGCCTGACTTGGGGCTTGATCCCACGACCCTGAGATCATGACTTGAGCGGAAACCAAGAGTCCGACGCTTAAACAAATGCACCATCCAGGTGCCCCCCAAATTTTATTTATTTATTTTTTAAAGATTTTATTTATTTATTTGAGAGAGAGGAGAGAATGAGAGAGAGCAAGCATGAGAGGGGGAAGGTCAGAGGGAGAAGCAGACACCCTGCTGAGCAGGGAGCCTGATGTGGAACTTGATCCCAGGACTCCAGGATCATGACCTGAGCTGAAGTTAGTTGCTCAACCAACTGAGCCACCCAGGCGCCCCCAAATTTTATTTCTTGAAGATTTCTCAAGAACTTCTGCTCATCCCTCATTCCTGGTTATTTTTTCTCCCTCTCTTCTCCTAAAATTAGATGTTGATTAGATTGAGAAAAAATCTCTATTCCCATTCAGGTTACATGTATACTCTTTCTTCTCGAAAACAAAGAATCTTTGAATGTTTACTATTCAAAAACCCCAAAACAAAAAAAGGGCTCAACACATTGCAATAAGTTATGAAACATGAAACATCTTTGATTTCATATGATATTTTCCTAAGAATAAATTTCTGGAAGCGGAATTCTTCAGTCCAAATTCCAGGTACTCGATATTTAAGGTACTTGATACTGTCAAGCAGAACTATAGTAAACTTGTGCCAATTAACCCTCCTGCCAAAAGTATATGATGAAAGTGCCTCTGTCAAATCATCAGTATTATTTATAAATCCTTGTTAATTTAAAAACCTAAACCCCAAAAATGCATTTAATTAATCTTTTAATTTCTATTTCTTTTGAGTGAAGTTGTACATTTTCATGATAAATAATTATGTGTATATTTTATTTAATGAATTTTATATTCATTTTTCCCCCTTTTTGGATTTGGATATTTGTGTGTCTGTGTGTGCTACATACCTTAAAAAAGAATAATACACTTAGGGTGTCTGGGTGGCTCAGTCAGTTAAGTGTCCAACTCTTGATTTTGGCTCAGGTCATGATCTCAGGGTCATGATCTCAGGGTGGTGATATCCAGCCCTGCATTGGACTCCATGCTCAGTGGGGAGTCTGCTCGAGATTTGCTCTCTCCCTCTGCCCTTCCCTCTTGCCCTTCCCAAATAAATAAATTAATTAAAAAAAAAATAATATGCTTATCCGGAAAAATGGACATTTCTGAATACAATGACCATATGATTATTTTACTTTCAATTAAAGCAAATTAACGGAGTAATTAGTCACAAAATGACACTTCACTGTCCACTAGAAAATTCCTGTAAGATTCCTATAAAATTAAACCCCAGTGTGAAAAACTTGGAATTTCTATTTCAAAAGTTATAAATTATCGTATGCAGTTAAGATACAATTACATTCTTATCCATGAGGAATTTGTCTTAAACCAGGAAGATTTTCATTCAAACTTCATGCTCAAGAGGAGGCTGTAATTACAGAATAGTGTCTTCCTTTCAGTCCGAGGTTGAAAGACAGCATTCAGGCATGACAATAAAGTCGGATTTGTAATTAAAAAAAAAACAAATAGGAATGCTGACCATGTTACTGTCCAGCTGGGTGATTTGGAAAAGTCGTTTGACTTTTCATGAGCTTATTTTTCTCATTTATTAAATTATAAATTATAAAGTTGGCATTCTCTCACTCATCCTGCTTTGTCCTCATCCCAACTTTAGGTAACTCACTGTATGTTTATTTGACTATAGTGATGGTCTATCTCTTCCCCGCCTTGGAATGTCAAACCCCACAAGAGTGAGAACTTTCAGTTACTGCTTAGCCCAGCATTTGCAGGCACACAGTGAGTGCTCCATTAACAACAGTCAAAAGAGGTGCCTGGGTGGCTCAGTCCTTTTAAGTATCTGCCTTCCCCTCTGGTCATGATCCCAGGGTCCTGGGATCAAAGTCCTGCATAGGGCCTCTTGCTCAGCAGGGAGCGGACTTCTCCCTCAGACTGCCCCGCCCTCTCCTTGTGCCCACACTCTCTCTTTGACAAATAAATAAATAAAATCTTTTTAAAAAAAAAAAACTGTCAAAACAACTGGTTCCCTGTTATGTGCTAAGTGCTAGGGAAAACTTGATGATGAATAAAACCCATGCTCAGATGGAATTCGTAATCCAGTGGATGAGTTTTTGAGTGAAAATGCCAAAATAATGGCATCCTCCTCTTTTCAGAGAGGAGAATGTATTCCATCTTTAAATAAGAAATTAGGACTTAAAAATGGGAAATATATAACATACAGAATGTCCAAATCATCTGACAAATATAATCACTTAAATAAGATAATGAGAACTTGAGGAATGCATGGAAATAGATTCTTTTTTTCTTTTTCTCTTTCTTTCATAAATAGAACTTATGCCAGGACTTGCCTTTGTTTGACAAAGAAAGTCAGATACTGAAGGGGCAGCAGTAAGTTTATGTGGTATCGATAAATGTATCGCGTTTGGTCACAAGGTACTTCAAAGGATACAATGTCAACATCAAACAGAACTATAAAGTACACACAGGAAGAACACAGTTCACATTTAATATTTTAGGATGAAAATATAAAATATTCAAGAAATAATACGATAAACAGAATCCAGCTAAACATATTAATGAGTTACATATGCAGGTTACCTCAAGAAGTTAAAATAATTTTAGTTGGTATTACTGACAACCACCAACATAAGCAAAAAGATTTTACAAGTTATCTTCACTTTTGCTTTTATGAATATTTTTATTTCTGAGATTGTTTGAGTGAATATAAGTTAATCACTATTTGCAGGAAACTTCTGGCATCGTTCCAGATACACAGGTGGAAATACAATCTCAGGGGCTGCAATTATATAGGTCCACCTGAATAATGGAGTCTGCCAGCCATGCTTCAGAGCTAAAGGGTCATGAAAACTTGTCTGAATTTGGAAACCTCGATCATGACCCTCAGGTTCACTAAGCCCCAACTACAGCATCTATACAGCATGTCCTTTCAATCCTGTAGTTGAATGTGTGCCTGTTGTATGGTTCTTAGAGGAATATTTCAGCTTTTAAAAATTACTTGACTATAGTCTTTGGTAGAGGGAAATATATTTCTTCCTTAGGCAGACATCCTGATACACTACAGACTAAGTGCCACAAGTTTATTTTATAAGAAGTAAGTTTTACAAAGTTTTCTGATTTGTAATCTATAGAGATATCTAGCCACTTGTTCTTCCTCCAGAAAGGATGTGGGTACTGTTTGGTACAAAAATTTTAGAGCCATCATATATGCAGTAATATTTCATTACGATTTCTCTGAGTTTAATAACATAGAGGTTGCCATTATTTTAGAGTTTGTTTTCCAGGAAACTATTTTACTGATACAAAACCCTAGATATTTGAAATTCTGTTATAGCTCAAATGATGTTTTATAACTCATTTCAATGTATTGGGTCTCTTTATAAAAGTTACTGTTTTGGATTGTTGAGTTAATATTAAAATATTTTTTGACTTCCAGAAGAGTGAGTATACAATGTAATCTTAGTGGTAATGAAGAGATACTTTTATAATCTAATCAATTTTTAATTTTTAAAAGGAGAAAAAAAAGTGAGCAGGAGTGAGGTATGAGCAGCAGTTCTCAGGAAATCTTTAAAACATGAAATTTATTTCATTTTAGTTTTTTAGGTTATTGAGTTTCATAGAAGTCTAGAATTCCAAGTAATTAGAAAAAAATGCATTTTCTTTAAATTAGTGGCTATACTCACCTGAGTTCTCAACACCCCCTGTATTCTCATGTATTTGCTATAACAATTAATGGGATAATGGATTAATATTTTAGTTCATCTCTGCCCTTTCAAAAAATGCAATTATAAGTGAAGAAGAGTTTTCATTGCCAGGTATAATCAAAAGAATTGATTAATGATGGGGATTTCAGGGACTAAGGTAAACCTAGAGAAATAGTCTATTTTTAATTTTTACTTATTTATTTATTTATTTATGAAGGGAAGCTTTCAGACCCACTCAGATTTTAGCATGCGCCAGGTCACCTACTGTACTTTAGACACAGGTTAGGTCCTTTCTAGAATTTCCTATTGAAGAGACTCTTGGATTTTAAAAATGTGGAGTTATCCCTATCCTGTTTCCTTTTTTTTTAAAGATTTTATTTATTTGAGAGAGAAAGAGGGAGAGTGCACAAGCAGGGGGAGCAGCAGAGGCAGAAGCAAACTCCCTGCTAAGCAGGGAGCTCAACACAGTGATCCCAATTGGGATCATGACCTAAGCCGAAGGCAGACACTTAACCGACTGAGTCACCCAGTGCCCGTTTCCTCTTCTTATATATTATTTCCATAATGTGTGTATATATTTCAATTTGTTTTCTTTTTTTAAATTTAATTTTATTTTTTCAGTGTTCCAAGATTCATTGTTTATGCACCACACCCAGTGCTCCATGAAATACGTGCATGGATTTGTTTTCATTTCAGTCCATTATTGAGTGATATTACAACAATTCAAATCTAAAACGCTTCAACTATAAAGTACCAAAAGCCAATCACAACAATAAAAAGGAATAACCGATGGAAATAAAGTAACTTGAATGGATCTCAAGACATTATGTTGAGTGAATAAAGCCAATCTTAAAATTTCACATACTACATGAAGTCCATTTATATGACCTTTTCAAAATGACAAAATTATAGAGATGGAAAATATACTAGCGGTGATTAGGAGCTAGGAGTTGTGGGAGAATGTAGGGGTAGTATGAGGGGAAAACTCTGTGGTATTCGAACAGTTCCATATCCTGTTTGTGGTGGTGGTTACACAAATCTACACATTTGATAAAATGGCATAGAAACTTGTAAATGCATTTTACCAAAACTAGTTTCCTGATTTTGATAATGTATTATAGTTTTGTAAAATGTTAACAATCAGGTTTATAGGATGAAGGGTACCAGGGACCCTCTTTGTTCTATTTGGCAACTTCTTGTGACTTTACTGATGATTTCAAAATAAATTTTTAAGGACCAAGGCTATTACAAATAATCAAGGTCTTTTAACCAATTGAAACTTTTACCTATGAATTTCATTTTTTAAGATCGGTTTTATAATATCCTGTCATATATTAGAGATACCAAATAAATCCAAATTTGAAGTCTGGAAGTCTGTCTTTCATATAATAAAAAAATGTCTTTTGTGTTCAACTACCTCCCCTGCATATTATATTTTAGTAACATATTAAAACTTTCAAAATGTAAAGGCAAGAATCAGAACTCAAGAAAACTGATTCTAATAAATGTACCAGCCAAAATTGTGTAGGAAGTCTCAGAGTGAGAAGGGACAAAAGATTACAGTAGTTTTATGGATTTTTACTGGGTTTTTATGCATGGACTTCTAAAAATTTCCTTGGTATCAATAAAAAGGGCCACGGCAATTTATCTTCTGTATTGAATTCCCTATATAGATCGAGAATTTAAAATGATGAATGTAAAAATAAAATAAAATAAAATAAAATGATGAATGTGACATTATACCTGCTACAGAATAATATGATAGAAACATTATGGGTTTGGGACCAGCAGAAACTGTGTTCAACTTCTGGCTGTGTGATTTGCTAGCTTGGTTATTTCATTGGTTAGAATAAAGGGATAGGGAAAAAGTCACTTTGAAGTGGGTTCAGTGGTAAATGGAAAAAAAACATGCAGTCAGAGGGATAGTTAAATGCTTGTTTATTGGTGGAGTGGGGGGGAAGGTGAAAAGGATTCAAGAATAACTGAGTAGTCAATCTAAAGAGCCAAACATCAGTCTATGGCCATACCACTTTTGAATATGCCCAATATCGTCTAAAGAGCCAAACATCTAATGAGTTCAAACAGTATGAAAATCAGAGCATCTGATGCTCTGAGGCACATGCTTGGCCATGGCAACTGTGATAAAAGCAGTGTGAGTTTAATGGTAATAATAGTTGAGGAATAAATAAAAGATGAAAAAATAGAAAATATCAAATGAAATCAGTCTCAGGACTATAGATGCCAACGAAAGAAGAGAGATGGGCAATAGTTAGAAACAAATATGCTGTGGACACAGAGTGAGGTAAATCATACACATAGAAGAGAAAGGATCATGGAGAGAGATTGAAGATAGAGAGACATGGTGGATAGAGAACTAGACAGAGACACTTCAGGTCTCTGAAGTGGCAGGAAGGTATGGAATACAGAAGAAAGGGAATACAGAAGAAAGGAAAAATATTTATCCTGGCTCTTAAAGGGTCCCTCTTCCATTGAGAGGAGATAGAAAATTATAGGTTTGGTGTTTTGATTAGTAGTGGCTTCCTCATCCCTAGCTAACTCAGCCTTTAACATCTCTCTTCCCTAATGGGTCAGTTCCTATCAGGAATTATTATATTACTAAGATTCTTTTCGAGTGGGCCTTTTTGGAGGCTTCAATCTGGTTTCTCTTCAGAGATCTCAAAATAAATACCTTTGCTTTCTAAAAAAAGTTGTTCAACAATCCCAGTTATTATTTCCAGATAGTATTCTCACAGATAAAATGAATTCTAGAAAAATATCAATAGAAATATGGCACACTGGCTTTTGATAATAGATAAAAAGATTCCTCAACCATAACATGGTAATAACATTTTATCTGCCTTAACTCAAGGGACGAGGTGAACACATTCAATGTAACTTAATCCAGGGTAATAGGTTAAGTACCATTTATTTAAAAAATATGTTATGGACATTGGGGAGGGTATGTGCTATGGTGAGTGCTGTGAATTGTGTAAGACGATGATTCACAGACCTGTACCCCTGAACCAAATAATATATTATATGTTAATTAAAAAAAATGTATTTACAAAAGAGAGGATGAGGTAAGAATTTAGAAAATTGTCAGCCAATATATATTATGCTTTCAAATAATCTAATAATAAATTATCAAGATGCATTTGAAGTCTTTAAGATTCATTTTTTAACACTTATAAGATATATTTATTATTTTTCTGACCAAAGTGCAATGTTTTTTAAATATCCTTAAACAAGTCACTGAAAAAAAGTATTCAAGAAACACGGATGGGAAACTTAACTATTAGATTTCTTTATTTCATCCCAGTCCTATATTCCTATATTTAGTCTAGAAAAAAAACCCAAAAAAACTCTAAATGAAATGTTATTAAAATGCTAACCAAATCATTTAAAAATAAACCCAGTACATGCATTACAAGATTCCGTCGCTAGGAATTTTGTTGAGATCAGTTTGATCATTAGTAACACTATGTAATAGAGCACAGGAACACATGTCATTAGATGTGATCCTTGCCTCTTACCCTCAGATTATGTCAGAATAAAGCTGACAGTTCTCCCAGGCTCTGAACCCCCAGTGACTGCATCCCAATCCCCGAAAGCAAGGAAGATATCCTGTCACACAACTTTGTATAAGTTGCAATAAAACAAAGCGTAAGTTTTCTTACCTTCCTATAGGAAACGGTCAGTTATTTGATAAATACTAGAACACGTTTTTTTTTTTTTTTAAAGATTATTTATTTATTTATTTGAGAGAAGGCGAGAGCAGAAGCAGGGGGAGGGGCAGAAGGAGAAAAAAAATACCACTTGTGGATACCAAAATTTTTTTCCAAATAAAAGTTGAGTGACTTAATATGAAAAACAAAATCTTCTGAGAAATCAATCTACACACACACACAAAACATCTTACAGTTCCAATTTGGAAATTCAATCACATATCACATGTAGTTTACTGATTAGAGGACTCCCACTTTGGGTTTTATAACCAAATACACTATCTCTGTTCCAGAAATACAATCACTGAATTATGAAAATGATTATCAGCTAATTTGCAACAGTTAGGATATTAATCTTACTACACAGTTTCTCGCCATACATAAAACAAAATGTCCTCCTGAGTTAAGTACCCAATCTATATATATTTTGCAGATGGAACAAAATAACTTTATTTTATTTTATTTTTTTAAACTTTCCTTTAAAGCTAATCAGAATTTAGCATGTGAACTCTGATTCGTATGTTACTTATTTAAACTGTAAGTTGATATTTTTTTCAGAGTAAAAAGTTAACAATCTGTGTACATGTCCAAATTGTAGAAAAATATACAGAGTACTTTTTTAAAAAAGTGCTTTATAGAGTGCAAGGGTTATCTGCTTTGCTTATTGAAATACTATCTCCTTATTCCCAGCTCAGAGGTTCTGATCCAGTAGGTAGGGAACACCAAGAGATATATTTAAAAAAACAAACAAACAGGTAGATTAGGATGTTTTTTTTGTTGTTGTTGTTGTTTTGTTTTGTTTTGTTTTTAGGTTGTTTTGATATAGTAGGCTCAGGGGCAACATTTGGGAAATGGCTTTAAGAGGCAAACAGGTAAGGCTTTTAATTTTATTTTTCCTAGTTCCAGTTTGGGAACATCCAAAACACTCAAAAGGTGGCAAAAGTCTGTATGCTTTGACTTAAAAACGACTCTCAAAACAATGGCAATTTTCTAAGCAGTTTATAACCAGGATGAAGAACAGAGCAGACAAAGACAAACTGAGTGCTACCCCTTGCAACTTTAGTCTAAACAAGATGCAAAAATCTCTCATACGTGGCCTTTCCTTAACAGCTAAAGAAAACGTATTGTTGATTCAGACTCTCACACCCTAAAGAAGAAACTTCAGGTAAAAAAATGGTGATTTCAAGACAAACTCTGTTACGCAAGTCTGAAATTCGCCAATTTGAAGACAAAAACAAACAAAACAGCAAACAAAGAAAACGAAAGCTTGCAAATATTTTCTCTATTCATCCACCATCCAAAGGCTTTATATTCCTGAGATTTTGATACAAGTTTTGAGTATCTCAAAGATAACTTTACACATCATTATTTTGCTATAATATGAATTCTTGAGAACATCAAATGTGAAACCCCAGGGTGATCTGAAAAAGGTTTAGCTTGATTCGATGAAAGAGACAAATATTTTTGCCTCTATTATGACTTCAACTGCAGAATATGCACTATGATGATCATTTCATACAAGAAAGAGTATTTCTGTGCATGTATGTACTTGCATGTATATATCATACATATCATACATTATATATATTATTAATTATATCTATCATCACATTCATCTAATGAAGGAAGTACTTTTATAAATACACTTTGTATTTAACAATGCTCTTCAGGCTCACATGAGACATGGCTTTTAGCTTGTTTATTCAGTGTGAGCTTTCTTCTAGCCTCTAGGCAGGTGTCATGGAGTAGTGGTTAAGAGCACAGGCTTGTGACATTAGAGTCTGCAATCCTTACTGACTGTGTGACCTTGGGCAAGTCACTTAACCTTCCTAATTCTCAACTTCCCTACAGGGGTGATGGTAATACTTATCATATTATTAATAATAATAATGGTGCACGGGGACGATTTTAGTATCTACTTCATGGGGTGGTGAAGAGTGCAATAATCCATAGTGTAAGTACAATTTCAAGAAGTTAACAATATGACTCGTTTACAAATATAAGTTAAATATGGGTCAAAGATTTTATCCAACCCACTAACTAATGGATAAACCAATCAGATGGCAAGGTGGGACTCACAGCATTTTGAAGATCTGGGCATTTATAAGCATTTTGAAACATTATTAGTACAAGATCTAAGTAAGATTCAACACTGATTAATGTCCTATGGGATAATAATCTATGATAGTTGGGTTTATTTTTCTCCAGGACAGAAATTATTTCTGTGTTAGAAAAGCATCTGCAAGTTAACATGTAACTGAGTCTCAACTTTTCATCAACAGCAGTGAATTTAACAAAGCACATTCTCTAGATTATTAAATAATTTGGAGTGTGCCTATTAGGTAATAAAAGCATGCTCCCTTGCTTTGTTTATATAATTTTTCTTAATATCCTTTAATGTTTGAGGACCTACAAAACGTAGTTACTAATGTTTTTGTCACTATTGTGTATTTTGTAGGCCAAAATGTTTGTGCACCCCAACTAGATTATCACTTTTCTGTATCATGATGTTTGTCCATCATAACAGCAAATTCCTCTCACATATACAAGAACATCTAGCTATTCAGGTTATTTTTCAGTCACAAGATGTACCTACTACTTTCAGGAATCAGAAGAATAACTATTGATTTACTGTATATACTGTCCAACTAATTGATTGTTTCTTCATTTGTCAATTATTGATTGAATGTTAGACTCTGAGAATACTGCACTAGATGGGACACAGTCCTTTCTTTTGTGAAACTGTATCTTATATTTATATGCAATATTTAAGACCCATTTCTACTTCAAATGTGCCATAAGCATTGATCAGAAAAAAGAACCATGGAAAAGCATTTTTGTTAAGTGATAGCCATTTTTGCCCCCAAACTTCCTCATACAAATTATCTGGAGCAAGTCCATCAGTCTCTTAGCTCAAGACATAGGTGGCAATGTAATGCTGGGGCTCACATTCGTAGCTCTTCACTGCGCATTCACTTTTTAAACATCCAAAATACTTTTCTATATTTTAAAATAAAGCAACCAAAATGTCACAAGAGATCACAAATACTCATTAAACAGGTCCTCTCAAATCTATTTTGCTACTATTAATTTCAAGATATTTGGCTCCTCAATAAAGAATTTCTTTCCATAAAGTGAACAAGAGAAGTCATGAGAAATTAATATCTTTATGATGATAAACCAGAGCATAATAAAATGAGCTAATGAATAATAAAATTTTATCATTATAAAACATATCATTTATCTTATGACCAAGAGTATTCCTGCTGTTCTGAAAATATATCTGTGAGCATATGCTGATGGACTCTTTGATATTCTTATACATTTCAGTGAATCCATACACGTGGATATTTTTTACTATTTAAAAACCTGCACACATAGAGGAATTTACACATAGTAAATGGATTTTACCTTATGCTATGGTTCTGAAGTAACCAATTTTATCTTTTCCCCAAAAATATTATATGCAGACATGTACATTTTTGCACATGATTTCAAGGGGCTTATAATCCCTCTAGGATAGTATCCTAGAGTAACAAATACACTACAAAAAACCTGTATCTACATTAAATATTTAACTGACCAGGGAGATTATTTTTAAGCATTCTCTGCCAAATTATTTTCACTTTAAAATTTAAAGTTCGTTTTTAAATCTTACAATATGACTCAATTTAATTTGTAAATAAGATTAAAAGTTAAGTGTGCTTAAATTAGGGGGATACCATTATATATGTTAGACTAAATACTATTTTGGGGCTACAAATTTTAAACAAGGAATAGTTTATCTTTTCACTGAGATCAGATTTACGCTACTGTCAAAAATATTTATTATTGGGTTTAAGTGAGGATATCAATAATTTCCAAAGTATTCACGAATTGCATATACCTTTGATTAAAAAGCACGGTCTCCATCACTATTTTCACAATTTAAGTAAATGATTCTCTTTCCAAAGGAGGACTTGAGTATTTTCTCTATGAGAATAATGGTGTATCTTACAAGAGTGGCTGGTTTCCTTGAAGCAACACAGTAGTATTTACATGTTTGGAGAATGGAAGGTAAGTGTGCAAAGCTTGATGCAGCAATTCTCAGTTCTACTCAAGCCAATGTGGATGTGGAAATGGAATCAAGAGATCTCTAAAGAAATGGGAAGGCCCAGGAGTATGACTGTGAAGGGTATGGGTCTGCATGCCTTCTCATGAGCGCAAGATTCCTCTATATCCATGCCAATTTTGGATTTTAGCTTCCTTAATAGGAAGATGATTATTTTTTTAGGCACATCCAACATGTCACTTACACTTCATTTGATAATTTCAGTGCTGGATTTCAGATTCTGCATGTTACATACAAATACAGAATATGACTTATCCTCAAATGATAGTAAGTGAAAACAAATATCCCTTCAGAAATTTGTGGCTAATTCTCATGAAATTACCCAAATTGTCAGAGTTTGGAGACCAAACTAAAGATGTGCAATAGGCTGTAGGAAGCATTGGTGAATCTCCAGAAGAACTCTCTATGGTTGCGGCTTTGTATGCTGGGCAGTACTGGCTGGCTGGGCGGTGAGACTTTTCAAAGGGAGGGGCGGAGCCAAAGATATCATCCGCACAGATCTTACTAACTTTTTATTTATTTATTCTTTTGCATGCTGACTTTACACCACAAATAAAAACTACTACTTGTCTACCTTCGAAATGGGACCCCATCTACAAATGGTTTTCTGTTGATGAAAAGCACTTGGAAAATCCAGAAGGGAAGCAGAGAAAGTTTCCTTTTCTTTCTCTCTGTTTTGTTGCTCAGGAAGAAATGGACTTGAGACAGTAGGAAATAGTTATTTTACTGTTCGATTCAGAAAGTTGAATCAAAGATACTAATCTATACTTCTGAATGATAAGAGGTAATCTTTTCTAGAAAATCCACACACTCAAAGTGTTTTGTGTTTAGTTCTCAGAATGTCTATTGCTATAATAAAACCAAAACAAAGATTTATTTTATTTTAAAATTTCAAGGGCTAGATATGAATTTTGTGGTTGATTTAAATCCACTGGTTTCTGATTTCAATCTTTTCTGGCTAGTCTCTACTGAGTGCCTAATTTACTACTGATCAACTCATCCTTCATGAGTGAGGTGTCAAATAAAAAAGACAATTCACACTAATTAATTCTCAGCTCTGAGCAATGTTAAGAAGCTCATTGGGAACAAAGTTTTAATGTGCTCTTTAAAATAAAATTTTGGATTATCTATAGGTTTCAATTTTCCATTCCCCATTGCTATAGACAATTAAGAGTTGTATGTTTGGGGTGCCTGGGTGGCTCAGTTGGTTAAGCATCTGCTTTCAGCTCAGATCATGGTCCTGGGGTCCTGGGATCGAGCCCTGCATTGAGCTGGAGCTCAGAGCTCCGCATCAGGCTCCCTGCTCTGGGAAGTCTGCTTCTCCGCCTCTGCTCCTCCCCTCTGTTCCTGCTCTCTTTCTCTCTCAAATAAATAAATAAATAAAATCTTAGGAAAAAAAAAAGAGTTGTATTTATACTTAAACTGGATTTGTTAGAAAATTCCTTTTTAAGTAATGAAAAGGGGCTAAAGATATTACTTTTCCCCAGTCATGAGACTAATATTTTTTGATGCTTAACTAATCAAACTTGAATGACACCCTCAACTCATGTCTGTCAGGAAGTGCAAGTTCCCTACTTTGTCAGCTATTTTACAAAGTGGGTTCTTGAAAACTCTCATACATGAACCAAAGAATGTAAAGACATAGATAACCTACCAGATTTCTTAGGAGATGGGACAAAATTTATAAAAGTATCTTAAAATAATGCAAATAATATAAACACATGACATATATGGGAAGACACAGTATGATTACCCTCCACATCCCCAGATAAAATTACAGAAATCTTCAAAACTTCTGGTCTAGATCTGCTGTAGAGTAGACTTGCTGGCTAGTTGTTCAAATGCTCTGTGCTCTCTCACCTCTCCCTTAGTGATGAAGACCCAGGAGAGGGAACCAGGAGAGGGAACCATAAGTTCATTAAGTTATCGTAGGAGAGAAAGATATAGATTGTGGATGTGTGTGTTTGCTTTTGGCCTGGCTGTATTGAGCCTAAATGTGGTACAATAGCTGGATGCTGGTTATTCCCACCTCTCCTCATCCTTTTCCAAGTAAGGAGTTTCTCTCAAGGCTATCAAGGGAGATCTATTTTTCGGCACCAATTTCTAATATGAAAGAAATTTGGGAATCAAAGGTAAGTGCTTATTTTGAAGGTTGATAAAATTACGCTCCATTGTTTTCCAATTTATTTAAATAAACTGGCTAAAATATGAATAATTTTTACTAAGGGCTTGTTTTTTTTAAAACAGGGCTTTGAAATTTCTGAACTTAAAATCGCAATTGCAGAACATTATTTTCGAGTAAATGAGGAAAGCACACATACTAGAGTACTTGTTTAGGCTTTTAAATCTTGATGTTCCGAATTACATGAAAATAGCTTTACATAAAAATCGTATTTGTCTATGATATAGAGTACAAGATGGTGGTGTAGTCTGACAAATAAAATCTTGGAAATAAGTTTTTAAATAGGGCAATAGGAATAATGATAATAACACCTTCCATTAGCCATTCATTATTTATGGACCTTCAAGCACATTGTAGGTGCTGTGGCACTGTCGTCCATTCAAGGAATTGATTTGATAGTGGGTAAGACAAATAGCACATACACAGTACTGATATGACACGATACATGCTTATAGACACATATCCAAGTGCAAGGGGAATACTAAGCTGAGAAAAATGGATCAAGATGAGGCCAAGGCTGACAAAGCTTTATAAAAGACTTTACCTGAAACAGTCAGGCATTCACTGGATGTATAAGCAGCAAGTGTGGAGAGGCATTCTGATTGGAGAGACTGGTCATGTGGGTACAAAGGAGTGAACAAAGGTGAACTTTATGAGAAAGCCAAGCAGCTGAAAAGAATGAGTGTCAGAACTGAGATTGGAAAAATATGCAACAGTAGGGGAGAGAAGGCTAAAAAAATCTGTATTTTTGTTTCTCACCCAGAGAGGGTCATTGATGTATATCAAAGCAAGAAAACAGTGTGAAGGAAAATAGGTTCCAGCTATTCTAGAATAAAGATTTGCAGAAGCATAGAAAGAAACAGGTTCCCTGAGACAGAATAGGGTCTTTTTCAAGTTCCTTTATCCTGGTATAGAGAAAAAAGGAAATGCTTACTATTCCAAAGAGATCAGTTCAAGAAGCCTAGGAAAGCGAGCAGGGTTTCTGCAAGTGTGTCCTGGGTAACAGACAATGGTGCCGAGAGTGGTAGGAGAATTCAAGAAGAGAACTAACATCTGGTGGGCATCCAACACATGTCAGGAAATACCTTTTAGTAACACGATCTTATGTGGTTTTCACAATAACCCTATGAAGCGTGAATTATTATCTCAAAGTCAAATATGTTAAATTAAGTTCCAGAGAGGAACTTGCCTGAGATGATACCACTGGTAGAGGCAGAGACAGGATCTGAAACCCTGCCTGCCTGGTATCATCACTTACACTCTTTTTGTAGACTCTATCTCAACGTAGCATCTCTCCAACCTACCATTCCCAAACCTTACTGCCTCTCAGAGACATGGTTCTGAGCTGACCCCTCTATGGTTTTATAGGGAAGGTGTGGTGCAGTCAGAAACCAGGTCAATATACCTCCGTGAGACTAGAATGGATCAATCTTTCAAAGAAGTCACAGTGCTGGAGGAAAGGGAATAGATGCCAGAGATATTCTGTAAGCATAACTGAGAGGATATGGTAGCCCAATAGATAATGAAATGAAGAAAAGTGGGCATTTAGAAATGAATCTTCTGGCTTGGGAGACTGGATAAAAAAGATACCATCAACCAACATAGAATATGGGAGGAGGTACAAGCTCCCTGATTAGGAGACTAAATTTGACTTGAAAAGAATGAGACATACTTTAGTAATTATTCAAATAAATTCAGAAGAGAGGAACCAGAGATTTTACCATACTACATTTTGTACATTTACTGGTCATTAATTTATTGCAAGCCCAAGCAAATGAACACCGTAGTAGACCATAAAATTCATTATCAGTCAGGTCCAGACAACTCTGAGGGTTATTATTCGGGATCATTTAAATACTTCAAATACAACTTAAAAATCTGAAGCAGACACTACTTTTCTGGTAAGAGATATGTAAATCCATCCTGCAAAGTTAATCTATTATGGCTATGGTCTGAAAACCTGTTAGGGCAAACAAGAGATGTGAAGAGTAGGAAACAGATTTACCATCATGACATTTTTTTTCCACCATGACATATTTTTATGTGCCTTAGCTACCACATAATTTGAAAGGATTAGGCGTAATATTACTTCTGATGATCACTATAACCAAGTCTAAACACCATTTTTGACTATGAGGGGAAAGATGAAGCATGTTCCTAAGTGTAAACGTTCAGGAGGTAGGGATGAAAATTGGAGAGATGAATAATTCAAACAAAAACAAAAATGACTTTCCCTTTCTCAGTTTTTGAGAGCTTCCATTCTTACAGAATTATCCTGAGTTGAAAACAGGTAGAATTTCATCTTTGAATCAATATGATATTTTTGGCTCTCTGTATTCAAAAGGAATGCCAAGAATGTACTTCGTGAACAAAGAATGCACTTATGAAAGCACACCTAGCGCACTGATGATCACGTGCGGCTGTTATTCTGATTCCTGTGGATCCCAAGCCTATTTCCACTGATGGATTCATACAATGGCTATGAATTAAGTCATTCACAAGTATTAAGTGCCAGGCAGCATTGTAGGTATGGACCTGAGAATAAAACTGGACAAGTCCTTTCCTAATAGGGGAGAGAGACAATTAAAAAACCCCACACAAATAGAAATATCATTTCCAAGAGGGCTTTATGCTATGAAGAGTGACAAGTAAAAACGCCTGTTTTACATAGATGAGCTTAAAATAGTGGCCAGGGTTCCGATCATATAGCATTTTATAGGGCATGATAAGGGATGTATATTACAGTAGAATCAGTAGGACTTGCTGATGGGTTGGATGAGGATGAGAGGGAAAGGAAGGGGTCATGAAATGACACCCATATTTTTGACTTAAGCAATCAAGGATCTAGTGGCATCTTAGGAAAAACAGGGAAAAACTGGGGAGAAACAATTTTAGATAGAACACTGAGAAGTTGATCTGGAGATATAGACTGGATATGCAAAGATGGTGCAGAGCCATTTGGTGTCTAAGTCTAGAGGTCATGGGAAATTCAGGACAAGGGATCTAAATCTGGAAAACTTCTGCATATGTAAATTTTTTAAGCCATGGGAACAGTTGAGACAATATGAATGTGAATAAAGAAGGGAAGAGGGTGGGGTGCCTAGGTGGCTCAATCATTAAGTGTCTGCCTTCGGCTCAGGTCATGATCCCAGGGTCCTGGGATCCAGCCCCACATCAGGCTCCCTGCTCTCCCTGCTCGGCGGGAAGCCTGTTTCTTCCTCTCCCACTCCCTCTGCCTGTGTTCCCTCTCTTGCTGTGTCTCTCTCTGTCAAATAAATAAATAAAATCTTGAAAAAAAAAAAAAAAAAAGGGAAGAGGGCTGAGATTCCCAGAGCATTCCTATATCTCGAGGTCCTGAAAAAGACAATGAACTGCAAGGTAGACTGCATGGGCAAGAGCTCTTGAAACAGAATATCTCTGCTCTCTACATTATTTCTCTGTAACTCAAAACTGATAACCCACTACAGCTTATAAATTGTTGGTATTCTCTATCATAGTTGAGAATCAATGCACTGAGAAAATAAAAACCTTTTAAAAAGAGTATTAAGGAGACTGAGGACAACTGGGATTTTAAAATCTAATATATAGAATTATAAATTAGTATAAATTTAAAAGTATTTTTCATAGACGGTAACATTTTGTCTATCCACTTAACAAAAAAATAGTTTAATTATTAAACAAATACTTCTAGCTTGGAATTGTAGCTTACATGAGCAGTATGCCAGACTGTCTCTTAAAAACTATTAAAATCCACATACAGGGCAACAGAATTATTTTATGATTGCATTAATATCCTAAATAATAATACACATTTCTATAAAACTTGAAATTTTATGAAACATTCTTTGATTAACTCAGACAATTGTGTAAGGTTTGCAAGGTAAATATTATTATCATAATTATGCTACTAAGCAAATGGGATTCAGAGAGGCTAACTGATTTGAATAGTGTCATCCACCTAGGTATATATGACCTGAACGAGGATCTTATGACTCTTAATCCATTGCTCTTCCCAAGATCACACCATTATGTGGTTTGATTTCTTATTAACACTTAGAATCAGAGAGGCATGTGTATGGGTTGTGCAGACTGTGTATTGCATGAGTAAGGGCTAAGTGGTCCCTTCACACTGGGCAGTAAGCAGCCTGAGCAAGCTAAGCAATAGCTATTATAAAAATACTTTACTTTGACCATTACATCTAATAATCACAGAGACATGGAGAGATAAGAGCTAAAACAGATTTGCCATTGTATTAGAGATAACTATCATCCCTCCAAATAATAAAAATGAAAAATTGGATCTTCCAAGAGATGATGATGATTACAATCCTTTGCTAAATCTGAAATTCTGCAGGCTTTTTTTTGATATAGTATTTTATGTCTATTTTTCATTTTCTAGAAGTATTTCTCTTAATTCACTTTTTCTTTGATCCATGTTCACTCACTCAAATGTTCTCTTAGCAATGTTTCTAAGTTTCTACCATACCTTCTTCCAGCAGGTTCTCGGGTCTATCCTCCTTGCACCTTTAAACACTACCAGCCATTAGTGAATAATTAGTCAATGGTGGTGGTCTTTCCTGGAAACAGTACTCATGACTTTCTTTCTCCCAGTGTCACATCTGCTTTTAGTTCCTTGATTTACCACATTGTTTTCACAACTATTCACAACTTATTTTTTTTCATCATTTAAATCTGAGAATGCTCACCATATTGTGACAGATCGAATTACAGGTTTCCATCACCACTCTACCTCTTCATGTCCCTGCTCTTGTAAGAAGTCAGCAAGAGGCTCACAGTCCACTTTAATCTCACCCTCTCTTCTTAGCTCCTCCTTAAAAAAAAAAAAAAGGAAGCAAATTATTTCTTTTTGATTTTCTCAAAACTTTTCCAGCCAAAATATACCCTGGCTCTGATGTACCGATGTACCTGTATACCTTCCTCTTCCATCCTCACCAACAGCCACTTTAAAAAAGTGAAACATCAGGTTTAGAAGTCAAAGAAGAGAAAAAGATACACGTGTGTGTGTGTGTGTGTGTGTGTGAATATAAACTATAATATCTGTGTTATACAATGCATACTAAATGAGGATATTTCGCTATTCTTTTTGTAATGAACATTTATCAATATCTACCAGACACTGGATTAGAGAATCAATTAGAGAACTGAGAGCAAATTTAATTATGACACTTGGGAGAATGGGTTCATTG
Organism: Potos flavus; assembly: GCA_028534135.1. Classification (NCBI taxonomy): domain Eukaryota; kingdom Metazoa; phylum Chordata; class Mammalia; order Carnivora; family Procyonidae; genus Potos; species Potos flavus. The sequence goes on from CM052898.1 coordinate 157,381,507, forward strand.
ACCTGCTCCTTATGATCCCTGCTCACTGGGGAGTCTGCTCCTTCCTCTGCCTCTGCCTCTCCCCCTGGCTTGTGCTCTCTCTCTTTCTCTCTCTCTCAAAAAAAAAAAACAAAAACGTACTATTAATTCCACATAGGGGAGCAGGACTAGTGTTATCAATAATGGAAAGGCAATCACAAGTATTTTGAGGTTTAAGGGGTTATGGGAAGGCTCTTTTCTAGCAGATGTGGGACATCAAATTGTTAACATTTAATACAGAATAAGCTAGTAGCATACTACATTTCATGCTTTGTGGGATTAAGGGTATAATACCATAAGATTGCTGGCTATGTCAGCTGGAGTCAATTTCTCATGAAAAAAAAAAAGAAACCAATAATTTTGGTCTTTCCTAATTCATGGAGTTGATAAGAAAATCAGAGAAGATAATGTACTTGAAAGTAATTTGGAAAATATAAGGATTGTATAAATGTAGCTTATTTTAAGCCTTTGTTTTAAAATTGGTAATCCTATTACTGCTTGTCTTAGTCAATCAGGAAATCAATGGATGTAACCTTCAATTAAAAAAAAAATGTTTTATTTGGTATGTTCCAGCATGCTTACACTGACTTTGATTTGGTCATATTTAGTATCATTCAAGATAAATTTAAAATTTGATTTACCTGAGTTAGTATTCAAATGGTCATGCAAAACTTATAAAACACAAATAGGGTAATAAATACTACTGATGGTCAAATTTGTAAATCTTAGCCACTTTATTTTAGGTTTATCCTTTTGCCTGTAATATAGAAAACTAGTAACATTAATAGTAACAAAAAAATAACACATTTATGAGATTGATTTTAACCAAGTGTACCAGTATCAACTCTCAAACTTATTATTTAAAATTTACTCCTTAAATTTAAAGAATGTAAAAATATGATCCATCTTTTTATGAAGTGCTATTCCATAATTATTCTAAAACAATGTGCTACTATATTTCCAAATATCTAATTGCATCTCTGATGATATGTGACCATCTTATTGCATATTTCTCAACATCTTAGAGATGGCAGTAAGCAATACATCCCATTCTCTGAATATAAGTATAAATCATGGTAAAGTGGTCCATAATCCTAGGAAACTAACGTTATTGAAATATTTACTCATGTCTCTTTCTTTCACTTTTGTCTATTAGATTCTAAGATTTAGACTTGCTAATTATTATTACTTCCCAAAGTTGGGTTGAAGTATTTCTTTTTTTTTTTTGGGTTGAAATATTTCTACTGCTTAAAAAGAAATTAAAATATCCACACAGAAATGCAAAAAAGCAGAATATGAAAGTTAAAAATTAAAATTATCAGAGCAATATCCTTGAAAAGAGTCCAATAAATTTGAATTAAAGTTTTCACATTCAATATTAAATTTTTCCTAATTTTACTAAAGTCTGTAGTTTGTCATTATTAAGCATGGATTTTTGTTGAAATACTAATTAATACTGAATCTTATTTTAGGGGATTTATAAAGCATAAAAACATTTTACTTCATATAGCTAATGTTCTTTTATTATCTTATTATAAACATTGAAAGTTTATGATTTTATATGTTGGTGTGATGGGGATACTGGTTAATTATAAAGTTTTTCATTAATAAAAAATTAATTAATTTTCCAGTTTTATTTCTTTCTACAACCCAACATGAATAAGGGAAAAAAACAAAACAAAACCAGAAGGTATTTTGAAAAGGAATAGCCCTATAACGGTGATGTCAAAGAAAAAAAGAAGAGAAAAAATAATAAAGGAGGGTCTAGTTAATGAGGTAATTTACTAAAATTCTAGTATTTCTTCTCTGAATTTAAAAGATCCAAACTCATAAACTAGATGAAAAATAAAAACTGCCCTGTAAAAATAAGACAAAAGATGAACCAGTTGACACAAATATATAAAAATATTCAAGAGTTGGGAATAAAATCTTATCATCTTGTGCCAATTGGACCAGCAGTTACAATACTTGTATGTGCATCAGATTTGGAGAAATGAATACAGCCATACAAATTTATAGTGACAATTGGCAATATTCTTTTCAAAAGAACCTTGGCAATAAGCAACACATCCCAATAATGTTCATATCATTTGATTAGTAATCCTACTGCTGGATATTTATCATGCAGAAATAATTTAAATGAAATAAAATAGTATGCATATGAAACAATTCATTGAACTGTTTATAACAGTGAAAAACATGAAGTAAAACTCTCTTTGTTGTTCTACGGGTAGCAAGAAGTTAGAGGATATTTCTCTTGTTCCCTAGAATTTTAGCCCAAAGCTGAAGCCAGAAGGCAACAAGAACCAATACATAAGTTTATAAATCGAACGATAAGGCTCTATAAGTTTCAGTAAGTTGTTAAAGCTAGTCAAACTCCTGCAGTGCATACAGAGAAGACCCCAAAGTTACCCTGTGCTAAAGACTGAATGTTTACGTCTCCTCCAAATTCTTTATGTTGAAACCTGATCCCCAATGTGATGGTATTAGGAGATGGGGCTTTTGGGAGGTGATCAAGTCATGAGGGTGGAACCCTCATGAATGGGTTTAGTACCCTTAAAAAAGACAGCCCAGAGAGCTCCCTCTACCCCTCCTCCCTGGGAGGATTAGAAGAAGGGAAAAGACAGCCATCTGTAAACCAGGAAACAAGCTCTCTAGACACCATATCTGTGAATACTTTGATCTGAGACTTCCTAGCCTCCAGAACTGTGAGAAATAAATTTCTGTTGTTTGTAAGCCACTCAATCTATGGTACTTTGTTATAGCATCTTGAACTAAGACACCCCATTATACCCTTCCCTCACATCTGCAATTGAGAGGAAACAAGTAAGGTTCCTAGTGAGCAAAATTGAAGGAGGTACAGACACAGCCCTGAGAGTAAATGCCTCCTTAAATATTTTGCTCTAGATTTCTTTACTAATTGGGTATTGCTTTGGCCTATAGAGTCAATGCTATGTCTGGGGGATACACAAATGGGGGAAAACATAAATAGAGAGAGGAAGGGATAGGAGGGTACGAAAGAGGTGGTGAAGAAGGGGTGGCAGTAGAGGAGCCTGAAAGCCTCCTTTTTGGAGGCTTTTTCAGGGTAGGGTCGCAGGGCCCCTGTGGATAAAGTGGAGGTCTGGGATGACATTTAGGTTTATGCTGTCATCTTCCGCCATTCCTCCTGTTCCACAGATCCTTTTGCTTCTGGAGTTGACTTACTCTGTGAGCAGCCTTCATGGTGCAGTACTGGCGGGATATCTCAAATACAGAATTGTCCAGATTTTCCTTCTGACCTACAGGAAATATGCAACCTCACTATGCTAAACAGTAAGTTGGACTCTTCATTGCCACTGCGCCATCAGTCCCATTGCCTTGTACATGGGTTATTTTTAAAGTTCCTATCACACGCTTTCTGGACTCTGTGTCAATTGGTATCAGTGTTGCCAATACCTGGGAAAAAATCTAAAGATGTGTGTCTTATGTATGCATGTACCTAGTACAACACTTTACACTTTCTCTGATTCATTCAGAGGGTTGCTTTACATCTAAGCTAAGGTCTCTCTGTTGAGAGCTCTTCAAACATGAAGCAAATAAATATGAATTCCCAGAGTTACACAGCATTTGTATAATTCTTTAAAGCAACCAAAAATAAATCACAAGAACTCTTGTTTTCCTTCCTGGTAACAGTGTCTCCTTGGGATCCTATAAAAGGAGAGTGCCATTCCGTTATCAGACAGTTTCCACAGAATATGTACTTATCAATTCCATGTCTGACAAAGAATATCTTTCTATCAGTTCTCCTGGATTTGACAGAGCTGTGCTTTTTATAGTACGGCTTCATCAGCAACACGAGCAGTAGTACCAAGGCAGCATCTGCTAAAGCAGTGGATGATGACAAATTTGACATATGTTTTGAAACACCTTAGTAATCTCACCCTTTGTCTTCTTTAACTTCTTCGATTAAAACTACCTTTATGTCACTCGGAATGAAGACATCTGAAAGACTGCCAGAAGCAGAGGTTGAGTGATGCTCCAGCTGGGCATCTCATTTGTAAAATTTCACAGTTTGCAGGAATGCCGAAAGCATTGCTTAGTTCATACAGAACAGAATGATAATAAAAAGCTGGTGCTCTCAGCAGTTCAACAAGTGTAGCACCCCAACTGGTAGAGTTTAAAGGACGTGGAAAGAATGTTTTGCTAGCTAAATGGGGATGGATGATAAGGACCACTGCCTGACTCCTCTTATTGAGCATCAGTTGTTTTTTTTATTACTTCCAATCCTATTTATAGCCACTCGGAAAGTCATTATCACTATCAAGGATGCTTTTTTTTATTGATGATTTGTATATAACGGTATATATTATATAAAGATGCACTTTTCCTGTTTCGAGAACTCAAAATCTAAGAGAACAATAATGATGTAGTACAAGACAATTCAGAAAGCTATGTTGAATGAAGTTAATACCTCTTCTTTGATAGCATTCAGTTGCAGGGCTACCAAATCAGCAAAACTGATACTTTTTCTATACACTGGGAAGTGTAGGAATTAGTAAGGGTGATAATCTGGCAGCATTTAATTTCATTTGCATGTATGTGTGCATGTGCCTGCGTGTATGTGAGTAGCTATTTGGAACTTCAGAAAAACTATGGACTCATAACATTCAGGTTGGTCTACTTATGCCTATAATACCTTTTGTTTATAAAATATTTCTGTAATTCATTTTCTTATTTTGATACAACAATTTTGATATTTTAAGGAGGCCAAGAATTATTTTAGCCCTTTTGTGGTAAATGAAACAGAGATACAAATATGTTTGCAGACTTTACCAAGATGATACTATTAATAAGAGGCCCAGGGAGTATTAATTCATTGAACTTCCATTTGCTTATTAAATATGCCTTTGTTGATTTTTTTTAAACCTTATTTTAGTTAGTAGTCACTGGGTACACCATAATTAAAGACATGTTCTTTGCTGTTCAGAAGCTCACTGCATAGTGAGGGTGGGGGAGATATGTTTATACACAATCTACACATAAATGTAATAAGTTAGACTGTAAATATATACAGATAAGAGTTGTGAGAGGCCAGTAAATTGCATAACAATTTGTAGAGAGACTCTAGGAAGATTTTGTTGAGGATGCGATTGCTAAGTGGTTCTTGGTTGAGAAATTCAGAATTGCAGGTTATTCTGATTTAGAGATGAAGGTGAAAATGTAGACAGTGGCTAGATCGTGAAGAATCTTTACACCAGGTTAAAGGTACTTGATTTTTATCATTCTTCTACCTCCTTGCTTTTGCCAAACCTATTGTCTCCCAAGTACCACCCCCCCAAATTAAACAATTAAACAATTTACATAAAATATAGAAAAAACAGTTAAAAGTCAGAAAATCAGGAAAGTGTTGCTGTAGAAACTAATTAAAGAGAGAGTTTTAAGAAGTAGTTTCTGAAAATAAAAGTGTTAAGAATTGACTATAACCACAAAAATTTCATTAAATATATACAATATAATACAATACAATAATAGTAGGAAACTTCAGTACTCCACTATCAATAATGGAGGCAATCAGTAAGATAATACACATTTGGACAACACTAGAATAAATGGAACTAATGGCCATATACAGAATGTTTCATCCAATGGCAGAATATACATTCTTCTCGAATGCATGTAGATCATTCTCCAGGACAGATTACATACTAGATCATAAAACAAATCTCAACAAATTTAAGAAGACTGAAATCATTCTGAGTATCTTTTCCAACCACAATGGCATAAAACTACAATAACAAAAGGAAAAGGAGAAACCCAAAAATGCATGGAAATTAAACAATGCACTCTTGAACAACCATTGAGTCAAAAAAGAAATCAAAAGAGAACTTAGAAACTATCTTGAAACAAATGAAAATAAAACATAACATACCAAAACTTATAGAATACAGCAAAGCAGTATGAAGAGGGAATTTTATAGTGATAAATGTCTATATTAAAAAATAAGAAAGATCTTAATTAAACGATCTAACTTTACTCCTCAAGGAATTAAAAAAGGAAGAATAAACAAAATCGAAAGTTAGCAGAAAGAAAGAAATAATAAAGATTAGGGCAGAAATAAATGAATTAAATAATAGAAAAACAAGAGATAAAAATCAATGAGTTGGTTTTTTGAAAAGATTTACAAAATTGACAAATCTTTAGTTAGATTAATCAAGAAAAGAGAGAGAAGTCTCAAATAAATAAAATAAAAAAATAAGAGACATTACAAGTGATGCCCCAGAAATGAAAAAAAAATCATAAGAGACTACTATAAATAATTGTATACCAGTGAATTGGAATTGTAAAATAAATGGATACATTTCTAAGCCATGCAATAGAACACAACTGATTCAAGAAGAAATAGCATGAACAGGAGCACCTGGGTGGCTCAGTTGGTTGGGCGTCTGCCTTCAGTTCAGGTCATGATCCCAGGGTCCTGGGATCAAGCCCCACATCGGGCTCCCCACTCAGTGGGAAGCCTGCTTCTCCCTCTCTCCCTGCTTGTGTTCCCTCTCTCTGCTCCCCCTGCTTGTGTTCCCTCTTTCACTGTGTCTCTCTGTATCAAATAAATAAAATCTTTAAAAAAAAAAAAAGAAAGAAATAGCATGAACAGATGAATAACACATAAGAAAACTGAATCAGAAATAAAAGATATCCTATCAAAGAAAAAGCTCAGGACTGGATGACTTCACAAGTTAATGCTACTAAACATTAAAAAAAATTAATACCAATTCTTCTTAAACTTATCCAAAAATAGAAGAGGAAACATTTCCAAACTCATTTTATGAGGCCAACATTACACCCAATAAAGATACCATAAGGAAAAAAAACTAGAGGCCAATTTCTCTGATAAATATAGGTGCAAAGATCTTCAACAAAACATTAGCAAACCAAATTCAACAGTACATTGCAAGGACCATACACGTGGACCAAGTGAGGTTTATCTCTGGGATGCAAAGATGGTTCGACTTATGCCAATGAATCAATGTGATACTATATCAGAAGAATGAATGGTAAAAAGTACATAATCATCTTAACAGATGCAGAAAAAGCATTTGACAAAATCAGTGCACTTCCATGACAAAAACTCTCAACAAATTAGGTATAAAAGGAATGTACCTCAACACAATAAAGGTCTTATACAAAAAACCCACAGCTAACATCATACTCACTGGTGAAAAACTGAAGGCTTTTCCTCCGATATCTGGAGCAAGGTCAGGAGGTCTGCTCTCATCATTTCTATTCACCACAGTACTAGAAGTCCTGGCTGGGACAATCAGTCAAAAAAAAAAAAAAAAAAAAAAGAAATGAAAGGAATCCAAAGTAGGGAGGAAGAAGTAAAATTATCTCTGTTTGCAGATGACATGATCTTACATGTAGAAAATCCTAAGGATTCTGCACATACACACACATACACAAACCCCATTAGAAGTAAAAAATGAATTCAGTAAAGTTGCGGGATAAAAAATCAGCATATAAAAATTACATGTATTTCTACATACCAACAATGTGCTATATAAAAAGGAAATTACAAAAACAATCTCATTGACAATAGAATCAAAAAGAACAAAATATTTAGAAATAAACTTAACTAGAGTGCCTGGGCGGCTCAGTCAGTTAAGTGGCTGGATCTTGATTTTGGCTCAGATCATGATCTCAGGGTCATGGGACTGAGCCCTGCATCAGCTCTGAGCTCAGTAGGGATTCTGCTTGAGGATTCTCTCTCTCTCTTTCCCCTTCCCTGCACTCAGGCTCTCTTTCTCTTTCTCTCCCTCAAATAAATGGATAAATCTTAAAAAAAGAAAAAGAAAAAGAAAAAGAAAGAAAGAAAGGAAGGAAGGAAGGAAGGAAGGAAGGAAGGAAGGAAGGAAGGAAGGAAGAAAGAAAGAAAGAAAGAAAGAAAGAAAGAAAGAAAGAAAGAAAGAGAAACTAACTTAACCAAGGTGGTGGAAGATACATACACTGAAAACTATAAACTACTGATTAAAGAAAAAGCAGACACAAATAACTGCAAAGGCATTCTGTGTTCATGGATTGGAAGAGTTAATATTAAAATGTCCATACCACCCAAAGAAATCTACAGATTCAGTGCAATCCCTATCAAAATCCCAAAGTCATTTTTCAGAGAAATAGGAAAAACAATCCTAAAAATTCATATGGATCACAAAAGGTCCTGTATAGCCAAAGCAATTTTGAGCAGGAAGAACAAAATGGAGGTATCATTACTTCTTAATTGCAAAATATATTACAAAGGTACAATAATCAAAACAGTATGGTACTGGCATAAAAACAGACATACGGACTAATGGAACAGAAGAGAAAGCCCAGAAATAAAATCCACATATATATTGTCAATTGATCTTTGAGAAAGGTGCCAAGAATACACAATGTTGAAAATAGAGTCTCTTCCATAAGTGGTGTTGCAAAAACTGAGTATACACATGTAAAAGAGTGAAACTGGACCCCTATCTTATATCGTACACAAAAATTAGCTAAAACTAGATTGAAGACTTCAACATAAGACCTGAAACACTAGAACTTCTAGAAAACATAAGGAAAAATCTTTTTGACATTGATCTTAGTGATAATCTTTGATATGATACCAAAAGTGCAAGCAACAAAAGCAAAAAAAATAGGCATGAAGGACTATATCAAACTAAAAAGCTTTCATAGCAAAGAAAACAATCAAGAGAATGAAAAGGCAACCTAGGGAATGGGAGAAAATATTTGCAAGTCATCTATCTAATAAAGGGTTTATATCCAAAATACATAGGGAACTCCTATAACTCAATAGCAAAAACAAACAAAACAAAACAAGCAAAAAAACTTACTAAAAAATGGGCAGAGGAGGGGCGCCTGGGTGGCTCAATGGGTTAAATAAAGCCTCTGCCTTCAGCTCAGGTCATGATCTCAGGGTCCTGGGATCGAGTGCCTCATCAGGCTCTCTGCTCAGCAGGGAGCCTGCCCCCCCCACCCCCCGCCTACTTGTGATCTCTCTCTCTCTGTCAAATAAATAAATAAATCTTAAAAAAAAATGGGCAAAGGAACTGAATAGACATTTCTCCAAACAAGGCATACAAAGAGCTGACAGGTATATTAAAAAGTGCTCAACATTACTAATCATCAGAGAAATGAAAATTAAAACCACTATGATACCAATTCACATCTGTTAGAATGGCTATTATCAATAAGACCAGAGATAAATTTGTTGAGGATGTGGAGAAAAGGGAACCCTAGTGCACTGTCGTGGGAATGTAAACTGTTGCTGCCACTATGGAAATTGTATGAAGAGTACCGAAAAAATTAAAAATAGAACTACCGTATAATCCAGCAATCTCATTTCTGGGTATATATATTCAAAAGAATTAAAATCATAATCTTGCCCATGTTTGCTGCAGCACTATTCACAAAACCAAGATCACAAAACAACCCAATCAACAGAGTAATGAATAAAGAACATGATTTTATACATACATATGTACACAACCTCACATGCACAAATATATTATAAATGTATATAACACACATATACATATATGTATATACATGTTCTTTATCATTCTTCTGTTGATGGACATTGGGTTGTTTCCTGATCTTGGTTTTGTGAATAGTGCTTTAATTCCTTTATTTCCTTTAATTCCTTTGGATAGATAAATGTGTGTGTGTGTATATATATATATATATATATATATATACACACATTTATACATACACAACAATGGAATACTATCTAGCCTTAAGAAGAAGGAAATCCTGCCATTCACAGTAACATGAATAGATCTGTAGCACATTATCTTAAGGGAAAAAAGCCAGTCAGAAAAGGACAACTACTATGTGATCCTTTTTATATGGAGAATCTAAAACAGTCAAACTCATAAGCAGAGAGTAGAATGGTGATTGCTAGGGCCTAGTGGGGAAGGGTAAATGGGGAGCATTACTCAAAGGGTACAAAGTTTCAGTTATGGGAGATGAATATGTCCTAGAGATGTACTGAATAGCATAGCACCTATTTTAATAATACTGTATTGTATACTTTACAATCTGCTAAGAGAATGGATCTTATATTAAATGTCCTTATTACCAAAAAATAATAAAGAGGGCAAGATAAAAGTTTTGGAATTGGTGGCTACGCTTATGACACAGATAGTGACGATGGTTTCACAGATATGTACTTATCTTCAAACACATCAAGTTGTATACATACTTTAAGTATTTATTACTTTTTATATGCCAATTATACCTCAATAAAGTGGTTTTTAAAAAAGAGAAGTAGCTTCTGTAAATTATAGCAAGTACTGCCAAGTGATAAGATAGGATGAAAGTTGAAGATTGTTTTTTGAATTTATCAATTTGGAGGTCACTGGTGACTTTAGTAAGAACAATTACAAGAGAATATCTCCCTAGCCACTCAACTAAGTCCTTCCTCTTAACTAGAGTCATATATTTGCACATGTCCTTTGCTTAATCACATTCTCTTGTCATGTTTCACATTTCCTTAAGGTGTAGTTCTCTGCAAATGAAACTGAAAAATTAATCCAAATTAATCACTGAAGGAGAGTAGATAGGTTAATTTATTCCTCAATGAAAACTTGGATAATAATCCTGAAATAATTACCTAGATAACTTTGGTTTTCTATACCAGAAAGGGCAAAAGCACCTTCAATGACATGTTAAGAAGGAAGAAGTGAAATGCTAGGGCGGTTACTCTTGCTTTCGTAAGGAAATCTACTGAGACACTATCATCTGCTACATGAAAAATGATGCTTCTCTGCCTTAGTAATCAATAGCTTCTAATTTTACATTTGGTGTAGAGTAAGTTAAGAATTTTAATTAGCACACATCAAATAACTGTAGGAATTTGCACCCCCATCATGTTACCTCCCTGGTCAAAACCTTCCAAATATCCCTCTGCTGATAAGTTGTATTACCCTAGATCATCCACAAATAATAGGCAGTAGGTTCCTTTTCCATCAAATGAGATTATGTTTTCTTTTTAGTATTGATTTGGGAATTAAATAAAAACATATATAAAGCAGCTAATATAGTATATGCATCTTCAAAGATGTTAGTTATATACAAAATAGAAAATCTCACATAGGCTCATTTGTTGATTAGGTACCAAGCTACTTTTGTGGTATATTTCCTGATCCTACTCTGGGTCTAGTTTGCATTTGAAATACATTAGGTTACTCACTTTTTCATTAAAAAAAATCTCTTTCACTTCTGTGCCAATTCACTTTTTTTGTTTGATTCACTGGAAATGCCCCAAATCTGACAATTTCTAGTCATCAAAATCCTGCAAATATCATTTTAAATATTAGGCTTTTAAGTCTTTCTTGTTTATTATAGCCAGAAGTTATTTATTTATTTTTTTAGGTTTTATTTATTTACTTGACAGAGAGAGGCAGAACCAGGGAAGGAACACAAGCAGGGGGAGTGGGAGAGGGAGAAGCAGGCTTCCTGGTGAGCAGGGAGCCTGATGCAGGGCTTGGGGTTAGAAGTTATTTTCTTCCATGCATTTCCATGACATATTATCTCTACCTTTTGCAGAATTATATTTTTGTTGCAAATATCACACATAGGTTGATCCACTCGATACCCTTTTCACCTTCTTTGTCTTCTTTTTCCTTCACCATAGAGGCTGCGAAATGATAAGCAACAACATCAAGTCATAAAGATTATCCAAGTGTCATTGCCCCCTAGCTTCTTCAAAGTTTTGTGCTTCTTTTATTTTGACCCTTCAAAGATGGAAAAGAAAACAAGTGTAGGTAATTTTTCTTTAATTCTTTTTTTTTTTAATTTTTCTTTAATTCTTAATGTGGTGTCTGCATTTCTCAGGATTTCTCCCTATAAAAAAGCCATTTTTTTAAAGATTTTTTTAAAGATTTATTTATTTATTTGAAAGAAAGAGGGAGAACTCAGGCGCACGGGGCAGGGAAGGAGCAGAGGGACAGGGGGAAAGAGTCTCAGACAAACTCCCCACTGAGCTCAGAGCCAGACATGGGGCTCAATCTCACAATCCTGAGATCATGACCTGAGCAGAAACCAAGAGCCAGACACTTAACCGACTGCACCACCCAGACTCCCCTAAAAAGCCATTTTTTTTCAGGTTGCTACATAGGTGTGCCAACACTAGAGACATGACCATTTCCTTACTAATTATATTGCATCAATTCTGACCTCATTTTTCTACTTTCTAAGAGTAAGGACAGGAAGAAGGAAATGAATAGTACAGAAGATGGAGAAAAAATAATTATTATCTACTTATATATCAGCTACATTCTTATTTATGGTATCTTTTAGTCATCACAAGATACCTGTGAAATAGCTTTCGTTATTCAGAATTTTACAGATGAATATATCAAGGCTTATCTAAGTTAGGTAATTTTGCTAAAATCATACACTAAGTGATGGTGCTGGGATTGAAGCCCATCAGCTTCTGATCCTAATGGTCTCAATCACTTTGAATTGTACCACACTGCCTTGTTCATTACTTTAAATATGAAAGTACATACCACCAGGTACAAAATTCCTTTATTTTTGCCAGTTAGATCTTACATTGCCTGGTAATCATTTTTAAAAATGTGACTAAGATTATACTAGAGGTATGCTGGAGTTGGCTCCCAACGGCTAAAAGTCATTGGGCACATTTCTTCCCACTGTGTTCGGTGACTTCACGTTGGTAGTTTGGAACTGATTATTTCAGGAACATTTATATTGTCTGCACTGTAAGATGGGCAAACTCTACAGATCTGGGCTCTTGCTCTCCTTCCTTCTGTTGGTTGATAAACATTTACCGGAACATCACTAGTCAAAACATTTTCATCCAAAATCTTTAAAAGCAGTAAAAATATAATTTTAATATTAATCTCTTTCTTTTACTATTATGTATCTTTCAGAGCTGAGTTTTCATTTGTTGACATTTGAAACATTATTGTCATGCCCTTTATGCTTCAAAGACTTACCACTATTACAAAATAAAACCCATCAATTTCCTTTTTTCCCCTTACTTATTCATAGCCCCACCTTGCCCCTTTTTAAAACTGCAATTTACATGTAGTTGTGCCAACAGCTACTGAATCAAGTAGTTTGAGCTCTTGTCTGCAGGAATGCTTCTTTTCACAACAGAATTCTATTGAATGTCCTGAAAATAATGGAACCATTTGTTCCCCTCACTTCCTATCAAGCTAGACAATCTTGGAAATGATAAGAAATTTAAACAATAACCTGTATCAATTTCTAATAGAATACACATCAACTCCACTTGGCTATACTATCAAAAAGAATAAACAAATTGAGAAATTATCCATCAATATAAAAAGATAGTGACAAAAGAAAAAAGAAAAAAAAAACACTGAAAAATTTTTGGTTGAGGTATAATGGAATATGATATTTAAAGTAGGTAATTAAAAATGTAAGGTAAGCTGATTTAGTAAAAGGGGAAAATATCCAGATCGTGTATCCAGATTAGGTAAAAATAAAAGCTAGTAATATTTTGCTTGTAAGAAAAATTCAAATGTGATTCAGGCCAAAAAACTTGAGGCAAACCTAAAGAAAAGAAGGACAATAAGACTACTATTAAATAAGATGAATTCAATGAAAAAAAAAGAGAAAGTAAATTTCAAATGGGAAAACTAGACAATCACATATCTTTAAGTGCCCAATAATCAAGCACCACAATATACAAAAAAATGTAAGTTGGATATCCACTGGGAAATAGACAAATATGATTATAGAGGGAAACTTTAATGGATCTCTATAACTAAGTAACAGATTAATCATATAAGTAACATTAATCACATAAAGTAACAAGAGTATAGAAGTGATGAATATAATGCTAAATTTTAGTGCCATACACAGCACATAATTCACTCTTTCAAGTGTACCATGATATTTTACACAAATTAAACATATATAAACCAAAAAGGAAACTTTACATAAGCATCTCAAATAGAAATCATGCTGGCCACATTTTCTGGATACAATATAATAATAAAAATAAGCATCAACTGAAAATATTTAAACACAAAAACCTAAAACTTTGTCACTCATAATGGCTTCTTCAAAATAACTTTTAAATTAAAAAAGGACATTAGAATTCAATGGTACACTATTTGTTTTGTACTATTGAGAATGATATTGAGTTATTCTAATGGCATAGCTTTATAAATATAATTATATACTATCGTTTTTGCTTAAAATATGAAACAGACAAAATCTTTGGATTCAGAATATATTTAGAGTATTTTAAATAACCATGAAAATAAAAAATTTATTTATATTAAGAAGAATTTAGCAAATTAAATAGATTAAAGATAAATGAATAAAAATAAGTGACCTTTCTGTGAACTAGCCATAACCACAAGAGGATGTGATAAGAGATAATCGTAAGTCATACTAATATTCCATAACATAAAATACCTGGGAAAAAACCCAAAGAAGAAATGTGTAGAACCCATGAGAAGTTAATTATAAAACTTTATTCACAATGTGAAAGAAGTCCTAAATAAACAGAGATATCGTATTCCTCCATGGGAAGTCCAGTCAGTCCTTTCACATTAAATGTACTCAAAATGCTTATTCCAATAAAAATCTTAACTTTTTTGATATCTCAGGAAACTGCTCATGCTCATTAAGGGGGAACAAACAGGAAAAATATACAAAATTTTAGAGAAGAACGATAGAAAACCCTTGCCAAAAACAGTTGCTTAAATAATACACAATTCACAATAACTAAAAGTAGTTCAGGTACTACAACAATTGAGAGACAGCAATGAAACAGAACTGATCACTGCAAACAGAGACATCTAGAAGATGAGAGATTTAATATTTCATACCAGTGACGATAGAATGACTTTTCAAAACGTGGTATTAAGACAATAGGGTACATTTTCAGAAAAAAAGTCATCATGATATATAAAAATGAACTGAAGGTTGATCAAAGAGCTAAACAGAAAATAAGATAATAAATATTGGAAAATATCAACATATATCCAACTGATCTTGGGATGGAAAGTTGTAAACATCCTTCTGGTTTCAGGAAACTAAAACTAAACTAAAGTAAGAAATTGAAATGTCGAACCACATAAAATTTAAACTTAAGTGTCATTAGTAATTACCATGGAACAAGGTCAAAGGTATCAATCAACAAATGGGAAAATTTGCAGCATATAACAAACAAGGCTTTGGAAAAACATAACACGTCCATAATAAAAGCAAAAAAATCACTGAAAGGTAATTTAGAAAGAAGAAATTCAAACGACCATAAAAATAAAAAAAATTATATTCAACCTTATAAGTAATCAAAGGAAAAATACACCAATATCAACAAGAGTTGAGATATTATATAATTTTGGCTATCAGTTCAGCAAAAGTTTGTTAAAAACTAAGATATAATACCCAATTCTTATGAGAATGTGGTGATAGAATTATGGAGACTTTTATTTTTTTTCTTTAAATAGTTTTATATATTCATGTTTTCAATAATGAGGAAAATGTTACTAGAATAAAATCACATTTTTGTATATTGGAAGCATCTGTAAAGTAATATGAGAGAAAATGCTTTTCAGTTTTAAGTATAAATTTTGCAATTCATTTTTGTTTTAAACCTAACAATGAAAATGGTAAAATGTACCTTAAAAAGAATCCAGAGGAGGATGTAGTTTTTTCTCAAATACTTCAGGGTCAAAGGGCAACATAGTCTATAGCTGGGAGATGAATGGACCAAGGTGAAATGTGGATTTGTGTCCTAGGTTCCCCGCCCCACCCTTACACCAATCCCACCATTTAGGACAAACCATTTAAGTCTCTGGGCATCACATCCCTCTTCCGAAATATGGGGATAATCATTCTTGTCCAGATATGAAGATAAAATATAATAATACATTAGAAAGCAACATTAAAAGCTATCAAACAGTTCATTCTCAAGCCATTCTTATTGTACTCATGGAATTATGTATAGTTCTAATTTTGTCAATTTTTCTTCTACTCAATTAACTTGTGTCGAGGGCAGGAGCATTCCTTCTACTTTCCATTTTCATTTTGTGAGTCCAATACCATTTTTGTATGCTATAGACAATCATACATTTATTTATTCAGAAAACACTTCCCTACTGTTTCTCTGTGAATTCTACATATTTGTATCTTACATTCAATGAGATGTTTTTCCAAAAAATTTAATGTTCCAACATGTGATACTGTTTTTATTTATTTATTTAATTTAGTATTTTTAAAATTTTTATTTATTTATTCGACAGAGAGATACAGAGACAGCATAAGTAGAGCAGCAGGCAGAGGGAGAGGGAGAAGTAGGCTCTCTGCTGAGCTGGGAGCCCGATGTGGGGTTTGATCTCAGGACCCTGGGATCATGACCTGAGCTGAAGGCAGCTGCTTAAAACTGACTGAGCCCCCAGGTGCCCCATGATACTGGTTTTAATGTAACCTTCTTTAGCCACTGCAGAATTACTGTCTGTCTACAATTTTACAATGGTGGAAACACTTCTATACTTTTTAGAAAGTGCAACAATCTTGACAGATTTTCTCCACTTAGGTCCTGAGGTAGCAATGATATTTAATGAAAGGTCCCAAATGTTTTCGGTGAGAGTATACAGAGAGGATATGAATAGAAAGGAAGCTTGCATAGATTTTGCTAAATCATGGTAACTTTCTTTAAGAC
Organism: Potos flavus; assembly: GCA_028534135.1. Taxonomy (NCBI): domain Eukaryota; kingdom Metazoa; phylum Chordata; class Mammalia; order Carnivora; family Procyonidae; genus Potos; species Potos flavus. The sequence continues at coordinate 157,398,218 of CM052898.1, forward strand.
AAAAATGAAGTTTGTCACAACTTTAACCTATTCATTTGAAAGCCCTTTCCAGGATTATGCCTATGAAGGGAAGAATATGAGTTTCTCTCTTCTGGTATGTTTTAGGACCAATAATGGTGGCTAATTGAACTTAATCAGGAAAGATGGGAAAGAAAGTTCCACAGATGAATTTGAGAGAAAATGGTTCTTCGAGCATTTAAAATTCAAGCTATTTTTCTCAAAACAGAAAGGGTCAAAATTGCACAGTCTAGACTTTAGTTATGCAAGAAGAGAGAGCTCCATTGCTTTTACTTCAACTAGAATTATAAAGATTGAAGGGTCCTTGCCTTGTTGAGCACAGCTGCCAAGATGCCAAAGAACAGCTAAAAGATGCCTCGAATTATTAGTGCTGTGTTGCAGAGGCTGCACTGGATAATACGCAGACAGAATGTTGAAATGACTACTTTCCAAATCGGGAACTCATTATTTCAAACATTATTTAATAAAAAGTTATGAAAATATGCAACTAACCTATTCATTATTATTGATACCACCTCACTAAACCACCC
>CM052898.1:157399265-157444938 GCA_028534135.1 Potos flavus
AGAGAAATTATGTAAAGAAGAAATAATGTAGGTGAAAGTAAGGGAAACTCATGAAGGTAGTAAGTGTTGGGACTTGGATACAGCAAAAGAGAACCATTAATAAGCAATGTTAAAACTGAGATTTGTCCTCACTTTTGAAATAACTAGGACCAAACATCTCATTTGGAGGTAACTGAAACCACAGTAGGTAATGATATTATTTTATAAGAATGTATAGGAAGGATTCCTAATACTTATAGATGCACTTCAGTGAGTCTCTTAATTGACAAAATTATCTGCATATATTACTATCTAAGTGCATTAGTTTTCTGGGAAGAAATACCATAGTTGTTTGTTCCTTTTTGTTTTTAGATTCTCAAAGGGATCTTTGACCAAAGGAGAATAAGAAAAATGACAGTGAATGCAGAAGAGAGCTAAGGATAGACAGTGGAAGAGGATCACCAAATGAATGGAGAAGTAAAATTCAAAGACAAAGAAACTGGACCAAGAGAGTGCGGTCCCTATCTTTCTTCAAGGTCCCTATCTTTCTTCAAGCGCAAGAAAGTTATCTTTGAGTCTAATGGAAGAGAAGGCATGGATGGTTAATCGTTAACTTTGTCAATTACTCCTACATTTAGCAAGCTAAAGTTTCAGTGATCAGTAGACTCCAGTTTAAAGATATGATGACAGTGGCCACAGGAGCTTCACGGAGTGGTAGTGGTGGAAGTCAGGCTTTGGTGGGAAAGGAGTTAATGGGAGGGGAGGAGACGGTGGCAAGAAATAAAAATTGGTTTTCTTCTAGAAGCTGGCTAAGAAAAGGAGTGAATAGGACTAGATATAAGGGTTGTTCAGGATCATGACAGTCTTTTCTGTTTGCTTGTTTTAAGGATGAGAGTGATATGATCTTAATAAATTTATTCGATGGAGTCATTAAATAAAGAAGTTAAAGTGAAAGTTGAAAAAAAGAATGAATAATAAGCAAGGTTCAGATTAGAATGAGGCAATTGTAGGATCCAGAGCAGCGATGGAGGTCAGCTTGACTATAAGATTGGATCGGAGGAGAGTAGCTGAGCAGTTTAATATACAAGAGTCAGAAGAGGGGAGGGAGCTTCATTCCTGGGGGTGTCTGAATTCCTAGTAAAGAATCATCCTGAGAGCACAGGGGACAGGGACAGAGACAGAGTTATGAAAAGGGTGGCAAGCTACGCTCAGGCTGCTTAGGAGAACTGGAGAGAACACCAACCACTGGTAAAAAAAAAATGCCAACAAATGGTAAGAAAAGCTTTGAGGAGAGGCTAAGTGTCCAAATTACATTAGAACTAAGACTTTACAGTAGTATCAATTAGAAGAGCTTATGCAAATGTCTGAGGCAGCACTTAGCTCTAGGAATATAGGAGGCTGACCAAAGGGCTGATACAGGTCTGGGGCTTTGTAGGAAAAGGCACTGTCCCCATTCCTAGTGTTGTTAGTTCTCTCCCTCTCTAGGTTCTGGAATGCTATCCCCTACCAACTATTAAATGACTTTGCCCTCGTAGTTCTCTCTCTCTCTTTTTTAAATTTTTTAAAATTTTTATTTATTTATTTGACAGAGAGAGAGACAGCAAGAGAGGGAACACAATCAGGGGGAGTGGGAGAGGGAAAAGCAGGCTCCCCACTGAGCAGGGAGCCCCATGTGGGACTTGATCCCAGGAGCCTGGGATCAGGAGCTCAGCTGAAGGCAGACGCTTAACGACAGCTACCCAGGCGCCCAGTTCTCTCTCTCCTTTTTAAAATCAACTCTTCCTTCTGCTGGTTCATTCTCATTGGTCTAATTCCATTAAAGTCCCTGTTTTAAAAACAAATCTCCGTGGCCTGCTCTAGCTACTTTTAATCCTCTTCCTGAAAGAGCTATTTCCTGCAGAGTTTTCACTTCCTCACCTCCCATTCTTTCCTTTCTCATTACTATTTTACATTACATTTTTTCCAGATTTATGTATAAAATTTTATTTAGTATTTTGAATAACTATGTGCACATAACTCAAAGATATTAAAGTATATAGAAGACTTTCTTCCTCCTATTATTGTACCCTACTTCAGTTTTCCTCCCTGTAGGCAACCACTATTATCTATTTTTTAAATATATGACTTCATACATAGGTTCATTTTTCTTCATTCTTTAATAAATGATAACATACCATGCACACCTCACTGCAACTTTTTCTCTTTAATATACTTTGAAAATCTTTTCACGTTAGTACATAGAAAGCTGCCTTAATAATTTTAACAGCTGGAGAGCATTCCATTGAATGAATGTACATAGTTTATTTGGCTTGTTTTCTATTCACAGGTATTTATAGCGTTCAGTTGTTTACCTGTATACAAAACTGCAGGGAGTAACTTGGAACATAAATGATCTTTCCTAAGTGCAAATATATCTGTAAATAAATTCCTTGGACTGGAATCGCAAGGTCACCAGTCTTTGTTCAATCTTTTATCACCACCATTTCAACTGAAATAGCTCTTATCAAGGCCAAATAAAATTTCAAGGTAATTCTGTATCTTCACATAACTTAACTCTTCTACAGCATTGGACATAGCTGTTCCTCACTTCTTCCTTCTTAAAAATAGTTTCTTCTTCTGGCTTCCATGATACTACATCCTTCTAGATTTTCCCCTATTTCACTGACTGCTCCTTCTCAGTTTCCTTTTCTGGCTCCTACTCTTTCCAGTGTCCCTATTTCGGATTGTTCTAGAGCTCTTTTCTCAGTCTGATGCTTTAAATACATTTTCTCCTCAAATCATTTCATAAAGCCCCATTGTTCTAAATATCAATTACACAGTAGTAACTTACACATTTTTATCTCCAACTCTGACTTTTCCCCTAGGCTCTGTCACAACTACTCTTGTGATGCTTGCATCCAAAGATCAAATAGGCCGCTTGAAACTTAGTGCTTTTCCTTATTCTTCCCATGTCAGTTGGTGACATTCGCACTCTTTCAGTTGCTCTGATCATATATCCAGGCATAAGCCTTGATCCCTTTCCTTCTGTCAGCAACCACGTCTCATACGTCATGAAGTCTAATCACCTTTACCTCCAAATATATCCAGGGTTTGGCATATCCGCTGCTATCACTCTAGTCAAAGATGAGGCTAGGAAACTAGTAGCTTCCTAACAGCCTCCTTTCTTTCCCTCTTATCTTTAAAAAATTATTTCAACACAATAGCAAGAGGATCCTGGTAAAACTGTTTCCCACTAGAAATGCTTTGCTGGCCTCCTATTGTACATAGAAGAAAATAGAAACTCCATACTATGGGTTAAAAGGCCACCCACTACTTCTGAGAGAAGGAAACACCATCAAGAAGTTGGAGAAATTATCAGGTCAATACAGTCCCCCCGCTTTAATACTCATGTGCACTCATTGATATAATTTTTGCTTATTTATGTTCAGTCCTAGGCTCTGACATTTCTCTTTGCACCTTTTCAAGTGGAAGTAATAATTTCTCTTTTTTAAAGATTTATTTATTTATGTGTGTGAGCAAGAGAGAGCAGGGGTTGGGGGGAGGGACAAAGGGAGAGGAGGAGAGACAAAGGGAGAGGAGGAGAGACTGAGCATGGAGTCCCACACAGGGCTAGATCTTACCCCTGATATCAAGACCCTGAGATGAAACCCAAGCTGAAACCAAGAGCCAGGCAGTTAACCGACTGCACCACCCAGGCACTACTCAAGTGGAAGTAATCATTTCTGTTACAGATGCCAATTCTGAGTTTCCCTACTGTACTTCAAGAGTTCATCACTTTTAGAGCAGAAGTGAGTATTTCTTGTCTAATTTAAGGCTGAGGGAATGGAAAAGCAAGGTTTCTCGCTGTGGGGTACAGAGCTACGGTTCTGTATCAGATCATTACGTATACTTCCCTACGGGTCTCAGGACTCCAACACCTAAGGATTATTAGTGCTTTCAGTTAGTAGCAATCAGGAAGCAACAAACTACATCTTGTTTACTCTGCCTCAAACAGTATCCCTCCCACTTCTTAAATTCATATTGGGAAAAAAAAAGAGAATCCTGCCATGGCCTTTCAAATATCACCATATCCATGTTGTTTTACACTAGCCATTTATTACTAATATACAAGAAAGTGCCCTTTAAAATCTTTGAAGTGATTTCAGTAATAGTTAATCAAAAGACACCATACTTAGTAGATAAGAAAATTCAAACCATCACTCCTCTCATTTCCAGTTAAGAATTATGTCGTAGTTTTGCAAGTCTTTTAAAAGAGATATGCATCCAATTCTAGACTAAAAGCAAAAAAAAAAATTGCTAAGAAAGTTGTGGTGTGTTATTTTTATTAGCAGCTTTATGATAGTCTTTATAAGAAAAATATGCTTAAGAACTTTATAAAATGAGTTAAGTAATACATTTATTTATTTAAAACTGAAAAGGCTGCCTTTACAAATGTGCTGCTGCTCAATCCCAGGCATCTATAAAACTTGCCTAATGAGATAAAGTCTTAAAACTTGCATTATTCTTTAAATCTTCCTTCCAACAGAGCTCTTTATATATTGTTGAAAGGGAACACACCCTTGATAAGACGAAGCTCATTATCTCTGTAATAAGCCTCAGTGGATCAGACTTGACAAAAGGTTCATACTGACCAAAGGAGGTGTGGGGAAATATATTAAAATATCTTGGACAAAATAAGTTGTTTGTTCACATTTGGGAACTCATAAGCTGATACCAGGCAAGTAGAACATTTGTTCTAGAACATCTGAGTTTAATGAACAGTCTACCTAAATCATCGAAAAATACCTCTGATTGGAAATAGTGAATAACTACTTTCATTATGAAGAACAACTTTGACACACAGATTTGAACGGGGTGGAGAGGAGCAAGAACTACACTTGCCTTGGAGGAGACACACAGTGATGATGCTCAAACCTGCCTAGTAGTTATCTGGAGAGGGAGAGAGGGAAAGAGAAGGAGGAACGGCAATTTTAAGCCCAGAGGGATGGAGAGGCTTCCTCAGGTTTGCTCTGGCTCTTGACTGACACTTCTCTCCCCAGTAAAAACCAGCTGAGAGTCTAGTTCTCCCTCGTCAGCAAATACATGGACAAAAGGGGAAACTCAAACGTAAGGATTTACATTTTTGATCACCAAATCAAATTTCAAAGATTTGTATATAAATGGAACCAGAGTGAAACCCATCTTGAACTTGGTTCATTTTCCTGGCTTTTGGTATAGCACACCCACTAAAATTTAGTCAAACTGCAGGGATTACGCAGATATTCCAGAAAAAAATGATATGAGTGGCTGATGACTCTTCCTGCTTCTGTCGTCTTAAATGTTCACTGAACTAATCAGCTTAACTATATTACAATCGTCAAAGTGCCAGGGAAATACTTTACATGCAGAAAACGAAGTCTTCTCAAGGTTTCTTCCAAAGTGCGTGGAAGTGCGTCCTTAGCTCTCATCCAGTGCGCTATCAGAGGTCGCCTCTTTCGTGCAAAAGCCCCATTCAGCATTGGAGGCACCCCAAATGCTCCTCTCTGTATAGATTCTCTCCTCATCTCCTGCATTTCATTTCCTAACTTTCCGGGCTCACAGATGCGGCTTTCCTAGCCGCTTCGGGGACCGGAACCCTATCAACCCTCACTCGGACCCCCTTCCTCATTGCTCAACCGTCCCCCTGAACAAGAAGGCGCCTTCCTTCGTCGGGCAAGACCTGCAGCCGCCCAGACACCTTGCGGCCGCGAGGTGGAAGCTTTCCTACCCTTTACCTCAGTGGTTCGTACCCGCGGGAAATTAAGTTAGAAAACTGCAACCTTCCCCCCCCCCCCCAACTACGCCTCCGCCCGGCTCCTCACATTTCTCTAATCATTTTCCCCAGAATCATCCCACAGGAGGATGGATTCGAAGGCTCTACTGTCCTTCCAGTGCTGAATTCTGGCCGGTGTCCGGTCTCCACCCTAGCGACTCCTCAAGGTAGGAGCGCCGGAAGCCTGAACGCGAAGTGGGGTGTCGCGGACTCCGACCGCCACCCCTCGCCCTTGGGCCTAGGTCGGGCCCCTCCCTCCCAGCCTGGGGCACCTGCTTCGCCCAGGACCACTACTGCTCCCCGCAACGTCGCCCCCAGGGAGCAGAGTGGGGGCCGAGTGGGGAAGGGCAATTCTTGAATTCCAGCGCTGCTCGTTTACCCCAAAGAACTGTCGGAAAGGAATCAGGCTCCAGACCCGCAGGGCTTCCTGGCCCTCCCGCCAAGGACGGACACTGTCCCGGGCTCCCCCGCTCTGCTTCCCCACTTGCGCGCCAGGCTCCGGCGCGACCCGCACACTCACCGAGAGCGCTGCCCCGCAGCAGTCCGGAGCCGGGAAGGCGGCGCTCCAGGTCCGGGGGCGCGCGGGCTGGGGCCACGGTGCGGGGCGCCGGGCGCCGCCGGGCGCACACTGGCGCGTCCGGGCTGCTCTTCCCGCCGCGGGCTGCTTGCGCGCTGCAGGGCTCGGGCGCGGCGCCCGGCTGGGTCCGGAGCGCGGGCGGGCCGTCGCTAGACGCTCGCCCCCACCTCTAACACTCCTTTCTTCTCGCCTTCATCTCTTCCTTCAACACCCCTTTCTCATTTTGCTTCTCTCACTTCCCCCCCGCCCCCTTCCTCCCTCTTCTCTCAGCCGTCTCCTCCCTCGTCTTGCACTGGTGCGTGGTGAAGGGCGGGGGAGGGAAAAAGTCCGGTCTCTTTAACTTGAGTGATACCTTGGAGATTATCTCTTCATGGAATCTGGAAATGACGTGAACACCTTTCCGAAAACATCTAGAATAAAACGACTTCAGTCTCCTTTTCCTTTTGGTTCTCTCTCGTTTGCTCGCTCTCTTTTGATTGAGTGGCTAGGAATGAGGTGAGGTCAGATAAGGAAAGCGAAGAGAGAGTTAGAGGCAGCGGTCTTCAGAAGTGGGACTGAGAACCACCCTTTGAGTGGGCCCAGAGATCTGTTTACCCACAATTTCACAATTCCTCAAAAAATGAGGTGAGGGAAGGATGACAAAGGAGATAGGCAGGGTAATGGGACCTCAGTTTATTCAGGGCTTTATTCTAAGGCATCCATTGTGGTTTATTCTCTGGGTTATAGACTACATCTCTAGTGTTTTGATCTGGATGTGACCTTGAGAAAATACTTGACCTTTCCTGTTGTTGCCCTAAAATCATTTTTCCAGACTAATGTTTTATAGGCCAGGAGACAGTCTCTTCAGCTATAGTCTACCAGGAACTCCCCTAGTAACCCGAGTGCTTCTTGGAAGGTGGCAGTTCTCCAGCAGTGGAACAGGTCTCCAAAGCCCGGAGGAGTGGGACAGACTTTTTGCACAGAGCACTAACTCCACAGTTCACAGATTGTCCCTCCCAGGACTGTTTCACCCTGGGCCTGCCTTTTATATCCTTTTCCCCAGAAAGGGACTCCTGTTACTGAAGATCCTTTCTGCCCTCCCACTTCTCAATACTTTCTGCCTTCCAAAGACCATCTTCTTTATAGATAAAACCTGTATTTTCCCCTCCCATCTTTCTTCTGTTGGTGAGGTCGTCTTTGTTCTTTGGAACCACATATTTAAATGAGATATTGTATAAAAACAAGGAGGGAGAGGAAGAGAGAATCCCAAGCAGACTCTGTGCTGAGCATGGAGCCCCACACATGATGCTTGGCACTTAGTTGCCAAGAAATGTTAGCCAAATCATTATGGGTAATGATGTCAGATTATCAGTGGCATTTATTTCATGTTTTTATTCTTTCACATAATTCTGAAAGAAGGAAACTTGACTCTCTCTGCCATTATTTGCACAGTTTCAGCGCTTGTCTCTTATTAATTTATGACTATGTGGTAATGGCTACTCATTTAGGAAAGCATAGTGAAAATAATCACAGAGGAAGTCAAGATTTATAGCTTTCCTAATAGAACACAGTAATTTCCCCAGAAGATATAATATTGACCCACCTGGATTTTACACTTGTATCCAGAGGAATTTGTAACAAATCTTGCAGATGACAGCCAAAGGAAGAGTCCAAGGTTATGCCACCTCAACAAACAGATGGGGAATGTATCTACCTTCTACACAGAGGAATGTTCCCAGATGCCATGTGTGGACTTGTGCAATTGGAGTTACCAATTCTCAGGTACACCTGGGAGTAAGTTATGTATATTAGTTGAAGATATGGGAAAGACCTTACCTATAATACAAGAGGGGGGATCTAAGGTTTCAGTTGTTTCTGCTATTGCAGCTGCAGCAAACAAATTTGCTTAGGTATCAGTCATGAAAATCTACCTTGCATACTGCAACAGGATGTTGTACCCAAGAGCTATTCCATTTGCTATTTAGTTCACAGATACTTAACCCAGTAGCAAGACACAATCATAGCACTCAGTGAGGGTTATTCTGAGTAACTAGAGGATGAGTAACTGGGCTGCTTCCTTAGATATCCTACTACATCTTAGAAGTCTGAGTTTCAGTGAGAAAAAGACCAGAAGCTCAGTCAGTTATTAATTTCATTGCTTTTAGGTTGTTTAAGATGAATTAAATAATCACAGACAAGTTCTTTTCAAAAGCTTAGATGAAAGGTCCAGAAAGTATCAGTGCTTAAATATCTTGTTTATTTTTTAATCTTAAATATGCAGGGACATGTATTAATAGGCAAGATGCTAATAATCTATTTCTTGAGATTTTGCCAGTAAAGAGATTTTCATTAAGGACGAATTGCATTATTTTGATACTATTGATTGGTCTCAGTTTAAGACTAAGTTGAAGCTCCCTTGTTCCTTTCCATTAAGCTGACTGCACTGTTCCAAACTACAAAAGCCAGACATAAAGTGTAAAATTGAGGAAAAAGTTGAGAAGTTGTAAAAAGATATAAGTAGTGTAGACAGAATCAACACAAATAGTGCAGGCTTACATAATGTAACCTGCCTTTAATGGTTTATATTTTCCTTAAGTTATTTGCTTACCTACAGAAGATAAACCTGACCTTATAAACCTCACAAGTAAGATCCACTGACTCATTCCATCACATCAAAAGGTCACTTTTTAGGAGCATTATTTTAAGTACTGCTTTTTCTATTTTGGAAAAGATACTGCAGAGTAAAATGATAACTCATAATGCAAATTAAAGCAATCTAATAAACAACCTCTCCCTAAGTTTATGGGAAAAATGTTTTATTTTTTGCATAATAATTTAGATTGACTTCATTCATTCATTAAATTCTTAAGATAATTGCTCAGTTCTTTTGGAAAGAAGTCAAATGAAAAAGGTATTTATTCCAGAGGTTGAATGCATATAATTGAATAATTCCATAACATGCAGGGGAAGACTAGAATGGGAAATAATCCCATTATAAAATAATGCTTATTTTCTTGTAAGTAGAAAATATCCTTAGGCAACTCTTAGGAGAATACCGTAATACTTAGAACACCAACAGAAAAACTGGGTTCATAGTTTAGATTGGTTCTTTTATACATAAATCATTAAAATTCTCATTCTAGTTAGCTAAATTCATGAGTTATTTTCCAAACAGGTACAATATGATAGGGCAGAAAGACCACTTAACTAGAAGGTTGCTGGTCTGTCTCTCTGGAACAATCTTACCATAAGTGAATTGGGCACAGTTTATTGGGCAGAAGAGTACTGAACAAAATAAACATAAACACTTAAATGATATCCTTATCTGTTACCAAGTTGTTCTTTGGGTCCACAACTGAAAGAATAGCAGCATGGGGTTTTGCACACTAGGTGTAATATGAATGGGCAGAAAAGTTGAAGACTGTGTGAGTATAAAGACAAGTAGTTATCCCATCTACTATGATCGTATGATGGAAGAATAACTGTTTATCACATTTAGTTAAAGAGATATGAACAACATGAAACTGCTATGTATTCTAACCCTCCAACTAACAGATAGTCAATATTAATACAGTTTCTTAATAATTTTGATGCTATTCTCAGGTATTTTGTCATTGTGTTTTACCTTTAGCCATTATTTATATTAGCCTTAATATTTTCAATACCACTTCACAATTTCTCATTTAGTCTGTATTTCTTAAGACAACAGGAAAATGGCAGTTCTCTCTCTGTACTCATGAGAAAATTATGCATAAGTCTCATAAAGAAGCCTTGCATTAGAGCTGAACTAACTTGACTCAATTTCTTCTGGCCATTAACCAGTTTGGTGACCTAAAGAAGATATTTAATTCCTTCCAGTTTCAGCTTCCTAAAATTCCAGGTGGGATTAATGTCAAATCTATCTCTAGAAGTTATCCTGAGTATACTGAGATATACTATATAAACTTTCATAGAAAGAATAAAGTATTACACAAGGGAAGATCAAGTTGATGTAAAGAAAATTAGCAAGGAAATCAGAACAAAACCATCAGATTTTGACACTTTATGAAATATCTTCAAGATTACTAATCTTTGGATCAGAATCTTATCATGTCAACACATAAACCAAATATTAAAGAGAAGATATTTCATAGAAGCTTCTGGATAGCCTGAGAAGGTGCTTTGCATGCATGTGTAGCGGTGAGGACTCAGTCAATCAGAGTACTGAATGGCAACATTGAGAAAAAAACAGTATGTAAGATAAACATGGCTTTCTCTCTTGTCCCTGCAATGTCCTGCTGGTTATTTCTACATAGATGTAGTGATAGAGATGATGCTGGTAAAAACAAGGATGCTTTTGAAAAATCAAGGTAAAACCCTCTGCTGGATCATTGCCAGTTTTTTTTTTATATACTTTTTTTTTTTTAAGATTCATTTATTTATTTGAGAGAGAGAGATTACAAGCAGGAGGGGCCGAGGGAGAGGAAGAGAGAATCCCAAGCAGACTCTGTGCTGAGCATGGAGCCCCACACAGGGCTCAATCTTAGGACCATGAGACCATGACCTGAGCTGAAACCAAGAGTCAGATGCTTAACTGACTTCACCACCCCGATGCCCTTAATAAGATATGTAAAACAGGCTCTACTGTAATTAATGTCTACTACTGGAAATTTACCAAGACAAAAAAGTAGACTGTGTGTTTAAAATGGAACAAAATTACCCCAAAACATTAGTAGTCAGGAGATTGATATGTGTCATTGATGGAGAACAAATTGTGATTACTAAAAATTAATATGTTTATTATGTTTTTGTATGTATGCTTCTTCTTATGAATGTGAAATTAGACTAACTAGCTAACAGCTTGGTAAAGCGATTGATAAATTATTATTGCTTAATTAAGTACAATTCTCAAAGGATTTTAATACAATTTGTTCAAAGCTTCATGTTAATTTTGTAACCATTTAAAGTGCCTTAATAGTAATAGTCCAAAGGTGAAAACGGCCCAAAGCAGCAGTTGATTACTATGAGTAAGCCTGCTGTTATAACTAGAGTCCTACTAAGACTGACAAAGTAGTCAAATTTCTTTGAAATTGGGTTCACCCAGAAAGAAATTTTCCGAGAGAGAAAATCTTTTAATCATTTTTTAATTACAAATATTTCCTTATATTACCTTAAAAAGCACATATTTACGTATGTAATAGTATTTGTGAATTTGTTTTACATATGTGTTTATACTGCTTTGGGATGGAGACTCTTCTCCCAAACATTTAATTATTTTTTTGTATGATACCTCCCACTGTGTCCATCCCATTACTTCATCATTTGTTACACTCTGTTGCAATTTTGGGGAGGGGTTGTATATTTGTCTCTTTTCTTCCAGACTCTGAGCTACTTTAAAGAGAAACTTTGATTTTTCTTTGCTTACTCTTAGTAATTTGCCTAGTGCCTAGAAATTGGAAAATACTCAGGAATCTTTAAAATGTATGCATGAATATATCAGGTATATATATTTAACTTTTATAATAAATTAAGCCCATTAATTTCTGTTTTTCAAAAATGGTATTTATTGAATGGTATAAGTTATTCAGTGCCTTTTACAGAGCTATCTAATGATGCTATATAAAATATCTCTCCTTTCTCTTCTCCCACTGTCCCTCCATGTTGGAGGTATTTTCAAATGTTTGGTCTTCTTTGGATATGCGTTAATAATTACACCTGGGACACAGAGGCTCTGTGTGCCAGGTTGTGCATACCCAAGAATGGGCTTCATTAAAATTGATGGGTCAGTGAGCTATGTATGCCATGGAAAGAGAATCTATTTTCTGGGGCTGTTCAATTCCTACCTGAAAAGAATCTTCCAGTCTGTTTCAGAAGGCATTCTGGAAATAATAGAGGGTAAGGGAACTGGGGATTCTAGGTTTTATTATGTAAATTTTCACTTAATCTTTCTGCATGGTGCCTTGCATCTCTTGTTTTCTGTACAGAACATCTCTGGTGCAATTTTCCTAGAGAATAAATCTCCAGTTGCTCTCCTGGAGTGAAGATAGAGAAATTATTGCCTGGCTACAATGTGTGGTCATGGACCTAGCCATAGCTTTCTGCTACACTTACAAGACTTACCAACCAACACAACTGTTTTCAGTACTGTGCTTCATCCACTTCTAAGATGCCTTGTGCTCTCCAGTTCTGAGCCTTTCATGGGTGTGGAGGGGGCAAGCCTCTACTCATCTATCCGCTTTCAGATTTCTCATCTCCTAGTAAAATATGGAAATTTCGTGTCTGTTCTCCTGTTGTTTTTTTCCTTGTGGCTTATCTCCATTTTATTTAACTGCCATTTTAGAAGGGATGTTATGGATAAATGCACAACTACATGTGTTTAATTAACCTCTCAGAGTTAAAGGAGGATCTCTCTGTAAAATAGGCAAATGCTTGGCACTAAGTATTATGTATTATTATATACTATGCTTTTTTACAATATGGTATTACAATATACAAAAATTACATGTCATTTTGCCCTTTTTATTGTCATATTTTATTGCCTATTTATCATAACTGAAACTGTTCATTTTTTAAGTTGATGGAATAATAATAAAGAATTATTTGTCTTCAGTTGCATATGTTTTTCTTGTTCTTCTGCTTTTGGAGACTCCAATTTCTATTTGTCTCCTATTTTCTGTACCTCTAGCTCTATTTTCCTTTCACTTTAACTTTCTTTTCTAAATGGTGATACCATAATGAGAGAGTTATATTATTTTGTAATAATATACATTTGGGTTTTACGTCAGTTGTTTTTGATTATTCTCTTTTCCCCTATGTTTTCTTCTATACAATGAAAAGTATTTGCTATTCTATAACTGTTTGATATGTAATAGAAAAGAAAAGCTTCATGATCTCAGGGTCATGGGATTGAGCCCTGTCAGGCTCTGTGCTCAGCCAAGAGTCTGATTGAGATTCTCTCTCTCTCTCCCTCTCCCTCTGTCCCTCTTCCTCCTCATGCTCTCTCTCTCCATTCTCTTTCTCTCTCTCTAAGATAAATAAAAAATTCTTTTAGGAAAATGCCACATCCTTGAGCCCTTACTCCTTATTTTCCCCATTCCATTCCCTTGTTCTAGGTAACCACTAATCTACTTTCTATCTCTATAGATTTGCCTATTCCAAACATTCAGTGTAAGTGGATTATACAATATGTGGTCTTTCGTGACTGCCTTCTTTCACTTAACATTTTTCCAAAGTTCATCCATGTTGCAACATGTATCAGTACTTCATTCCTTTTGATTGCAGAACAGCATTCCATTATATCAGTTTACTACATTTATCTATTCAGGAGATGAAGACATCTGAGTTGTTTCCAGTTTTTAACTGTTATAAATAATGATGCTATAAACACTTGTGTACAAGTATTTGCACAGTCATATGTTTTCATTTCATTTCTTTCTAGATATAGGAGCAGAATTGCTGGCCATATGATAATTCTATATTAACCTTTTCAGGACCTTCCAGATGCTTTTTCAAAGCATCTGCAGCATTTTCATCCAATATGAGGGTTCTAATTTCTCCATACCCTTGTCAACCCTAGTTATTATCTGACTTTTTGATTATAACCAACATACTGTGTACAATGTGGTACTTCATTGGAATTTTGATTTGCATTTTACTAATGATTTACATTTTACTAATGTGCTGAGCATATTTTCATGTACTTATTAGCCATTTGTATATCTTTGGAGAAGAATTCACTCAGATCCTTTGCCAATTTTTAGTTGTATTTATTTGGTCTTTTGTTACTGAGTTGTAAGAGTTTTTATATATTTATATATATTTATATATAATATATATTTATATTTTATATATTATCAAATAAGGATATATGATTTCTGAATATTTTCTCCCATTCTTTGGGTTGTTTTTTAAATTTCTTGGTTGGTATTCCCTAAAGTTTTAAATTTTTATAAAGTCCAAATTAAAAGGCCATGTGATACTGACCCACATGAGCAGTTTAACTCTCCAATAAATTGTGTATTGTGATAAAACAAACAAACAAAAAACTCTTGCTTTTGGTGTCATATCTAAGAAGGTTTTATCTAATCCATGGTCTATGAAATTACTCCTCTATTTTCTTCCAAGAGTTTTAGGCTTGTATCTCTTATATTTAGGCATTTAAATCATTTCGATTAGTCTTTGTATATGGTATGAGAAGAAAGCACACCTTCCTGTCTCCTCGTTCAAAATGAATATTTAATTTTTGAAGCAGGAAATGATTTAAAATAAATATGTTATTGTTGTTTAAATATTAATTACTTAAGAAATTTTAGAACAGGATACAAGAGAATATAAAAGTATCTAATGTTGAATTTTTAGAAAACATGATTATAACTTCGCAAACAAAATAACTGTAGTGTCATTAGAATAAACTATTTCAGACTTGCTTTGATGTATTCAATAAGATAACTTTCAGCTAATTTTCTGAATGAAACATACAGAGAAACTCTTCTAAAGAAGAGTTCCCACTAATTTACAGTAAATAGCACATTCCTAATTAAATAAAAACATAGCCATAATATTTATTGTGCATCCTTCATATAATACTATATAATTAAAAAACATTTGATACACAATTAGAGAAGTTGACTTTGTAGGACAATGTTTGTGATCAGATGATTAGTATATACCATTTCAATGGAAATATGAACTTTTTTTTATCTAGTCTGTGGCAACTACATACACAATTTGGACGGATTTTAAATGAATGTAAAACTGCAGCAATGCTTTTTTATTTCACACAAAAGTCATTTGCAATTTACTTGAAGGCAAGTAGCCATATCTTTGATATTCACCAGCTGCAACATGGTTCTGACAGACTTCACCCCAGGTTTAATGTCTATATTATGCATATTAGAATTTAATAGGCAAGTATATACATAAACTTTCACACATTAATTTTTTATATGCATAATAATTTATCCATAATAAAAGCCAAGAACACCCATTTAATATGGACAGTTTAAAAATTCATAATCATGTTAGCTGTTAGGCAAATCAAAGTAGTCAATGAAAATCTGTGAAACTTTTGGATTAACTAAACTATTAACATATAAATTTGCATATGTATCTGATGATCATAATAATAAACTCAAGAGTAGTCATATACCATCCAAAAATTTACAGCATGATGAAATGGATTAATCACGCGCCACTGGATAACTGAGTTTTGTTTGACCTCTGTCACCCAGTTATGTAGCTTTAAATCTTAGTTTGTTCTTCATTAAAATGAGGAGGGTAGATTCATTGTTCTCTAAGGTTTCATTCTGCTTTAAATTTTTATGATTCCATTGAATTTACCATTACTTGACTGGTTTGTATTTGCATAGAATTATGATATTTGTTTTCTCATAATATTTGCCTTGCAACTAAAACAACTGCACACTAGGAGGGCACTGTTTCATCAGTTTAACAAGTCTTTTCTTGTGTGGTTAAGAGTCATAGATTATGGGATTCTTTTCAGCTTTCTTTTTTTTTCCTATAAAAATTTAAATCTCTGAAGAGTAACTGCAAAAAAAGCTTCTCATTTTTACCTTCAACAAAGTTGTGGAGGTACCTTGTTTCCAGAAAGAAAACATTTATTTTTATCTATCATAGGTTCCTAGAGAGTTCAGAAGATGGTATGACACTTTCTTTACTTTTCCTGTTGAGATTTTCTTAGTTTGATAAGAGGCAATCTAGGGGCCTTTTCTCAGTCTAAGGAATGACTCCCTTTTGTCAAAGCTGGAAGGTTGAGGAGGGGATTGGGCAATAGGAAAAGGATTTACAGAGAAAAGGAAATCCTTGCCTGCTTCATGCTAGTTGGTACTGTTTAAAAAGATAGAAATATCATTCTGAGTATTATTTAAAGAGCTTCTAATGCCCCTATATAATTAAGATCCTTTCCCATTATATCAAATTTAACAGTTATCAAAGACTATTTAATAGAATTCTGGTTTTATTTTTAAACTTGAAATGACACACCTAAATCAACTTAAACATTTTTTGTTTTTTTTCCAAGACTTTGGATGATGTTGCATTTCATTCTTGGACATCTGGCTGCCATCCAAACCCTGACTGACAATCTTTTGATAGCTTGAGTACTTCCTTTCTGTTCCTTTCCTTTTTTTCCCACTTGCATCCCCACTCCCTTTTCCCTTCCTTACTTCCTTCCATTTGCTGTGAACATTTACTTTGTGGTTAATCCTTAATACATTTAATATCTAAATAATTCAGCTTCTCCCTTTTGAGAAAGGACTGCCTTTAAATTTCACATGGCTTTGCAGAAGTTAAAAATATATAAGAAAAACAAACTAAGTTAGTAAAAGGAAGAAAATAGAGATCAATTTATGATGAGCCAAGAATATAAAATGGGGAAAAGATAATCTCTTCACTAAACAATGTTGGAAAAACAAAATAGCAAAATGCAAAAAGAATGAAATTAGAACCCTATCTTACCACATATACAGAATAACTCAAAATGGATTAAAGACTTGAATGTAAGACTTGAAACCATAAAACTCCTAGATGAAAACACAGGGGCTAAGTTCCTTGACATGGCCCTTGGCAGTGATTTTTGGGGGAATTCGACACCAAAAGCAAAGGCAACACAAGCAAAAATTAACAAGTGAGACAACATCAAACTAAAATATCGTGCACAGCAAAGAAAACCATCAACATAATGAAAAGGAATCTATAGCATGAGAGAAAATATTTTCAAATCATATAGCTGATAAGGGGTTAATGTCCAAAATACATAAAGAGCTCGCACAGTTCATTAGCAAAAATTCAAATGATGTGATTAAAAAATGGGCAGAGGAGATGAAGATGTTTTCCCAAAGAACACATACAAATGGTAAACAGGTACATGAAAAGATGTTGAACATCACAAATCATCAAGGAAATGCAAATTAAAACCATGATGAGATATCACCTCATACCTGTTACAATGGTATCAAAAATACAAGAAATAAAGTGTTGGCAAGAATGTAGAGCAAAGGGAAAACTTGCGCAATGTCGGTGAGACTATTTCCGTAGTGCAGACTCCATGGAAAATGATATGGAGGTTCCTCAAAATATTCAAAATAAAACTACCTATGATCCCACTTCTGGGTATATGTCTAAAGGAAACGAAAATAGGATCTTGAAGAGATATCTGCACTTGTATGTTTGTTGTAGCATTATTTATGACAGCAAGATATGGAAATAACCTAAGTGTTTATGGATGGATAAATGGATAAAGAAACTGTGACATATATATACAATGGAATATTATTTGGACATAAAAAAGGAAAGAAATCCTGCCATTTGCATCAACATGGATGAATCTTGATGGCATTATGCTAAGTGAAATAAGTCAAACAAAGAAAGACAAGTACCACATGATTTCACTTATATGTAGAATCTGAAAAAGCTGAACTCTTGGAAACAGACTAGAATGGTAGTTACCAGAGGCTATAGAGTGGGGGAAATGGAGAGATATTGATCAAAGAATGCAACCTTTTGAATAAGTTAAATAAGTTCTGGGGATCTAGAGTTATTATGCAACAGAGTAATTATGGTTAAGAATACCTAATATATACTTGAAAGTTGCTAAAAGAGTAAATCCTAAATGTTCTTACCACAAAAAAGAAATGGTAGCTATGTGACATGATGGAGTTATTAGCTAATACTGTAGTGGCAATCACTTTGCCATATATGTGTATCAAATCAACGTGTTGCACACCTGAAACTTACACAGTGTTATATGTCAGCTAAATAAGAAAGAAGTTAAAGACATGGCAGGATCACAACTATACATCATAAAATATCTATTATTCAATATAATTTTAGTACTGAATGATGTTCAGTACAGAATGATGGCATTAAAGTTTTTGAAAATCAGTAATTCACATATGGATTTACTCATCCATTCATTTATTTATCATCCAATGTGTATTGAGTATCTCCTATGTCAGTTATTGTATTTGTATTGTAGCAAAATAGAGGAAATCACAGTTCCTACTCTTGAGGCGATTAGAGTTGTTACTATCCAAACTCTTTTTTTTAACTAAAAAAAGTGAGGAAAAGTAAAATTGAGTAAAATTGTATTGTCTGAACATTCTGGACAATAGACTTTATTGTGTACTGCGGCCGACATTGTTAGTTATCTACCCCAAACCTGTCCTCTCCTTTTTTTTTCTATGATTGTTTGATTTTGCCTGAGACAATGAGCACAACCCTTGGCAATGCATAATGTTTGGTTTAATCCAATTTCTAGAATACTGTTTTCTGCTTTCTTGATTTCTCTTGCAGCCAAGACTGGCCAATGAGACCAAAATGACAGTATATGGAGGGACTTCTGCAAAGGTTTTTCCTTTCTTGACATGAGGAACAGTGGCGGCCTGCTCTTTTGTCCCCATTTTTTCTATCCTGAAAAAGACAGGTATCCAGACCTGCAGCAGGCATATTGTGATCATAATCTCTTGTTCACGAGAAACAAATTAATACACTAAAGATGGCACAGCAGGGAGATAGAACAATTCCCTGACAATGTTACTGAGCAACTGACCCAACTTCTTCTTACTTTCAAACTTCTTATGTGAGAAAAATAAACCCTATTAGTATAAATCATTATAAATTGGGTTTTCTGTCACGGTGGAACAGGGTCCTAATAGATACCCATATACAAAAGGATCGATATGGATGTAACAGAATAACATATATTAGGGCCAACACTTACAGAGCAAGTTTTGTATTCCTAACAACAATGTGAATTAAGTGAGTCACTGGTAAGAGCTTAGAAATCATTATCACATTAATTTTTGGTTGTAATTGCATTTGAAAAGTGGTACAAAATGTCAAGAATTTATTCTTAATAGGGGGTGTAATCTCTTTTGTAGAGGTCAATGGTAGTTGCTACATCTTAACGTTTTATTTCTTAATATCCCCTCCTTGAGAACTAAAAACAAGTTTATCAACTAAGTATGAAAAAAGTTCAGTCACTCAAACTTTGAAGCTATTTGAGGTCTCTCTGAAATAGGATTTTTAAAAGGAAGGCATTTTATTCTTATTCACTGGGTCATGAACTATTCTTTGTTGATATGATTAGAGATATTTGGGGAAGAAAGGGCAGGAATGCTGATTGCAATAGTGTGCTTAGTTATATAAAGGGAAACACCTGATTTGCATTTTAAATCTTATTCTTTCATAGAGAATATTGATTATGTGAGTCGTTAGAGAACTCTTAACTAAAAAAGTTCTGATTTTATCATCGGTACGAAGGACTCGAGATTTCTATATTTATTTATGCTTTGGGGAGACTAGTGGTCTATAACACTTACATTGTAGTGTTAACTCTGAAGTTTCATGACATAAGTACTTTCACATTTTTGAAAGAGGTAACTGCAGAGAAGCCATTCCCATTTGGAGGACCATTAGTCAGTGAAGATAGGTGACAATTGTCATGGGTATAGGTTGAATGCATACAGAGTTGTTTGTATATTTATTCATAGCTATGATGGCAAGAAAGTTTAATAAGACTAGAAAGAAAACCCCACTATAACTCTAATGTGTTTTATTTTATTTACTGACTCCTGAAGCCTCATGGAAATAAAGTGAAAACTAACTGAAGTTGTTTGGAAATTCCTTTACCTGTAGAATTTAGACCTTTAAGTCAGGAATGCTCACTCCTGCTCTGGGATCATTCTGGCATTCTGTTATTGACACACATTTGTTAAGCATGCTCTCATTGTCAAGCACTGCTCTCATTAGTGAACAGATAATATGCACCACTGCTGGTTGCACACAGCTCAAGCTCATCAGGGAGAAAGCAATAATCACAACAGTAAAGTACAGGTGTGGGCACAGCTCTGCAAGACCATAGAGCAGAGTCCACACTGCATCTGGGGAGGCCCAAAATGGCCAACCATGCTCTTATTTTCCCATCCTCTTCACATTCAAGCCTGACTTCGCCATTTGTGCTCTTGATTCAAACGTATCCCACCTCGTCTAGGACCTTGCAAGCAATAACTGCTGTCACCCTTCCTATCTGTATTTTTAAATGTTTCTTTCTTGTGTTCTTTTGTCCCAAAGCCTAAACATGATCATTATTACCTTACAAATCAAAGACAGCCTGTGATTGGACACTCCACAACTAGTTACTCCTGTCTGCTTCAAGGCCGTGCTTCTCAGTGTTTCAGACTACAACGGAGAGATTTGCTTCTTTTCATTCCACTCAGTTTTCCACATGTGCTATTTGAATTTTTTCTTGACCACTGACCTGAAACTGCTTTATACAAGGTGAGAAATGACTCACAGAGACTAAACTCCACGAAAGTGTGGTTTAATCTGCTGGTTGCATTGTGTATCTCAGCACTCAGAACCCCACCTGAAGCAAAGTTAGAGTGTGATAACAATTGTGAATGAACGAGTGGTATCTTTTCTTACTTTCTGTGGTATTTCCAATACCTCTCCCACTCTCTTTTGGTCATTATTTCCCTGTTTTGTTTTTTTTTTTCTTTCTTTCCTTTCCCTCCCTCCCTCCTTTCCTTCCTTCCTTCCTTCCTTCCTTCCTTCCTTCCTTCCTTCCTTCCTTCCTTCCTTCCTTCCTTCCTTCCTTCCTTCCCTATTCTCCCCTCTCCTCATTATTATTATTATCATCTATCTGACATCTATTTATCTAATTCCAGTATGATTAATATACAGTGTTATATTAGTTTCAGGTATACAATATAGTGACTCAACAATTTTATACATTACTAAGTTTTCAACATGATATGTGTACTCTTAATCCCCTTCACCTATTTCACCCATCCCCCCACTCACCTCCCCTCTGGTAACCATCAGTTTGTTCTCTACAGTTAAGAGTCTGTTTTTTGTCTCTTTCTTTGTTCATTTGTTTTGTTTCTTAAATTCCACATATAAACGAAATGATATAGTAGTCTTTCTCTGACTTATTCACTTAACGTTATACCCTTTAGGTCCATCCATGTTGTCTCAAAGGGTAAGATTTCATCCCTTTTTTATGGGTGAGTAATATTCCACTGTGTGTGTGTGTGTGTGTGTGTGTGTGTGTGTGTGTGTGTGTTACTTCTTTATCTATTCATCTATCAATGGACACTTAATTTGCTTCCATATCTTGGGTATTGTAAATAATGCTGCAACAAACACAGGGCATACATATATCTTTCTGAATTAGTGTTTTCATTTTCTTTGGGTAAATACCCAGTAATGGAATTACTGGATCATATGGTAATTCTATTTTTGATTTTTTTAGGCACATCCATACTGTTTTCCACAGTGGCTGCACCACTTTGCCTTCCCACCAATCGGACACGAGGGTTCCTTTTGCTCCACATCCTCACTAACACCTGTTGTTTCTTGTGTTTTTGATGTCAGCCATTTTGACAGGTATGGGGTGATATCTCATTGTGGTTTTGATTTGCAGTTCCCTGATGATGAGTGATATTGAGCATCTTTTCATATGTCTGTTTGCCATCTATATGTCTTCTTTGGAGAACTGTCTGTTCATGTCTTCTGCCATTTTTAATTGGATTATTTGTAGTTTTGGTGGTGAGTTATATAAGTTCTTTACATATTTGGGATACTAACTCTTTACCAGATGTGTCATTTGCAAATGCCTTCTCCAATTCAGTAGGTTGCCTTTTAGTTTTGTTGATTGTTTCCTTTGCTGTGTAGAAGCTTTTTATTTTGATGAAGTCCCAATAGTTTATTTTTGCTTTGTTTCCCTTGCCTCAGGAGACATGTCTAGAAAAATGTTACTATGGTCGATGTCAGAGAAATTCCTGTTCTCTCTCCTAGGATTTTTATGGTTTCAGGTATCACATTTAAGATCTTAATCTATTCTTATTTTTGTGTATGATGTAAGAAAGTGGTCCAGTTTTATTCTTTTGCATGTAAATGTTGTTTTCCCAACACGATTTGTTGAAGAGAACATCTTTTTCCCATTGCATATTTTTACCTCTTTTGTCATGGATTAATTGACCATGTAATTGTGGGTTTATTTCTAGGTTCTATTGTGTTCTGTTGATCTGTCTATTTTTGTGCCAGTACCATTCTGTTTTGGTTAGTACAGCTTTGTAGTATATCTTGAAATCTGGGATTGTGATACCTGCAACTTTGTTCTTCTTTTTCAAGGCTGCTTTGGCTCTTCAGGGTCTTTTGTGGTTGCATACAAATTTTAGGATTGTTTTTTCTAGTTCTGTGAAAAATGCTATTGATATTTTGATAGAGATTACATTAAATCTGTAGATTGCTTAGGGTAATATGGATATTTTAACAATATTTGTTATTCCAATCCATAAGCATGGAATATCTATATACTCGTGTCATGCTCAATTTCTCTCATCAACGTTTTATAGTTTTCAGAATACAGGTCTTCTACCTCCTTGGGTAAGTTTATTCCTATAGGTATTTGATTATTATTGGTGCAATTATAAATGGGATTGATTTCTTAATTTATCTTTCTGCTTCTTTATTATTAGTGTACAGAAATGCAACAGATTTCTGTATATTGATTTTGTATCCTGCAACCTTACCTGAATTCATTTATCAGTTCTAGTGTTTTTTTGGTGGAATCTAGGGTTTTCAATATATAGTATGATGTCATCTGCAGATTGTGAAAAATTTACTTCTTCCTTACCAATTTGGATGCCTTTTATTTATTTTTCTTGCCTGATTGCTGTAGCTAGGACTTCCATTACCATGCTGAATAAAAGTGGTGAGAGTAGACAGCACTGTATTTTTCCTGACCTTAAGTGAAAAGCTCTCAGGTTTTACAGTTGAGTGTAATGTTAGCTGAGCAAGGAGACTGATGCAAGACTTGATCCCAGGACCCTGGAATCATGACCTGAGCCAAAGGAGATGCTTAACCAATTGAGTCACCCAGGCATCCCTTCTATCTCTTTGTTGAGTGTCTCATTAAAGTCCTGCACTCTTTTTAGAAGTCCAGTGAGTATCTTTATGATGAGGTCCTCTACTCCTTTTGCAAATCCAGGGAGTATCTTTATGATGATTACCTTAAATTCTTTATCTGGTATATTATTTATCTCTGTTTCATTTAGCTCTCTTCCTGTGATTTTGTCCTGTTCTTTCATTTAGGGCATACTCCTCTGTCTCCACATTTTGACTAATTCTCTGTGTCTGTTTCTATATGTTAGGAAAGACAACCATGTCTCCTGCTCTTGAAAGCAGTGACCTTATGAAAAAGAGGTCCTATACTGCCCTGCAGTTCAATATTCCTTGTTCACAAGGACTCAGAGCTTCTGGGATGTCTCCTGTGTGTGTTGTGAATACCATATTGTTGTGGCTGAGCTGCTTTTGCCTCAGTCCAGTCATTTGTAATGGCCCTCTGGCTGTTGTGGGAAGGGTTTTGTCCCCCTGTTGTTAGTGGGCCATTCTGGAGCTGCCTTAGGCTTGAGTTGAGTCAGACCAGGCATTTGCCAGAGAGGCGGTAGCACCAAACTGCTGGACACTTTCTCTGTGTTGTCCCCTGAGAAGCTTTCATTGGTGGGCAGGGCCTGCAGTCAGACCAGATGTCTGCCCCCAGCCCACTGCTTGGGCTGTGGTCAGACGGGTATGTGTGGTTATCTTCCCCTGTCCCCATGGTAGGAGTTTTTGTTGGGGCTTCTTACACAATGCTAGGCTTGTGGTACCACTTTGGGTAGGGTCTGGCCAGGGCATATTGAAGAGGGAAAATCTGCAGAAGCAGGTGGGGGAGGTATGTGCAGCATTAGCCAGGTTTGCTTGGGTTTGCTGTGGGAGGGAACCTGGAGCCGAGGCTTGGTTGGAGGGGATGTGCCTGTAAGAGAGTGCAGGGGTGGGGTGCACTCTTAGCAAGTAGCCAGTGTTGTGGCTTGTGATTTTTAAATTCTTTCTACACTCATGGCTTGAATGGTCTCTCTAAAACATAAAACTGGTGATATTATATCTCCAACTAAAATGTTTCAATGACTCCTAGAGGGTGCTGTATTAGAAAATTTAATACTAACTCTGTCTCAATGGTAAAGTAGATTGACTGGATCATCTCACTAAAATTCAGGCTGTGCCTCATGCACTTTTTTACTGCTTTTCTTTTGATCCTCTCTTCTACTCCACTAGCTTCATTCTTAGGCTGACTTTGTTTAGCTGCAAATGAGACAAGGAGCTTCCTTCTTCAGAGGAAGGGTAGTTCCAGTCAGTTCTCATGCTTTTAAAAAAACAGCTTTTAGCTTTGTGCTGATTGGTCCTTTTCTGAACAAATCCCTTAGGTAATTACAGTGCCTTGACTCATTTAGACCTTGGTTAGTGTCACTCACTGAAGCAACCATAAGAGCAAGGAGTGTGGAATGACCCTGATGGTTGAGATCCATCATGGCCCACCTCTGAACTTGGACTGGAGTGAATCCCACTCAAACTACATAGCTGTCGCATAATAGAGATGAAGTGGGTAGGTGTAGGACAGGCAATCACAATGCCCCTAGAAATGTTGTATATCTTCTGTAAAGGGCATCCTGCCTGCCTATCCATTTTTATCTCTTGAAGAATACTTGTCTGCACTGTTGTTTTATACATGCTGATTTGCTTGACATTCCCTGAGCACATCAGTCTGTTTGCTGCATTTGTACCTATACTGACCTACTCTCTTTGCATGGAATGCAAACTCCTATTATTTATTCAAAAGTGGGTGGAGGCATCAGCTCTATGAAGCCATTTGTGATGTCTCATTTCCTAGGTAGAATTTTTTGATTCCTTGCACACTTCTCTCTTCCCCTTTACTATATAACTGGCATATTGTGTGGCATTTATTGTTTTGCATGTGTAAATTGTAAGCTTTTGGGGGAAGGGAAGTTTTCTTGGTTTAGTTGCCTTGGAATCCCCCAGTACTAGTATGATGTCTGGCATCATAGTGGGTGGAGCTCATCAGAGTCATGAACAAGAAATGCCATTTCCTCTAAACACTTCAGGCATAAGTACATTTCAAAGAAGATGTTTTCCAGTGCAAAGCTTTCAAATTTCCAGTTTCAAGTATATAATTGAGATCTGAAGAAAAGATCTACTTTTAGGTAAGGCAGCACAGATAGAAAAAAAAAATCTAAACTATTTTGGCAAGTAAAGAAGAAAAGGCTATCTAAAACAGATGGAATCTTGGAATGGGTGGTTAGGAAACTACTGATTTCTCACTCTCAGTTTCTTAATTGTTGGGGAGGAACAATAGAAACCCCAGTGAATGTTCTGGGACACAAGCTGGCAGCAAACTTTTCAGTAAGGAAATTATGGAGCAATGATCCTTACTTGTACGAATAAATAAATATATTACTTCTATTTCTGCTGGTAACCAAAGGCTTCTGATTCTCCTTATCTAAATGCTGTCTCTCCCTTGCCCCCAGTAGCAAATAAGTCATTAGATCCCATTCACTCCTCCTTAGAACTGTCTCTCATATTTGTACTTGATGAACAAGGCTCTCTGAAGGGATAGTGAAGACAGAAGTCTTTCTGCAGAGAAGATAAATTATAAAAGGGGAGACGTTCTTAGAAAGGTATTGGGAGTCACAGGTGGAGAAGGTAGCCAGGATTGTGGGTAGAAGAGTTTAAAGGGAAGAAATATAATATAATAAATGCCTTATCAATAACTTCATCAATTCCCTGAAACCCTCTATTATTTATATTAAGAGAATAAGACTTTAGAATTTTTCCTGGAGAAAGTAATATATGTATTTTCCAGGGTATTTGAGAATTTGGGAAATATCATATTAGGAAGTATAGAACAGTTCCTTCAAATTCTTATTGATGTCCTGCTGCTTACTGAAATGTAATTTCTATGCAAAACAAACAAATCCACCACTACCAACACAACTGGCATGTTATCACTCCCCAAATGTCCTTTAGTTAGTGTTCACAAATAAAAACTAAGAAGTGATCCATTTAAAAAAAATGCTTTTGATTACATGCCCGGTTTGGTATTTTAGTTGGACATTTTCAACAAAATGATAAAAAAACGCTTTGAGGTTCTGGAATTAAATTATTTACTCTTCATAAATGTAATAAAAGAGTGGACACTTAATTTCACCACTTTACTTTAGATGAAGAAATTGTTCCAATTCATATGCTTAGGGAGGTAGGAAGACATAATTATAGCTCTTAATAAAGAGGACCAAAAAAATCACTAAAACGAATGATTCCTTTAGTGGCTCTACCTAATGGACTGAGAAGGTGTGAGCGAAAAAATGCTTTCAGCTCTGTAAAAAAGATACTACATAGAGATTATTAATAAGCACTTATGTTTAATAAAATAGTATTAGTTACAACTTTCAACATTGACATTTTCCATCTAAAAATAAATTTTCCTTGTGCTGCTCAGACAATCTGCATTCAGGGAGCATCATTCAAATCTTTGCCTCTCCTCCTTACCAAGTCCATTTCCCCTTAACATGTCAGGGCTCAATCCGATCAATATACTCTTGAAATAGGAATGAAAGCAGAGTTTAGGTCATTGTGATCTGTAAAAGTTTTGCCATACCGGACACTCTCTCAGATGTCACACTCATGGCAATTAGATGTTCTGTTTTAAGAAACATGATTATTAGCTTCTGAATGAATCTGAATAATCAGGAATTAAAATAAGATAATGGGCTCAGAGGATGTGGCATACAATATCCATCTTTCTTCTCCCCCCTATTTCCCCAGCAAAGCTCCAACACAGCCCCTACACACTAATTTCATTCTTTTGCTATGTATCTGAAAAGAACTGCCAGAATATACTTCATGCTTTGAGAATTAATTTGTGAAAATCTATGTATGGAACCTGAGTTGGCCATGAGCTGCAACAGTGCTTAGACCACACTGACTTCACTGTCAGGGACCTAACACCTTCCAGAATCTCAGCTAGTGCTGATGTTGTGGAACTCTGGCAATAGGAATCCCATTGTTGTTTTCTGCATATACTTTAAAGCAGCAGGGCTAGTGCTTAATAATGACTTGGAATGCAAAATGTTTCTATGAATAGATCTAATAATGTAGGGAATCTTATCGAAGATACTGTTGAGCCTTGAACAACACAGGTTTGAACTGCGCAGGTCCACTTAATATGGATTTTTTCCCTGATAAATACAATATGGTACTGTAAATGCATTTTCTCTTATGATTTTTTTTTAAAGATTTTATTTATTTATTTGTCAGAGAGAGAGAGAGAGAGCACAAGCAGGCAGAGGCAGAGGGAGAAGCAGGCTCCATGCCGAGCAAGGAGCCCAATGTGGGACTTGATCCCAGGACCCCAGGATCATGACCTGAGCCGAAGGCAGCCACTTAACCAACTGAGCCACCCAGGCTTCCCACTTGTGATTTTTTTTAAAATAACTTTTTCTTTTCTCTAGCTTACTCTACTGTAGGAATACAGTATATAACATATATAACACACTAAATATGTGTTAATTGACTGTTTATATTATCAAGAAGGCTTCCAGTCAACAGTAGGCTGTTAGTAGTTAAGTTTTGAGGGAGTTAAAATTTATACATGATTTTTGACTGTGTAGGAGTCAGGGCCCCTAACCCTTGTGTTCTTTAAGAACTAACTGTATATTTAGGTAGAACCTTTGCCTAGGGTAAACACATTTACCTATTTTTCACTTGAAAAATAAAATTTGAAACTATTTTTCTGACTTTATTTTTAAATTTCAGAAGGATTTCAGAAGGATGTTGCCACATCCTGAAGCTCTAAATCTAAAAATCAGGAGGCATGAATATTTTAACTATTCAGTATAACAGCACATTATGATATTTAATAACCTTAGTAATAATCCTGATTTATCAATGCGTGGTGAAATGTCTTCTGAATAATTTTTTAAAGAACGTAAGAATATATGTAATGCATTTTTAAAAGACGACCCTTCCAAATCCTTAAAAAATAAATCTCAATGCTCCTAAAAGATATTTTAGAAATCTCACACAGTATTCAAAAAGACATTATTCTTTTAGAAATTTTAGGCACAGTAATGATCATTTAGTTCAAATCCCTAACTTTTTAGGTCCAGGAATTTAAGTAACTTGCTAAAGCTTACACTGATAAAAAGTGATGGCATCTCAATTTATATCTAGATTTGTAGATTCCCAAGTCAAATTTATTTTCAGCACATCACATAGCATAGGCAAAACTGGTTTGTTTTTTTTTTCCTCTTAAAGAGTCAGTAGCTTAAAGTCCCAAATAGTAAATGACAAAAGAAAAATAATTTAAAAATTTCAATTGTATCATTAAAGAATTTAAGTGAAGCAAGGAAAACTAGAGAATTATGGGAAGCTCTATTATATGCCAGTAACTGAGCCAGACAAATTTATGTAATTTTTCAATTTTGGTAATATTACCCATATTTTCAGAAATAAAACAAATCTAAAACACTGAAGTGTTCTAATTTTCTCAAGGTCATTCCATTATTAAGTGGCACATCTGGAATTTGAAACCATGTCTTTCAGAGAGATTTACTGCCAAGCCTATATTCATGAATATGAATAGTCACAATTAATGGTGACTTGCATTATGAGGAGTTTATGATGAGATATGAACAATCCTATGCTCTATAGTTTAATTTTCCAAATTTGTATCATATTTTCTAATGGAAGGACTCTCATTGTAGGTAAAACTGCCCACTTAGTACTTATAAATCATGAATCAGCTATCTTTCTGGGAAGTTCCCTTAAGGAATTGAGAGTAGCCATTTTGGAAAGATCTCCATAGTCATCTGAGGGCTATATCAATTATTGGTTGAGTTTCCTTAAACACTTGAAGAAGGAAGGAAAATTAATGGTGGCTTTTGCATAAGAAGTTCTATTGGGGGTACATGTAAATCTTGGGAAGAAAGTGTTTACAATTGTATGAATCCCGCAAGTGGAAACAAAAGCAAAATTAAACTATTGTGCCCGGGTGGCTCAGATGGTTAAGCATCTGCCTTCGGCTCAGGTCATGGTCCCAGGGACCTGGGATTGAGCCCTGTATCAAGGAGCCTGCTTCCCCCCTCTACTGCTCCTCCTGTTTGTTCTCTCTTGCTCTCTCTGTCAAATAAATAAATGAAATCTTAAAAAAAAAACTATTGAGACTCCACTAAAAAAAAAAAAACAAAAAACTTTTGCACAGTGAAGGAAACCATCAACAAAACAAAAAGGCAGCTTACCAAATGGGAGAAAATATTTGCAAGTGATATATCTGAGAAGGGGTTAATATCCAAAATATATAAAGAACTTATACAACTTAAACACCAAAAACCACAAATAACCCAACGAAAAATGAGCAGAAGACATGAATAGACATTTTTCCAAAGAAGACATACAGGTGGCCAACAGACGCATAAAAAGATGTTCAAAATCACTAATTACCAGAAAAATACAAATCAAAGCTACAGTGAAATATCACCTCACATCTGTATGAATGGCTAGAATCAAAAATACAAAAATAGCAAGTATGGCAAGGATGTGGAGAAAAAGGAACCCTCATGCACTGTTGGTGGGAATGTAAGGTGGTGCAGCCACTGTGGAAAACAGTATGGACGTTCCTCAAAAAATTAAAAATAGAATTACCATATGACCCAATAATTCCACTACTGTGTATTTATCCAAAGAAAATGAAAACACCAATTTGAAAAGATACACGCACCCCGATGTTTGTTGTAGCATTATTTGCAGTAGTCAAATTATGGAAGCAATCCAAGTACCATTGATAGACAAATGGATAAAAAAGAAGTGGTACCAGGCAGTTGGGTGGCTCAGTCATTTGAGCAACTGCCTTCAGCTCAGGTCATGATCCTGGAGTCGCAGGGTTGAGTCCTGTGTTGGGCTCCCGGCCTAGTGGGGAGTCTGCTTCTCCCTCTCACCTTTCCCCCTCTCATGCTCTCTCATCTCTCAAATAACTAAATAAAATCTTTTTTTTTTTTTTTTTTAAAGAAGTGGTACATATAAACAATGAAATGTTACTCAGCCATAAAAAAGAAAGAAATCTTGCCATTTGAGACAACATGGATGGACCTAGGGTATAATGCTAAGTGAAATAAGTCAGTCAGAGAAAGACAAATACCGTATGATTTCACTATTGTGGAATTTAAGAACAAAACCAATGAACAAAGAAAAAAGAGACAAACAAAAACAGGCACTTAAATATAGTGAACAAACTAGAGTTTGCCAGATGGGAGGTGGTGGGGGGGTGATGAGTGAATAAGTGAAGAGGATTAAGAGTACATTTATCATGATGAGCACTGAGTAATGTAAAGAATTATTGAATCATTTTATTGTACATCTGGATCTAATATAACAGTATATTAATTATATTTGAATTTTGAATAAAAATTTAAAATTTAAGAGAAATAATAATAATAATTATTATTATTTTAAAAAAGAATCCTCCAAGTGGGACCTATGTTGGTCAGGAGACACAGGTTGACAGTGTCTCTAACAGCACCTCTCAGACATCTAGTTTAGTTCCTAGTTCAGTCTGAATAGTTGAGTCTAATTCTTGTTTTTGGAGAGACTGCCGAAAGGCAGTTTGCCTGATCTGTCTGGTTCTCACATGCCACCAGCTGGGGGATATTTATCTGTCCCATGGAGCATCAAAGCAACAGCTACAAGAAGAAGGGCGGGAGAGACATCCAGAAGTATTGACAAGTGTTTATTTGTGAGATATGGGAGATGGGGCCTTCCCCTGCTATTTCCAGTAGACTTCTTGGATTAAGAGGAATGGTGATCCAATCATTGCCAGGGCCCTCTGGTAGGGGATAGAAAACTCAACTTCCAGGGCAATTCTGAAATGCAGAAATCATTAAGACCCCTTCCTCTCTTGCACTTTCTGAGTCTAAGGTATGTATTTCTTCTAAGGTGTCAGGGTTGCTGCTCTCTTTACTACTACAAAATCTGTATATCCTATTACAGTAGTATATAAGTCACCTTTTCCCACCCAACCAAGGTGCAAGAGGGATGAGGACATTCTTATGAAATCTTCAGAGACTCAGTATATTTCCTATTTGACCAAGTAGGTAACTGTCGGGGGTTTGTCGTACAGTATGCTTATTATACAGTATGCCAAAGAGTCTTTATTCTTACATTCTAAAACCATGTGCATTTAATAAGAGAATTCAGGTGGCTGGGCCAGAATTCATTTTGAATCCCTTAAGGCCCCTTTTGGTTCAGCTGTCCCTCAGAGAATATACTAGCTCATCAAGCCTGGGATTGCTATTAAGGAAAAGAAAGGACCATGAAACTCAGGGTTCATCAGATTGGAATTCCAAATTTTCACCTGTAACCATCCCTCAGAATATATACTCCTGAAAATATAACTAGGAGGAGTTGTGCTGGTCATGCAAGCATGCTTAAAGATAACCTTGAGAAAAACAGTACTCGCAGCAGGCCTCAGGTGGAGGGAATGATATACGTTCTTGAAGCCAAGCAGCTGGGAACACCCGGCTAGCTCAGGGCGGAACACCGCCTGCTTCATGGAAGCTGAGCAGCTGGGGAGGCCCGGCTCGCTCAGGGCGGAACACCGCCTGCTTCCCTCTTTCGTTATCTCCCGTGCCTCCGAGAGAGCTTGCTGTTGGGGTTATCCATTGAAGTGATAAGTGCGCTTACTCTACAATGAATTCCATGCTGATTGACCAGGCACACCCTTCTCCTCTTCTTGTTTAATCTAGAAGACTCGTGATCAACATTGACTCACATTCCTTCTTGTTTACCTCCAAACAATGTATAATCTTCTTCTCCTTTATTGATTATCATCTTGTATCTAATAAATATGGGATTAAGGAGTTGTTCCGGGCGGCAGTCTTCTCAACTGCTGACCCCTGCTCCCAGTCTCTCTTGCAGCTGACTTGTTTGTGCCTCATTCTCCCGTGCACCATCAGGAAGTGGCATTCATCATACCCTCCCCCCCACAATCACCACCACCATTTTCATCCTGATCATTTGATGCTCTTTGAATGACCAACCTGAAGGGTGGATTAGGACGCACTGAGGGAAATACAATAAGAAATCTTTTTGAGTTGATTTTTAGGAGACCTTTCCAATGCTCAAAAATACTAGATGCCTTAGGATGGTAGACAGTGTGGAAGATCCATCAAATACCTATCAGGGCATTGTCAAATTGTTGAATGACTTTTGTGATAAAAGGAGCACCATTGTCAGACTACAAATGATTCAGAAAGTCAAATACATAATAAAGACTAATTTCTGGCACCACAATGGTGTGACTAGAGTCAGATGCCTGGATTGGGACAGCAATTCCACAACCTAAAATATGTGCCCACATTAGTGAGGCACCATTAGTAGCCTCGATAAGAATGTCAGGGGCTAATATAATCAATCTGTATGCATTGGGTCGGGGCCAAGTCCCATTTAATTTGGTCTCTCCCACTTTGAGACAACAGGCCAACTGTTGGCAAGAGTCTGGTATGGCGGTAGCCTCCATATCAAGAACATGGAGTCCTTTACCTTGTGCCCAGCCCACGACGTTGGATAGAAGGCCATATCCCATGATGGTGATGAATCCACTCAGGACTGTGGCAGTCTGCGTGGGGCAGACTCAGTAAGCAGTGTGATTCTAACTGGCCTCAACAGAGAAGAAAGCTTTATCCTGGCCATCTGGACAAGTGGCCCAGATAGGTTGATGAGCAGCCTCATTTTCACGCTCTGTGGCCCCGAAGAAAGGTGTCTTTAATCTAACAGTCTGTAGTTTTCCATGTGGCTGACCAAACCTCTAGGCCTTTTGCAACAACTCAAGAGTCAGTGAAAACATAACAGAGTTCATCAAGGGGAGTATTTGTCTGAGTTATGAGAACAGTTTGAGATCTGCCTACGCAGTAGAATAAACACAGTCCTTTTCAGTTCAGCACAGCTGCTTAGGAGGCCGAACCCGCAGGAGCCCTGGGCTCACTGTCAGGTTTCCATTTTGCAGAGCTGTCAGGAAACAGGCCCATTTTGGGGACTCTCAGGGACAGAAGGACTCACTGAGCAGGCAGCTCCCCTCAGGCAATGGAGTGGGGGAATGAAGTGTCCTTCACAGGTGCAGCTGCCGCTCTCTCACGGAAAGCTAAGATGCTGCTGGGGCCAGGATGCACAGGCCATTTCTACTTGACAAGTGAGGCTTGTTGAGCATACTTTATCTTGTAAGTCAGGGCTGGTCTGTGTTTGATTTTCATTTGATCAGACCCTAACTGAACCCTCCCCCTTTACATTCTCTGCCCATAAATACAGCCCACCCCAAACATGGACTTGCCTGTAGCTCACTGCAGTTGGCATGTCCCAAATGGCACTTCCCCTGCTCTTCCTGAATGAATTCGTTTTTTTGGAGCTTTCCTCAGTTTACCTCCTTATTTAGGTTGGCAAGTCTCATAAGACTGTCCTGCCTCTCCCTCACTTCAGACACAAATCCACCTGTACTTCTGACTGACCGGCTCTAAATCAGAGGGGTCCATGATGCACCTCTCCTTGATTTCCGTTAATTTGATACAGTGGCTCACACAACTCAGGGAACCTGTTTGCCTCCTGAATTACCAGTTTATTATGAAAGATTTATATAACTCAGGAACAGCTAGATGGAAGAGATGCGTAGGATAAGATATGCGGGAGGGGCGTGAAGCTTCCATGCACTCTACAAAAGCACCACTCTCCCATCTCCATGTTTCACCAACCCAGAAGCTCTCCAAACCCTATCCTTTTGGGTTTTATGGGGGCTTCATGACACAGGCATGATTGATTAAATCATTGGTCATCGGTGATTGATTCAACCTTTAGCCTCCCCCCTCTCCGGAGGTCAGGGGGTGGGATGGAAAGTTCCAACCCTCCAACAACTCAGTTGGTTTCCTTGGCAACCAGCCCCCAACCTTAGAAGCTTCCCAAAGGCACTACATTAACATAACAAAAGGTACTCTTTATCAGTCTCATCACTTAGAAAATTCCAAGTCTTTCAGGGGTACTGTGCCAGGAATGCAAAGACCAAATATGTATTTCTTACTATAAATCATACTATCACACTGTCCCTTGACCCTGAACCCCCAGACTGCTCCTTGCTCTCCCCAGGATGACTGTTCCCACTCCTGAATTTACCCATCCCAGGAGGTAACTGTGGGAAAGGCAGGTGATGTGAGTTAGACTCCTAGCTGCACTACTATTTGCTCTGTGAACTGAGCGCTGTCCCAAATTGGCTTAAGAGGGCAATGAAGGGGGCATATAGCCCCCCAGTCCCAAGCCCTGTTTGCTAGTCCTATTCAGAATCCAAGGCACCAGTTGTATGTGGCCTATGTAAATGAGCCAACATATACCTGCTGGCCTAGGATTGCCCTACAGTGCTGATTTATTTTAAAAATTACCGTTGCACCGGGTGTGGTGCATGAACAATGAATCTTGGAACACTGAAAAAATAAAATAATATTTAAAAAATTACCCTTGCAGCCAAAATTATAAGCAACATCTACAATAGAATATGTTTTTAAAAAATGTCTTCTCTTGTGTTGGCTTTAGCAATTTAGCTTCTAAAATGTCTGAAAATAAAGTATTACTGAGCCCATGATTAATGTTAAGCCATGTAAATTAGACATAATTTTTATTGCTACTGATATTAATAATCATGAAGGCTTATTTTTTTTATGTCTTCTGAGGCTCTGGATATTTGCATATAATGTATTCATATTATTCTATAATGACTAAAACCTGAAATAGGACTTTTGGTGCAGAATTGCAGTATTATAATAATTGGGCCATATTTGGAATTTTGTAGTAACATGGTTTCAGTTCAACACAAGGTGGAAAACCTTGTATGTGGTTCTGATATTTGATTCAGGAATTTCCACTGCCTATTGAGAGGGAAGGGTGCCTGCTGTCCTATCATATATAGAGTTATTCTCCACATCCACTAGCTTGAAGTCTGGCTTTAGCTGTTCTGGGATCACAGTTTCCAGGAGGAAAAACAAATCTCTGAAGAAAGCATTTTTTTTGTGGCAAGATCTCCAAAGATGATGGCAAGGAGTATCTCCTGATATGATACTCCTAACTATAATCTTTCTGTCATGGTACTCAGTGAGCTGTGACACAATTGCCATGTATATGTGACATATATATCACATGCCACAAGTTATATACATATGTCATGTAGGAATATATGTACATATATGTGGCATGTGTATATGACATTTATGTGTATATATATGCCACATATTTATGACAACTGTGCTGTGGCTCCATGAGTCACATACACACGCACACACACACACACCCCTTTTAAGGTATAATTAATACATAATAAAACTCACATATTCAAAGTGTACAAAGTGATAAGTCTTGACATATGTATATACCTGTGAAACTCACAGTCAAGGTAAGGAACTCATCCCTGATCCCTAAAAGTTTCCTCCTGCCCCTTGGGAATTTTAACCCTACCCTCCTCCCTACTCCTTTCCCCAGCTACCATGAATCTGCTTTCTGTCACTATATATCCACTTCTATTTCCTAGAAAATAATAGAATGTTTTGTCTGGCTTATTTCACGCAGCATAATTATTTCAAGAGATATCATGTTGTAGTGTGTATGACATTCACTTTATTGCTAAGTAGCATTCTATTATATGGATATGCCACAGTTTGTTATTCTTTGCTCATTCAAATGTTGATAGATATTTAAATTGTTTCCAGTTTTTGGCTATCAAAAATAAAGCTTCCATGAACATTCATGTGAGAGTCTTTATGTGGCCATATGATGCTTTCATTTCTCTTCTAGGATAAATACCTGAAAGGCTGAATCATAAACTTAGGTGTGTTTCTGAACTTTTTAAGAAACTGCCATACTGTTTTTCAAAGTGGGGATACCATTTTATACTCCTATAGCGGTGTGTGAAAGTTCCTTTTGTTCCACATCATCATAACAATTATACAGCTGGCTTTTTAAATAGCTGAGCACTGCTATCTCGGTGGGGCTTAATTTTGCATTTATTTATTTGATATAGGTCTAGTCAGTTTATTTCTTCTTCAGTTAGCTGTGGTAATTCTTGTCTTTTAAGGAATTATTCCATTTCATCTAAAATGTCAAATTTATTGACATAAAGTTGTTCATAATATTTCTTTTATCACTTTAACCTCTGTGGATTCTGAAGTAAAGATGAGTCTCTTACTTCTTGGTATTGTTAATTTGTGTCCTCTCTTTTGTTCCTGACAAGTCTGGAAAGTAGTTGACCCATCTTATTAATTCTCTCGAAGAACCAGTTTTGGGGAGCATCACTTTCTCTATTGTTTTTCTGTTTATTATTTCATTGATTTCTGCTTCAATCTTCATTATTGCTGTTGTTCTTATTTTGGATATTTCCTCTTCATTTTCTAGTTTCCTAAAGTGGTTGTTACAGTCATTGGTCTTTCTGTGAAAGCACTACTGAGAGCTGAATGGTAAATGGTTTCTGAAGTCTGGAAATTCAGACAGAAGACCCAGAAAACATGTTGAGGGCTATTCCCAAAAATATAAGTTGAAAAAAAAAACCAAACTGTTAATGACCCATCAGACCAAATGTCCCACATTCCCCAACACATGGTTTCCCTCTATTTTCTAATAATTGGAATAAATCTGTAAACATTCTAACTTTGCTGTATCAAGTCTGTAGGAATTCACTTTGATATTAATATTCTTCTAAATCAAAAATAAGGTTCTTTTTCCAAAGATATCTTGTTATAAGTCCATAATATTGCATAGAACAACTGTAATACAATTTATATAATTATTCTCTAATTCTTTCAAGACTTTTTTTGGTCACCTCAGAAATATTTCTGCAAGGGCACCTGGGTGGCTCAGTGGGTTAAAGCCTCTGCCTTCGGCTCAGGTCATGATCTCAGGGTCCTGGGATCAAGCCCTACATAGGGCTCTCTGCTCAGCAGGGAGCCTGCTTCCCCCTCTCTCTCTCTGCCTGCCTCTCTGCCTGCCTCTCTGCCTACTTGTGATCTCTCTCTCTCTGTCAAATAAATAAATAAAAATCTTTAAAAAAAAAAAAAAAGAAATATTTCTGCAAACATCTTTGTAAATATATTCTTAAGCACTTATTTTTATTTTTGAGTTGTTTGGTTAAAGGATAATATATATTCTCCAAAAAAAGTGTATCAATTTGGAGTCCCACCAGTGAGGCATGAGAAAGCAATTTTTATCCCATTCATTTGTCAGCAGTAATGCAATTGCGCTTTCATTTTTCTAAATTGATACCTGAAATATGATATACATTTGTTGTTTTAATTTGCATTTCCCTGAATAATACTGAGGCGGAGCATTTTGCCCTATGTTTATTATTAATTGCTTGAGTTTTTATTTCTTGAGTGGCCTAGTCTCTTTATAGATAGATCATAATGTCAGTTTGATTTTTTTATTAATATTGGTTTTTAAGATAGTGTTCCTTAATGTATAAGTACTTTGCTAATATTTTTCTACTTTTTTTCCTTGATGAGTGAAACAAAATGTAGTCCATCCACATACAATGGAATACTATTCTTTGGATAAATAAATACCCAGTAGGATTGCCAGATCATGTGGTAATTCCATTTTTAATTTCTTAAGGAAACTCCATAGTGTTTTCCATAATAGCTGCACCATTTTACATTCCCTCCCACAGTACACAACGGTATCAATTTCTCCACATCCTTGCCAACATTTGTTATCTTTTATTTTTTGAATAATAGGCACAATTGAGAAAACTTGTTCTATGTAATCTAGATGAGAAATTTGTTGGAAACTCTCCATATCTTCCTTTTTAGGTCTTTTCTCTTGGGTTTGTCAGATTTTCCAATGAAAATTTTCCCAGTATTCTATGTGGAGACTGTTTGTACATCAGCCTTTTGAGAGTTAAGTTGTTGAAGGGATATAGAATCAAATGTCATATGTTCACTAATTCTATTTTTGGTTTAGAACACAGATCCTCAACTGTATCTAGCATAATTTACCAACAAAGACTCTTCATTATATCTTCTATAATCAATAAATTTCCAGAAAAAATAGTGAGGGTGAAGGAACTGGGAGAGGGAGCCTTATCTAGGAGTATGAAATGGCAACCTAAATGCTACTCAACTTTCACCTAATCCTCCTGACATTTTGTTTCCCTGCCTCCCCAGTTATAGAGGTATCTGGTGCTATAGATCCATGACATTTTTGAGCATTCTGTGGTGTAAACTTTCTTCACTTGTGGAATTAAGGTTTGTTTTTTTTAGAAACTCTGTATCAATCATCTGCTCTCACCTTTGTCTTCTGTTGCATCCCTTGCTATCCCTCCATGCTTATCAGGTTATGTCTTTAAAATCTCTTTACTGTAGATTTATTGGATTTTTAGGAGAAAGTACCATTATAATGCCATTTAGTGTAGAATTTCCAAGTTCAATTTAAATGCCAGAGTGTTATCCAAGGAGATCTAGAGGACATTAGTTCCCTCCAATTTGCTCTGAAAGATGCCTGCTGCACGTTCACAGTGTTGAGTTTATTTCTGTTTCTGTATATCAGGAGTGTTCCCTTTTCACTTTATCTAAGCACTCAGTGACTCTGGCATTGCCTCTATATTCTGCCTATGCTGTGGATTCGGGCAGAGCTGAGTTCTACCACCGTGCAGGAAGACACTCCTGACTTAGCTTTGCTGAGCAGAAGAATCTCTTTTGGAGCTAACATATGGCTGACATGACTCTTCCTCTGTAAGTCTTTTACAGAGACTTGTGGCCACAGTAGCAGAGGGTGCTCCTAATCAGTCATTTCATTTTCGATGTAACATGAGTATACAAGCTTAGGACAAATAACTCTAAGTGCTAGAACTTCAGACATTAGTTTGATGGAAATTGTGAGGTGAAAGTCATAGCAATAGCTTTCAAATTCTGGAATACAAGTGACAACTGAGTCTTTTTATAAGAACATCTGTTTTGCACGCGAGTGTGTGTGTGTGTGTGTGTGTGTGTATGCAGGCGTGTATATTTTTGCCTAAGCGGGAGGGCTTCCCTTTCTACTTGTATGAGCTTTTGGATATCAAAACAAATTTGTTAGTTTCATGCAATACCATGTCTCATACACACACACACACACGCTGTATATCAGATATAATATCATGTATATTTATATAAAATCTGCCTTATCAATTGGACATATGTAGGGAAAATTGTGGGTGATTATTAAGATATATCTCAATAGTTAATTGGGACTATTGTAGCTTCTATTATTTAGATTTGTTTTCTATTATTTAGATTTCTATTATTTAGATTTTGTTTTCTTATCCCCATCTGAGTTCTATAAAGGGCAGAGGAGTTATAACTAAAGCTCTCAAAAATTTTGGTGCATAAGCATCAAGGTTTTGAGTTCTTAACAGAGTGGAAAACACAGGTCAGAGAGGAGTTCTCCCAAGAT
Organism: Potos flavus; assembly: GCA_028534135.1. Lineage (NCBI taxonomy): Eukaryota > Metazoa > Chordata > Mammalia > Carnivora > Procyonidae > Potos > Potos flavus. The sequence goes on from CM052898.1 coordinate 157,438,928, forward strand.
CGAGCACAGTCTTTTCAGTGTCTCTAGAAGTGTCCTTATAGAATTGTGGCCCAGCTAGGAAGAATAATGGCAGCAGCTAGCAGGAACCGGCTGGACTGTATAAGAATTGTGAGCTCTCTGGACACCGCAGAATAATTGAGCTGGGGGATGGAATGTAGGCTGAGCCATTTTTGAATGGGTGAAATTCTCACATTACCAGGTAGGGGTAAGAACCGGTAAATCCGAATTATTACTAGAAATGCAATGTCATCTATGTCACTAGATTGAGGAAGTTCCAGTTATGCTAAAGAGAAATATGTTTATTAGATATAAGAACCCTTTTCCTTGGATGACAATAGTTCTTTCAATAGGGAATATCTTATAGATAAGGTATCATACTACAGGGTTTACAAACAATTTTTTTCCCTATTGAGGGGGGGTTCTTTTACTTTATTTTTAGTAAAGTTTTAGTTCAGTTTAGTTTTTTATTTTAATTTTATCACTGCCTAAGAATATTTAAAATTCTTCTTAGGATTATAGTAAGAAGTATAAAATAGCTAAATAACTATTTTCTAAATAAAATACAAGTTAGAAATGAAATATTAAAGATGCTATTTATAGTAACATAGAAAATACTAACTGCCTAAGAGGAAATCTAATAAAACATTGGAAAAATTTTACAGAGAAAACATATTGAAATAAATTAAAGTCTATGTTCTAATGTTTTAATGTAATCTTAATCTTCTCAGCTTCCACTGTACAAAGCTAGAAAATGAAAAGTCAAATAATCCTAAAAAAAAGTAGAAGAAAAAAAATTAGCAAATCATCCTCCAAAATTTTTCCCTAAGCAGCTATTTTGTGCTGCTGTAGTATTTGAATATTGAGCATATATCTGGAAATTTAAAAAATTCTTTTCACGTTATGGTCATCATGCCTTCCCTCTCCTTCCCACACAAATATAGAGGTGGTGACCCTACGAATTCCCTCTGAAAATCTCCAAGTTCTCTATCAATCCATGTGCCCAAGTCAGAGCACAAACAGATCATGAAGATGAGAGAAGGTATCAGATTGTGATTTATCTTTCTGCCTACATATATATATGGATATATATATATCCTTTTAACTTGCATCACCTACCATGACATCCTTGATATGCTTCTCTCTAGAAGCACAGAAACATTATTATCACATTAGCCATGTATGTAGTAACCCAGTTGCTTATGCTAGATTCATATTTGCTTTGAGATATTTTTGAAATGATCAACCTTTTAATTTTTAAAAAACGTAATGTAGCTTAAAACCCAGCAATTTATAGTGATTTATCTACCTAAAGTCTCCTATTGTGAGAAATTATGAATTCTATATTTGACTGATTTGGGAAATTTTGTAGAGACTGTCTAATGTTGTGTATTATTTGATAATTCAAGTAAGAAGAATTTATAACATATATACTAAAGTTTGATTTTTTAATAACCAGACATATTATTTGCCGTTCAGCTCACTTCTTCAGCCTAATAAACACATCCTTTCCCAGCAGTTTCCAAGCTAATTGTGCATGAGCAGGACAGAATTGATCAAGCAATTGTTTTCTTTCTGTATGGGATTATTTCTTTATTTCTTGATTCAAATGTTCTGTATATTTACTCTTGATGCTTTGTCCTAACTTTTCCAAATAAGTGTATAAATTACTTTGGGGATGAGAAAAAGATTATCTTAGAAAGAAACAAAATGATGAGAAATTCCCCTGATAGTTAAATTCATAACATATAATTTCTTTGGTTGGTTAGGATTCTGGAAGTTTTATTTATTTATTTATTTTTGGGAATATTTTATCAACAATGAAGAAAATACTATTTAAAAGGTACTAATTCATTACTAATTTACATACTATTTAAAAGGTACTAATTCATTACTTGTGCTTGAAGGAAAAAGCAAAAGAGGAAACAGGAAAAATGTTATTCAATCATTATATTCTGTATCAATTTTATATTCTACATCGCTATATAATTGCATTTAATTTTACTTGGTAAACAAAATCATACTCTTGCTATTTCATTGAGATGACTAACCATGCTATACTGTTTTATTAATAGTATCAACATCTGTGGCCATTGTAAACCCACCAGACAAATTCAATATCCAGATCTTTTTTCTCTTTAGGTCCTAGAATAAGCAAAGAGTGAGGACTACAAATTGTCATAATAGTTATGACCTCAACATGTAAAAAATATCTCACAAATGCAAAACAACAGCATTTAATACTTTCAGTTTTAAATGCTTTTAGGTTTTTGAGAGGTGAATTTGGAGGAGTGGATGGTCTTTAAAGAGAATTATATTGGAAAGGCAAACATATTTTTATTATAGATAGGTATACCAATAAAAAAAGTAAATATTGAAGAATCCCACTGTGTGCAGGTATAAGTACACAATGCATGCTAAGTACATGGTAAATCTCATGTTTAGTGAGTGCTTGATTACCAAATCTTCACTTTAAAAAGTGTGGAATGCATTTATAGAATATATTCTTGGGGTGCCTGAGTGGCTCAGTTGGTTAAGCATCTACCTTTGGCTCAAGTCATGATCTCAGGGTCCTGGGATCAAGCCCTGCCTCGGGCTCCCTGCTCAGCGGGGAGTCTGCTTCTCTCTCTCACTCTGCCCCTCCCCTTGCTCATGCTCTCTCTCTCTCTCAAATGAATAAATAAAATCTTTAAAAGAAAAAAGAATACATTCTTTTTTGGTCTTCTACATAGCTAAATGACGGATCATAGATAACTTACGTGAGTTTTTACTAGAATACATTTGTAGAATAAAAAGGTTATAATTGATATTCATTAAACTTTCTAGCAAAGGTATGTTAAATCCAGCTTTATATAGCATACATTGGAGTACAAAACAGTGCATCTTACATTTTACCCTCCTTTCAGCTCAGGCCAGGATATTCTGAGGACTTTGTCGATTTAAATTTTCCAACTTTCTAGACAAGAACTATGAGACTGTCTCTGATGAACTCAAACCCTCTTTTGTGAAAGTCAATCCTCCCAACCCAAGCATAATATGAGGGTATAGTTCTTCCCTCAAATATAGATAGAGGAAGTCCCAGATAATTTAGATTACTTTTATTTTGTAAATCTGAGCTTAGGTTCTAACCATAACCTTTCAGATCATATAATTTTTTTTTAGAAGCATGCAGGACAAAATAATCAGACTAAAAGTATCTGATTATGAAACTTTGTAGAAGTATTACTACTTGTCCCAACTATTGTGTTTTTTAAGATTTATTTATTTGAGAGGGAGAGAGACAGAGCGAGTGTGTGCACACACATGGCAGAAGAGTGAGGAGGAGCAGAAGGAGAAAGAGACAGACTGAGACAATCTCAAGCAGACTACCTGATGAGCACAGAGCCAGATGTGGGGCTCAATCTCATGACCCTGCGATCATGACCTGAGCTGAAATCAAGAGTTGGACGCCTAACAAACTGAGCCATCCAGGTACCCCTACCTTATCCTAATTTACACCAAATGATGCTTTTTTCTGTCAAGTTTTTGGCCTCTTATTTGTAACTCATTTTTAGTCTATCTCTCACGAGGTCATTCATTAGAACCCTCTTCCTGTTTCTATCTCTACCTAACACCTCCAACGTCTAATTCTCAGCCTCTTCGTTGTCTGCTTCAGTCATGACACGAACTTAAATTTCACTTTGCTACTCTCTCTGGATTTCTTTGCTAAGATAATTTGTTAGAGAATGCAATGTGGCACTTGTTTATAGATTTTTTTTTTTCAATCAGTCTGATGTGTCTAGAAGAGATATTTCATCTGTGACGGAATGTAGATCATTTGGAAAGCTATTAAAAATCTTAATATTTTTAAGACATTTTTTTTTTTTTTTTTGGACAGCAAAGCCATACTTCATTGGTAGAGGAATCTAATCAAATTCTCGATACCTGTTGGATGAGGTTCTGGAGGCTTGTTTCTGATTTCCAGGTATTAGGTTGACATTCCTGCATTCACTTAGTTCCATCTTTTCTTTTCTCAAAGAACATTGCAGGATGGAGTGTTTGGTTATTGTTGTTTTGGCAATTTTTAAGTGGAAAAATTGGAGGCACTGCATAAATTTTCCTTGAAAAGAACTGGGGAATATGTAGAGATAAATGGTATCTGTGACAATTTTGTCTTTATATAAATGTAATGAAATCAGTTTAGTTCAGCTCCTCAATTGTGAGTTCTCAGCTAATGGAGATGACTGTAATTTGTAGAGAAATGAATTATATTCAATAAAAAGAGCAGATTTGAAGGAATTCCATTTTCAGTGTTTATCTACAGTACACTAAATGTAGGGTAAAAGCTTTTAGAATCGCTGACTTTCAAAACTGAAAGGTTCAGTAATGTAATACTCCCATGACGTACTCTGAACCCGACTTTATACATGCATGAACTCTATCTTCAACAGACTCAACAAGTAGCCATGTAGTTTTGTCCTGAGTACCTTCAGCAGAGGGAGACTTGTGTGAAATACATGCTTGGCACAGAATATTATTCATGATATATGTACAGTAATTTCTTTTAAGTGCAAGCTTGTCATTAGGAACTATCATCGTGGTAAAGCTATGGTTTTCAAACTTTAGCTTGCAACAGATCACCTATACTTAACTTAGCCAAAAGGTTAAAAAGCAATAGCAAATCACCTAACATATGCAGAGCCCTGATGTTTCTGATTCAATAGTCCTCAAGTGGGACTAATGATCTGAATTTCTAACAAGTACCCAAGTGTTGCTGATCCTGCTGGCCCTGGACGACACTTTGAGAACCACTACTCTGAAAGTAACTTCTGTATCTATACTCCCACATCAGACATTTCTATGGTATATCTGTTGTACTTTAAATATTTTACCCATTTTCTCATTTTTTTTTTTTTGGTGTTTTTTGTATGTTTGTTTTAATCACACTCTCCAGCACACTCATCCTGCATTATCCCAATCTCCAACTTTTGAGAATGCTATATTAAGATGAATAAATAACATTTATTTAACAAATATTGTTTGGGCTTATAGCATGTACTAAATGTTGTTTTAGGCACTGGGGATATGTGATGGGAAAGATAGACAAGGTATCTACTTTCCTAAGTTATATAAATTAGTAATGGTGGAAAGATAGGAAAAATGAATTAACATGATAATTTCAAATACAAAATGGGATAAAACAGGGTGATAGAAATCAGGGAGGTGGGGCGGTGCATATGGAATGTAGTATTTTAGAGGGTGATATTTTAAATTAGCACCTGAATTAAAGGAACATAATTTCTTGTTTGGAGTATTGAAATAATGCAAGTGAATCACAATTGGTCTCTTCTACTGCAAACATCTCTATTTTAAATTCTCTAAATTCCTCAATCTTACAATGTTTACATTTTCATCTTTATCCTTTCCAAATGTCCTCCTATTGCTCTTTGTGAAAAATAGGCGACCCCTTCAGATAAACAATCTTATTGGAAGTTTCTGTGTACCTTTTTCATCCGTATCTGTTATGTGGTAAAGATGATCTGCGTCTTCACTTATGTCTGCTTTCCTCGTATTACAGTGGGAGCATAAGCTACCTTCCTTTCATAGCTCAGCCAGCCCCTTGTGTCACTTATCTTCTTTCCTGTCTTTCTGAATATTACTCACCATCAAGTTCCCTCTTACTTTTCCTTTTCTTTCTCCTTCAGTTTACAAGCACACTTAGTTTCCTGTCTCTTCTCATCTCTCTACCTATCTATCTAGTATATCTATCCATCTTGCCCTTGAACTTGCTACATTTAGTTACCATGGTATCCCTTCTCCCCCCCACCCCCCAATACATTTGGAAAATGGAGGAATAGAAAGAGAAAATTTTGGAGTCAGGAGGACCAGTGTTTAGAATCCCACCTCTGACACCTATTAGTTGTAGGAATTTAGGCAAGAGAGTTTCTACATTAAACTTCCTAAGCCACATAAATTATTATGTCTCTAATCCATTAACTACTAATTAGCACAGCATGTCTTATAATAAATGTCAA
>CM052898.1:157445438-157487212 GCA_028534135.1 Potos flavus
CAAGCATGGGGAGCAGCAGGCAGAGGGAGAGGGAGAAGCAGACTCCCTGCTGAGCAAGGAGACTGACCCGGGGCTCCATCCCAGGACCCTGGGATCATGACCAGAGCCGTAGGCAGACGCTTAACCAACTGAGCCACCCGGGTGCCCTGGGCCTCACTTCTAATGATCCTGATTTAACTGTTCTGTGAGATGGGACACGGACATTGGTGTTGTGTTTAAAATCTTCCCAGGTGATTGTATTCTACAACTATAGTTGAAAACATGTAATGAGGCCTTGGCGAAATTGTTGAAGGAGTCCAGTGTGTTTTGTTCCCCTACTCTTCTTCCTGTTCCTCTCTGACATGTGGCAGTCTGTCTGCCGGTGTCAAGTTGTTCCAAGAGCCTCTGGCTTCCGTCCTTCCTGTGTCTGACCACTTTTCAATCTCAGCCCCTCTAGGTCATGAACACTTGCCTCTCTGCACTTGTGCATGGCAAGGAAAACTGCTTCCTGAACCAAGTTGTCTAAGATGTGAATAGGTAATTGTAATTTAACATGATTAGTAGTATTGTAGGAGATTCTTCTCTTCATCACAAATAAAAAGCCTCTTTACTGGAATTGAGTAGATTTGGAGACGGGAGTGATTGTTTAGTGCTTCTCTATTCTTATATCATGACTGGCTTTTTCTTTGTTCAAAAAGTTGTCTCTGAAACTTGGCACTGGATTGCCCAGTTCTCCCCAGAGGGCTCACTTACTTATACTGATATCAATAACTGAGGAAAAGCAGCCATATTTTCTATGCGCTTTCTGTAGTTGCATTTATTAGGAAGGAATATAAAAACAACAGCAACAATGAAGCAGTTTAACTATGACTTGGAAAAATATCAAACAGAAATGTATGTTCTGTATAGAAGTTTTCCCTTATGTAAATGAAAGCAAGATAATGTTTACAGTTATGGGACACTGGATGAATTTTTGCAGCATTAGATAAAAGACAATTTCTTGAGACTCTAAAGATTAATGATTTTATTAAAGATTAAAGCTATTATTTTCTGTTTACACTTGGGAACCAATAAAACTAATCATCTGGGGATTCAATACAGAATCTATGTTAATAATCAGTACTCTTGAAACATCTAAAGGAAAATAAAATCTGAGAGGAGGTTGTTTGCTGTTTGTTTTAAGCAAATAGAATTACTGTTGACAAAGCCTTGTGTTCTTAAGATGAATCTGCTGTGAGGGAACATGTATGTTTATAGTTGTGAGAGAAGATATCTTTTTAAAACTACCAATTCAACATTGATCTCATGGGAGATAGCTGTAATATTGATACTATAGAAGATAATATTCATAAAATAGATATTTAACTGGGAAATTGAAAGGTAGACAGAACTTAACTGTTAAGAATACATGATATAAGAAATAGTAAAATACTCTGCTGTTGAGTGAAAAATACAAAGACCCAGGAATTCAGGGCACCTGGGTGGCTCAGTCAGTTAAATATCTGCCTTCAGCTCAGGTCATGATCTTAGGGTCCTGAGATTGAGCCTGCTTCTCCCTCTCCCCGCTGCTCCTGTTCTCTTGCTCACTCATACTATCTCTCAAAAGAAAATAAAGAAATAAAAATCTTAATTAAAAAAAGACTTAGGAATTCAAAGATTTGGCATAAGGTAGCTTTATGACCTTTAGCAAAATGACTTCTCAGTCCTCTATTTCTTTAAAAATGACATTGAAAGAAATCATGTGTTAATAAAAATTGAAGCTCTCTTCGGAAATAAAGAATATAAAAATCTATTTGAGGAATTATAATAAATTTTACAATATTTTGTGACGTGAAAACTTAAAACCATAATGACAACATATTTAGAAAACTGTTTTAGCTTGAGTCAGAGATCAAGTCTTAACCTTGTTTTATAATTCCATAAAAAATGGAAACAAACTAAATGATTTCAACTCAAAAAAGGAGCAAAATCAACTAAATATATATGTAAGAAATTAATCTGGATGGGGAACTCATGAGACAGAATTGTAAATACTATACAACAACAAAATAACTGCCTTTCACCCTGGTAGAATTTATGAATATAAGAATGAATTCTTTCAAAAGTATCATACAGAAAAACCTCTGAAAATTTTGATCAAGGAGTAGAGGATCAGCCCTAACATAAGGAAGGAGAAAGGGGGAGAAAAGAGATATCGCTCTAGATATGTAGGAGTACAACAACCAATGGGTAACAAGTGAGATAAAGACATATCATAGAAATATAACCCCAAAAATGGAAATAAATGACAAGGGCAATAGTACATATCAAAAGTTATGAGTCCAAAGCAATACTAAGAGGGAAACCAGTAACTTTAACATCTATGGTAAATCTCATCCTGAAACAAGGAGGGCAAACACAGACAAATAATTTTAAAAATAAGGAAGGGAACATGCTCACACTAAGAGAGCTTATTCAATTAAACAAGAATGAGTCGTGTATAGCTTTTCACACACACACAAATTAAAATTCTAAGTGGAATGTGACTTTTTCCAGGAAATAAGGAACATTGGAACACTGATCAAATGGAACTAAAAGAAGAACTCAAGTTGAACTCTTCATGCTCCACTTTGACTGGGGGGAGTCGGGCCTCTTCCCCACTTCATTACTATCCACAAGGCATGCAAATGAAGTTAGACTGAAATTAGAGGCTGAACAACATTTAGTCTAATTAACTCTAGGGGGAAAACTATGGGTGATTTGGGAAGGGGTTTATAAACACTGACCAAGGAAAATAATTTTCATCAGATAGGAAAGGATTGGCTTGGATCTGTCAATCACGGCTACTGGGCCCTATAGTTCGGCGCTCTGACATCTCTGCTCAGGTGGGCTTTGGAAATAAACATAGGTATATGTTTCACCCACTATACTCATCAAAAGTGCTGCTTTGAGAAAACAGAAACAAGTAGGAAACAACAGAATTTCACTCTTCAGGTATCCTCTTTAAGAAGGTTTGGGTTCAGAGAAATCTAGCGTATGTGTGATACAGATTGCTCTCTGTGCATTACCATCACTTTAGTCCTTGAGAGGGACATTGATTATTGAAATCCCTTAAGAAATGTAGTATGGCTATTGGTTAAATGTTTGTTAGCTAGAGGCAGTTCTGGTGGCATCCACTGGACTTTTCACACCAAAATAGCCCTTCTTGCACTGGTCAGGAAACCAACATGGGAATTCTATCAGGAGCTGAGTATGTCTATTCCAATTTCGCATTCCGAATCAGAGGCAATAACTACATGATGGTTTTAAGGACACACTGGGTTTATTGAACCAAAATTCCATTGATCACCTGACCTCTGTCAGTCCTGATTTTGACTATTGGACCACGATAGTGTTTTCAGTCCCCAGGAATCAGTGTCAGTTCACAACCAGTGACCAATAAGCTGAAAATGTTGATTATTCCACCTCTCTAATGAGCAGCTACATCAGTGACCTTGGGAGTGTCACAAAACAAACTTTACAGTACAAATTTTTGGCATTGTAATGGAATATCTTCAAGCAGACCTTGGCTCCCTTTCATTTAAAGGGTTCTAGGTCTGTAAACTGCTGAAGTCTGTGGGAATTGTGCAAAGGCTGTGACTTTCTAGTGTGGTGATACAAGTCTATTCACCAGATCTAGACTTTTTCTACACATATAAATTAAATAAGATTTTAGTAGATTGTCCATCTATTTCAGTTCTAGAGACATTATGATCAATTGATCAAAGCTAAAGATCTATGCAGGTCAAAGTATGGCCTTAATTCTGGTGCTCCTTATGATAACCATGTTCATCCTTTTTGGCAGTTAAATATTACCACTAAATCCTTGTCATTCTGGAATCTCATCATCCCACCTGAATTCAGGGAGAGTATTTTGATAATAGCAGATCCCTTTGTCATTTCTGGTATACACAGAATAAATAGCCACCACAGAGCTTTTCAAGGATATTGGGGTTTCCCTCACAAATGTATTTTTCATTGTTGTAAGGAACAGAGAGAGTTTCTTCTGGACCCTTCCAGGGCATAGACTTAATGAATGGGTGAACAGGCCTTCCATGATAAATGCAGTGCCTAACACTGTAATCTCCTTAAGCCTTTGGATAGCTTTCCATTACAGCAGAGTTTCTCAACTTTGACACTATTGGAATTTTAGATTCCTAAGATTTAAGAGTCCTAAATTCTTTATTCCCATAGAAGCTGTATCTGTGTAAAACAACTTTGGGAAAGAATAAAGTGCTGATGTAAATTTCTAAATAAATGAATAAATTCCTAAAAATAAAATGGTAGTCTGAACTGTATGTCCAAAATGATCGCCTAATCGACTGAATTAAAAAACACTTTGATTTTTTAATCATGTGCAAATAAAATAACATTATTCAATTAATCTTTCACTATTATTTACTACTTAATGTGCATATAACGCTTCAAAGGAATTATTGGACAAATTTGAAATACTAGAATTCTACAGATAGTTCCAGGATAGATCTCAAAATTTTTATAGGTTTACATGTTTATATTGTGATCAAATATTTTCTGTAAGTAAAAGGAATAACATTAAATATTGCTCATATTTATAAAGCACATACAGATTTGAAAGAAAATATAAAATTGTATCTGTCACATATGATAAGTTTATATGGCAATCAAAAAATTACCAGCAATTTTTAGAACTAATAAGTATTTAGCAAGGTGTTAAGATACAAGATGAATATATAAAATCAAGTGTATTTCTATATATAAGAAGGAAATAACTGAAAAATGAAAAAAATTATAAAAGCAAAATTATAAAGCTTTTAGGGGGAAATAAGACTTTTTTTTAAATTTGGTAAAGATTTCTCAAACAGGACACAGAAAAATTAAAAAAACAAAACAGAACAAAAAAATGAAACGAAACAAAAACTTCCTTAAAGTTATGTGTCTGATTGTTAAAAGACACCACTAAGAGAAAAATGAAAAGGCTAAAGACTGAAAGAAAATGTTTGCAAAATGTATCTGACAATGGACCTGTATCCACAATATATATATATATATCATTGAGCTAAAGAATTTCTTTATATATATAATAAAATATATATTTATATATAAAATGGGCAAATATTTGAACAGATATTAATATATATAAAATTAAAAAATTATATATATATAAAAATGGGCAAATATTTGAACAGATACTTCCCAAAGGAAGATAAATGGCCAAAAAGCAAAAAAAATGGCCAAAAAGCAGGAGAAAAATTGCATACCATCACTTAAGAAAATGTAAACTAAGATCACAATGAAATACCACTATATATCTCCCCAAATGGCTAAAAGTAAAAAGACTAACCACACTAAATGTTGGTGAAAATGTGAAGAAACCAGTATCTCATGCATTACAAATAAAATGAGATAATAACTTCAGAAAAAGACTTGGTACTTTCATAATAAGATAAGTACACACCTACTTTTGACCTAATAAATCCATTTTTATCTATCCAAGAAAAATAAAAACATGTCCACAGTAAGGCTTGTTCAAGAATTATCATAGCAGTTTTATACACAGCTGAAAACTGGAAATAACCCAAATAGCCTTAATAAAGGAAGGAATTAAATACATTTTTGTGTATTTATAAAATAGACTACTACTGGGGTGCCTGAGTTGCTCAGTTGTTAAGTGTCTGCCTTCGGCTCAGGTCATGATCCTGGGTCCTGGTATCGAGCCCCGCATTGGGCTCCCTGCTCAGCGGGAAGCCGGCTTCTCCCTCTCCCACTGCCCCTGCTTGTAGTCCCTCCCTCACTTGCTGTCTCTCTCTCTGTTAAATAAATAAATAAAATCTTAAAAAAAAAAGGACTACTACTCAGCAATGACAAAGAATGAACTAGCAATACACACATCAATATAGATGCATCTCACAGAAAAAATGCTAGAGAAAAAAGCCATAAACAAAAGAATACATAATGTATAATTTCACTTATGTGAAGTCCTGGAATATACAATAGCAATCTAATTTGAAAAAATTCAAAGAGTGGTTGCCTCTGATAGCTAGATTAACTGGGAAGGGACATGGGAAATTTCTGGGAAGACAGAAATATGATAGACTATGTCCTTTATGGGGGCATACATTTTTCAAAATTGTATGTATAAGATTTCTGTATTTCAATGGGTGTAAATACTAGCCCCCCCAATTCACTGTAATCATCATCATCACCATTGTTGCCATGTTAGGGAGTGGGAAGTAGGAGGGATCATAGGTGAACAAGAACTGTAAACAGAGACAATTTTCGTATTTGGGGGAAGGATACACAGGAATTTGTTAGGCTATCTAATTCACTCTATACCTATTTAAATTCTCTATAATAGAATATAAAATACAAAGCCAAACAATATAAAAGAAACTTAATGATGAATAAATCTCATATTTACTAACTTTCTACAGACTCCTATTAAATAAAAGGTTGTTTTTTAATTTATAAGGCAGCTGGCTCTTATCTATTATTTAAATTTGGTTATGAATAGAAAGTCAATACTTTCTTCAAAAAGATTGAGCAAGTTTTACACATTATTTTGCAGCCCTCACACAAACTAAAATCAAACTATGAAAGACAGAAGTCTGGGGATTCAAATTTATACAAAGATGATGACATAATGAAACATCTTAGAAATACTCTTTAAGGTAAGTGCCTTGAACATTATCATGATACCTATGTGGTAATAATTGCTAAAGTAAGATGCAGAACTATGTACATTTTATGTTACCAGACAGGGAGATAATTACTTCATTATAAAAATTAAAAAAAATACAATTAAAGTTAAATTACATTTCATGTCTTTTTGAAAAGTTATCCTCAAATGATAACAAAATCATGGTATATTCTCTAAGTGTTGAAATGGATTTTTGTGTGTGTGTTTTAGACATTGTGCTTATATACATTTTTGTAATATTAAAATATTGAATTATAACATAAATATCAATGTCATTGGCAAATTGAAAAATAATGCTGAAATGCTCTAATGACAATTGCTAGAATGGGTGTCTGGTTTTGTTGGTAAACTCAGCATATGAAATATACACTGGGATTTTCTTCTTATCAACTTTTCCTTTTTCTTCTTGGGTTATATTCCTATTTCTTATTTTATTATCCTTCATTATACTTCTTGTACTTTATTTAAATCATGGACTCATAGAGAAAAATACTCTACTCTTGGCCCTACTTTCAAGTAAATCTTTTCATTCAAATCAGTTTAATTCAATTTAATAAGTACATACCATGAGACAGACATTTCACTATGTTTGGAAAACAGTGGTAAACATTTTAGACCCACACTTTACTGTAAGAGCTCATAGTCTTGCAGGGAAGACAGATTTTTAAATGGCAAATATGTATTGCAGAAAGTACAATAAAAGAATGTTGCAAAAGAAATAGACTAATCAAATGAATTAGGGATGATCACCCTAAAAAAAAGTTTTTCAAACTTATTTGGAATTCACTAGAGAAGGAGGAAGATGACTGGTTTAGATGTGTCTGTGTAATTTAAGGTGCCTCCGTGACATCTACCTGGCGATGTTAGCAGACAATTACACATGTATTTTGAGATCAGAAGAGACGTCTTAACTAAAGATATTAATGTACTGATCAAGAGAGTAAAATTTGGTTAAAAGGGAGATGTTAGGGATGCCCGGGTGGCTCAGTTGGTTAAGCGGCTGCCTTCTGCTCGGGTCATGGTCCCGGGGTCCTGGGATCGAGTTCCGCATTGGGCTCCTTGCTCGGCAGGGAGCCTGCTTCTTCCTCTGCCTCTGCCTGCCTCTCTGCTTGCTTGTGATCTCTCTCTCTGACAAATAAATAAATAAAATCTTTAAAAAAAAAAAGGGAGGGAGATGTTAAAGATGATGCCTGTTCAATTCTTAACTCAATCTCTCTTATGTTCATGACTTATTTTCTTACATTGTCTCAAAAGTGCTTGAATATATTCGTATTTTGCCTAGTTTTCATATGACTCGCTGATCCATAAACTTCTAGTTTAGTATGTTTCATTTTTGTTAATGGTACACACAAAAGATTTCCAAAATATTGTGTCATACCCTGATGCCTTTTACAAACCTGCTTAATTGTTTAATAATTTCTCTTTATCTTACTACCTTTTTCTCCTGATTAGCACTAGCCATTGTATATTAGAAAGACAACCAAAGGGTGACTGAGTGGCTCAGTCGGGTAAGCATCTGCCTTTGGCTCAGGTCATGGTCCCAGGGTCCTGGGATTGAGTCCTACATCGGGCTCCCTGCTCAGCAGGGAGCCTGCTTCTTCCTCTCCCTCTGCTGCTCCCTTTGCTCATGCCCCCTCTCTGCCTATCTCTTTCCCTGTGTCAAATAAATAAATAAAATCTTAAAAAAAAAAAAAAAGAAAGACAACCAAAATGGTTAAAAGAAATGTAAAAGTTAAAATTGGTTGATTTAAATTTTCTAGAAAATCAATGTTATTTAATATTTCATTTACTTGAAAAAATAGACTAAAATGGTATTCTACCTAGAAGGATGAAGTGATAAGACATACATTCATGAAACAACTGGATGACAGATTTTTCACTCAAAATCTAATTTGTTAAATGTCTTTTTCTAATATGTTCAAGTGTCTTAGAAAATTCTTTTTGTAGTTTCTCTATTTCACAAAAGGTAGTCATTTTGTATCTAATAAAGAGGGAAAAAAAATCACATTGTTATAAGAGTCAATGCTGTTATTATCTATTTTAAAATTCCAGCCAAACCAGCTGAAAGATATTAAAAATAAATTACCAGCATGCAATTACCATAGGTAGATATTGGGTTGTCACCAAAAAAATAATGGGTGAATGGCAGATAAAATGCATGCCTGATGAGGTGCTATTCGTAAACCAGAACATGGTTCCTAATATATCGTAAACTGTATAATTATGACAACAGAAATACACACATTAGAGAGATAGGCTTGTCTGATATTCATCACGTGAGGATGGAAACTATTTGGTTTATCATGCCTGTACTAAACAAACTATTACAGCAATGGAATATATTGTTACGCTTCCAGTTGTGGAAGCAGCCAGGGGATTATGTGCAGAAGGTATTTGTTGACGCTTGAGGCTATATCACTCCAATTTCTCTGCCATCTCTACCACCTCTGACTTTCCCTTCCTGGCCATGTGCATCACATTCCTTTCTTAGACATCATTTCTGTGCCTCTGTAGGAGTAAACCTGGAAGTTTTTCAGCCTTGTTTTTAAAACTCAAATTGTGATAGAAATATTTTTCTAAAATTTTTCTTTCTCAAGTCTTGTTAGGAATAATATAATCTCATAAAACACTTCTTGACTCCTTTCTCAAAGCTGGATTCTTGGGAGAAATTCTTATTCAGACCAGAATAATTTTTTTTAAAGGTTTCAGAGAGAGAGCGAGAGCGAGAGAGAGTGAGCATGTGTGCGTGTGCATGGGAGGAGTAGGGGGAGGGGTAGAGGGAGAGAGAATCTCAAGCAGACTCTGCTGAGCGTGGAGCCTGTTTCCAAGACTCTGAGATCAGACCTGAGCCAAAACCAAGAGTTGGGTGCTCAATCTACTGCACCACACAAGCACCCCAGAAAATTTTATTTTTTTATTTATTTTTTTTAAAGATTTTATTTATTTGACAGAGAGAGACAGATCACAAGTAGGCAAAGAAAGAGGGGGAAGCAGGCTCCCTGCTGAGCAGAGAGCCCAATGTGGAGCTCAATCCCAGAAACCTGAGATCATGACCTGAGCCGAAGGCAGAGGCTTTAACCCACTGAGCCACCCAGGCACCCCCGGAATATGTTTTTAAAGATTTTATTTATTTGAGAGAGAATGAGTGAGAACAAGCAGTGGGGGAGGAGCAGAGGGAGAAGAAAAGGGACAAGCAGACTCCCCAGTGAGTGGGGAGCCCAACATGGGGCCGATCCCAGGCCCCTGAGATCATGACCTGAGCCAAAGGTAGACACTTAATCTACTGAGCCACCCGGGCATCCCAGAGACCAGAATAATTTTTACTGTTAGATCCTAGTAGTCTTCCTGCTTTAAGTTTGCAATAAAAAATAAAGTGAATCACATGAAGTATTTTTCAGTCCACTTATTTGAGAATATTGACCCAACAGGAATGGCGATGCTATACAATTCCTTTCCTCTACCTTCTCTCTGTGCCTTCTCCCCACTGAAATTGAGCTAATCTCAAAGGCAAACATGGCAATACCTATGCTCGCATTAGTAGATTATCTGTAGTACAGAAGGATACAAAAATGCGTAGGAAGGAATTCTGAGTATCCCAGCTTTTTTATGTATGTAGTCTTTTGAAAGATAGGGTGCTGGCAGGTCTTGGTCAATTCAGGCTTTTGATTTACAATTCCCAGCTTTCTACTAGGTTGAGATTCCAACCTAATAGAACAGGACAATCGACAGTTCTTAGTATTAAACTTCCTAGAAAACATGCCTTGTATTTTGTTCAAAGGTCTTTATGTTTTCTGAATTATCAAAATTTGTTTTAAACATAACAACTTAGAATAAGTTCACTGCAATTCATACACACACGAAATGTCAAAATTGGGTAAGGCCAACATATTTCAGTTGAATGTATTCGGACATCTTCTCTGTTCTTTATTAAAATGATGAGTAGCATAGTATAGCTCCTTTGCACAAATATTTCATTTTGATCACCTTGAAAATGACCTCAAAATCATGTGGGACTTTGTTAAAAATGCACTTTTCTTCTTGCCTCGTCCATCTTCCTGACTCATAAATGCTCAGGGTGGAACACAGGCATCTATTTTATTTTTAATAAAATTTCTCGATAATTTTCTAGTATTTCTTAGCATTTACAAGTTTTTAGTCCCCCTCTGTAAGGTCCAGACTTGCATCATCATTTGAAAACTAGGAAATAGATAGCTTAAGAATGGGATCAGAATTTTTTCTAGTCACTCAGTTCACTCAACACAAATAATAGGTGTCTTCTAATTGTGGGCACTGTACTAAACCCCATACACATGATCAAATGAAGGGCCCATCTCTTGGGGTGAGGCAGCATCTTAGGTATACAGAATAGAAAGGCATTAACAAGTTATTTTGACAATTTAACATGATTTATATAAGCGAATATAATTACTCCATGGTATACTTTGTGAGGTTCTGAAAAATGAGATAATATATATCCATGTGAATTACAATACATAAAGCTGTAGGGTATACAGGTGAAAGTTGCTGTTATATAGATTGAAACCCTAACTGGACAAATTGTACAAAGCAGATAAAAATACACTATTTCCAGTTCAACTCAGAAAGCCAAATCTCACCAATGAGTTAGCATTTTTTTTTAAGATTTTATTTATTTATTTGAGAGAGAGAGAGAGAGAGAGAGAGAGAGAGAGTGCAAGAGCACAAATGAGGGGAGGGGCAGAGGGGAAGGAAGAAGAGAGACAATATCAAGCAGACTCTGCTGAGCGTGGAGTCCGTGCAGGGCTTGATCTCATGATCCTGAGATCATGACTTGAGCTGAAATTGAGTTGGACGCTTAACTAACTAAACCACCCAGGCACCACAATGAGTGTGTATTTTTATTCTTCATAGCCCAGGCTACCAATATATTCTATATTGATGACAAAGCAACTTGATCCCAACTACTGAACTGCTAAGTTTGCCTCTGCCATTTTCATTTCCTCTGCAGTTTGAGATTGTGAATAATAATCAGGACAAAGTTTCTCTGAGGGCCCAGATGTATTGTTCAGTCAGATTTTTTTTTTCTTTTAGAGATAGAGTTTCTCTATCATAGCAAAACATATCTTAAGTATTTCTTGATTTTAAATATTTTTCTTTAGAGGAAAAATAAAAAATAGAGCAAAGTAAAACATCTTTTCCTATGCTGTCTTATACTTAATATCTGAGGTTCTTTGTGAAAATAAGAAATTTTCACTGTAAAACTATTTTTTAACTATAGTATTTATATATACACATACACATATATATCTATACAAGTTGTAAAAGTCCAAATAAACTACATATCTATATC
Source organism: Potos flavus (assembly GCA_028534135.1). Taxonomy (NCBI): domain Eukaryota; kingdom Metazoa; phylum Chordata; class Mammalia; order Carnivora; family Procyonidae; genus Potos; species Potos flavus. The sequence goes on from CM052898.1 coordinate 157,457,444, forward strand.
TAGTCACATTAGAACTTGAATGAAAGAATTTGAAAGTAGAATATTTCTTTGAATAGAAAAGTTTGGCAAATTCCATGACCTTCAAATCCTGTTTTTTTTTTTTTTCCTGAATTCCTTTTTAAACTTCTCTCTCAAATAGCCATTTTCTGTGGCGATTTATGTAGAATTAGTTCAGGATTGCCCACTTACTGCGAGCTAGTCACTTGTCCCATGAATATCAAGAAAAGTAAATGCCTCTGTATTTATATACATACTATCTGATATATACTAATATCTGATATTAGTATACAATTAATGTTTTCCTAAGAAAAGCAAACCAAATGAAACATTTTAAAAAATGTTGCTTGCCCCTATAGTTTATGTCTTTCAGAAATGTTTTTGAGGATGAAGACTTTATATCAGGTCACACATTTCAATAAATATTATACAATTTGTTATTAGTCTAAAAAAATTGATATCTTGTTCTTTATATGGACCACATTATTATTCTACTACAAGGAGAGTTAATATATTTTGTATTAAAGTTTTCATTGTTTATCACTGTGGCAATAATTTTCTAATATAAATTCAGAAGTTTGATCTCTTCTGAACATTTTAGCTCATATAAACCACCTTTTTTAGATCTCAGCAAATGAATATGTGTTCATTATATGTATTCAAAACACATGTATATTTATGTCTTACATATTTTATAACATAAATACATATAATTGGATATATAACACATATCATTACTTTTAACCCAAAAGGTAAATTTTTCTCTCATTGTTAAATATATCAATTCTTAATTATTCTTTTGAGTTTATGCAAAATTATATAGAGAAAATTGAATCATAATATCAAACACAGCCTACTGGTTTTAGAATATATGAACACATCTCATGATTCTAGTTTCATTATTCTTTACATGACTACATAAGAAAGATGAAGTACCTTAATCTCTTTTAAGTGATAAAATATTAAATTTCAAGTTTTTTAAGAACTTACCAAACTTAGGTTCCTCTGGTTACTTGTTTAAACTTGAAGTCACAGAATAAAATATTTTCATAAAAAATGTTTTCAGTGTACTTGGTATGCTTTTGAAATACTCTCCGGGTCTGCAGACTGCTAGTTATTACTCAGCAAGTGTTTGAATTTGTCTTTAATAGGTAGCAGCAACTTGACAAGGGCTCTGAGGCAAAGGGGGAAAAAAAAAAACCCCAAAAAACCTTTTGTATTGAAAATAGTCTTTCCTATTAAAAAAAAAAAAGAAAAAAGAAAATAGTCTTGAGTAAAACAATAAAATGCACAAAATAATTCTATACGAATCTTGATATCAAAAGGTACCACTTTCTTGGGGCGCCTGGGTGGCTCAGTGGGTTGAGGCCTCTGCCTTCGGCTCAGGTCATGATCTTGGGGTCCTGGGATCGAGCTCCGCATCAGACTCTCTGCTTGGCAGGGAGCCTGCTTCCCCTCTCTGCCTACTTGTGATCTCTCTCTGTGTCAAATAAATAAATAAATAAATAATCTTTTTTTAAAAAAGGTACCACTTTCTTTTTTAATTTTTATTTATTTGCTTATTTTTAAATTCCTTTTTTAAATTTATTTTATTTTTTTTAAAGATTTTATATATTTGACAGATCACAAGTAGGCAGAGAGGGGGAAAGCAGGCTCCTCGCCAAGCAGAGAGCTGAGCAGATAGCCAGACGCGGGGCTTGATCCCAGGCCCCTGAGATCATGACCCAGGCGGAAGGCAGAAGCTTTAACCCACTGAGCCACCCAGGTGCCCCACCACTTTTTTTTTAGACCTACAAGTGTTCTTGGGGGAGGGAAAAGAGGTGAAGCTTATTTCAATGTTTTTTCAGTCTTAAAATTCTCTCTCAAATTTTTTTTTCTTGTGACATACATTCTTTTAAATGGGTGCTATAAGCAAGCATTGAAGAAACCATAAATTCTACCGAAGAATATTTTTACTTTCAGTTGTTTCTGGCAGAGATGCCTTATTTGAGAACTGGAGGTTTATTTAACACAAACTTTATATTCCGATTTTGAAAAGCTCTTTTCCCATGTAGCAAATGATTATGGACGCAGAGTAATTTTCTGTGTTTCTAGAAAAGTTTAAGAGAAGCCACTAAATCATTTTGAGTAATCAGGAAACCCACTTTTACATTTACAGTCGGTTTCGCTCCTCTAAAATCAGTATCGGTGGGAAAAACTCTTAAACTTTCTTGATAAAGATTTTAAAAATATACTCAATACCATACTAAAATTAGTAAGAAGTAGACACTTCTCTGCTTGTATGCAACCTCCCTGGGAGCTTCGAAGGTGAAAAATGAAACCGGTCCCCTACTCGGAAGACAAGGAGAGACCTAAGGAAGAAGCAAACCCCTCCAGATTTTTAGGTGGCAGTTTTCATAAGCAGGGGAACTTACGAAGCTTGTGTTAAGCAGCCGCAAAACAAGTAGTTCTCTGCTGGCAAAATCTTAAAAGTTTATACAGAGGCTTAACTGGGTTAAGCCACATGCTACATCTCAGCACCACATCACTATCTCAGGACTTTGTCTTGGAGGCAGCTTCTGGGAGTGGGGAAAGCAAGCAGAATGTATATTTCAAGGACAGGGGTGGGGGTGAGAAGCCTCCCACTGCAGTGGGCTCCTTCTCTCTGGGTGGGCTGGAGGTCACGCCCTCTTGATGACCTCCCTAATGTTCTCAAATTTTGAAACCTCTTCAATGCCTTAGGGGTGAAACAAATGATGTGCACAAAAGCAGATCCTATTGATGAAGAGAACAAAGGCAAGAAAAATCTAGCTTAAAGTGAAATCTATTTATAGCTTGCAGCCCATTGATAGATACCTGAGACATCCAGAACGTGACATTCCTCAAGAAGTTCATGGCTGCCGTATGCCTTAATAATGTTTACACTTGGGCACCTGGGTGGCTCAGTTGGTTGAACAACTGCCTTCGGCTCAGGTCATGATCCCAGAGTCCCAGGATCGAGTCCCACATCGGGCTCCCAGCTCCACGGGGAGTCTGCTTCTCCCTCTGACCTTCTCCCCTCTCATGCTCTCTCTTACTCTTTCTCTTCAAATAAATAAATCTTAAAAAAAAAAAAAAGAATGTTAAAAAAATAATGTTTACACTTCATCAAATACTAAAAGTAGGGATGCCTGGGTGGCTAGGTTGGCTAAGTGTTTGCCTGTGGCTCAGGTGCCGATTACAAGGTCCTGGGATCAGTCCTGAGTCTCATCGGGCTCCCAGCTCAGCAGGGAGCCTGCTTCTCCCTCTTACTCTGCCAGCTGCTCCCCCTGCTTGTACTCTCTCTCCCGGACGAATAAATAAATAAATAAAGTCTTTAAAAGAAAAAAAAAGACTAAAAGTAACCTTATCTTGACAATAGTTAAATCTTCAAGGTCCTGCATAGAAAAATTCTTTAGAAACTTATGTTATCTCTACTTCTCCTCCCTTACAAAACTTAAAATACATAATCAGTCACTCCTCACACTTGCAGGTGCAGCTTTTTCTGCCCACAGGTCCTGTCCTTGTGCTAAAATAAAACCATCTTTTTGCACCAAAAATTCCTTGAAAATTGTTTCTTAGCCGTTCTCTCACAAATCCAACTTCAAATCACATCAATTTTATCACTATCATGATTCCTATAGTTAAATACCTTCAATGCCTTTTTTTTTCTTTTTGGTCCTGTAAGTGTTCTGGTGGGTGTGCCCAGAGAGGTGTAGAATGGAGATTATTTCGTGTTTTTTTTTTAGTCTTATGAAGTATGACATTTATAAAATTCTATTTTGTGATGGGTATGATTTTCTTTTTATTAGTTTCCAAAATTTCTCAAATTTCTTTTTATTAGCTTCCAAAACTTCCAAAATTTCCCTTTTATTAGCTTCCAAAATTTCCCAAATACGTTATGGATACTATTGCAGTTAAAAGAGAAAGAGAGATAGGGAGAGAGAGAAAGGGAAAAGAGAGAGGGACAGTTATGGCCCTATCACTTTCTTTTATAACTTAATATATCTTAGTGGTTTTCTTTTTCTTGTCAATACATATGGATTTACCCCATGTGTCTCAAAATTCTGTAGCATGACTGTATCATGTTTTAACCACCGATCTATTAATGGACAAAGAATGACTTGATTTTCTCCACAATTTAAAAATAGTATTGTGAGAAATATTCTCCTCTTGAATAAATGCATATTTCTTAGTCTTCCATTCAAGTTTTTTTTTTTCATGCTTGCCACCATAACTTTACTGGCTTAATTTTCCCAGTTCACTTATATACACTAAATGTTCTAAATTGATTTAATCACTATCATGTGTACATTTTATTATCTCTGTTCACTACTTGCACCAAATACTTAATTGATCCAGAATTGCCTCCCTATATGCTTCTCTACATTTACTACATTTTGTGCATTTGTCATATTCTATCTCATTTCTTTTGGCCAGCTCTGATTGATTGCTTCGTCTTCTATAACACATAGTTCTTTGCACCATGCATGGCTCAGTTATATAGGATATCTTGTATTAATTTATGTGCATAAATGTATTATTTTGCCTGCTAGCTATATATGCTTTAAAGACATCTGATTATACCTTGAATTTCTAGCATAGTTCCATAGTTTCCTACTCATGGATGACACTCTAAATTATGAAAACTTGAGAGAGTATCGATTCCCAGATTTCCTTCTTAGAAGTAATATTAACGATTCTTTATTTTTTTATGATTTTATTTATTTATTTGACAGAGAGAGATCACAAGTAGGCAGAGAGGCAGGCAGAGAGAGGGGGAAGCAGGCTCCCTGCTGAACAGAGAGCCCCATGCGGGTCTCGATCCCAAGACCCTGAGATCATGACCTGACCCGAAGGCAGAGGCTTAACCCACTGAGCCACCCAGGTGCCCCAGAAGTAATATTAAAGATTCTTAAAAAGTGAAACGACACATAGGCATTAGCAAATCAGAATCAATGTTGACCTCAGTGTTGGGGCAAATCCTTGCAGCTCACCTGAAGGATATTGGCATCTGCGATCATTGGGAAAATTCTTGAGGACTCATGGCACTGATTAAATGATTACAAAGCCGAATGAAGCTATTTCAACATTTTAACAATAGGCCATACAGGTGTATCAGAGGAGGTCATCTAGAGGGCATGACCGCCGGTTGACCTCGGAGCTGGATCAGGGCAATCAGGGGCTCTTTTCCCCTTACCGTCCTTGGAATGTACCTCTCCGCTTACCATTTCCATAGTGGGGGCTGCTTCAAGGAGGATGCAACCTTAAAAGAGTAATGTTAGCGAGATCACCTGCACTATATACAGGACCAAACCTCTTTGAGGCCCCAGTATAAAATCAGGATTCTGGTGGGTGGGTGTATAGGTCTGCTGGTGTTGCAGTTCGTGGAGACCAAGCTGTATGTGTAAGTTCCCTTGCTTTTTAGAACTACACTTTCTTCAGTTTCTTATCCTCGGTGTGCGGTGGCCAGTGTCAGATTTCACCCGTGGAACTCCAGAAGCTGTGAGCCAAGGGTGGGTGAGTAACGTTTGATCGTCAGTCCCATTTTTGCACGTAAAAATTCACCATCTTCAGTAAGAACGGATGGAGCGGATGTCGTAGAGTGAGAGAGATTTGAATTGTTTCCTGAAAGATGAACAGGAGTTTATCCCTAAGCAAGGAGAGTGAAAACCAGGATTGTGTTGTGTGTTCCATGTTGGAAGCCCACGAGTGAAATAGTCGGGACTTCTTGGGCAATAGTGTAAGCCCCCGTGTAGCTGGAGGTGGTGGGCGGCAGGGAGAGTTAGGAGGTTTTGAAAGAGATGATGAATTTGTGTGTCATAAAGAATAACTTGCACTTTAGCCTACAAGTGTGGAACCCCAGGAGCCTTCTAAGTCCGGGAAATGGAATTAGTGGAATTGTGTTTTGGAAAGGGGTCAGTAATTGGTGGTTGTGTGCAGGAAGTACCGGGTCCTTATGTGACCTAGGAATCTCAGGTTGTCCTTCGCAATTAATCAAGTAAGAGGTGACGGATATCTGAACCAAGCAGCGAGGGAAATAGGACAGCTGGAGAGAATGTATTCAAGAGATCTTTAGAAGGGAAAACAATGCGTAGGCTTATATAAATGACTGGATGCAGAGCAGGGGAAAGAAGGCGAATGAAATGACAGATTTGCAGTTTTTAAGGATGGAGTCATTAAAGAAGATAAGGAATATGAAAGGAAAAGATTTGAAACCCAGTAGCATTTAGTAGGCTTTGACAAAGGAAGGAAGGAAAATTGATAGGATCTAGCTATGAAGTGAAATAAACAGAAAAAAAAATTGTTCATATACGTGGAGGTGTGTGTTCCTTTGTAAACTTTTTTTTTTAACACAGTTCGGGAATGTGTTTTAATTTCAGTTGCTTATGGACTTCCGTATAAGAGTGTTCAGGTTGTAATTATTATGCTGAAAGTCTATTTTTATCTTATTTTTAAATTGTTCTCGTTTTTGTTTCAAGTTTATTTAAAATCTAGTTAGCGTATGGTGTAATATGGGTTTCAGGAATGAAGGTCTATTTTTATTCTATGTGTGGTCTCAACTTATTTGACTGATAAAAGCTGTTTTTGCCCATTTCCTAATGAGAGTTAAAAAAAAAACTCGCTAATGAGTATGTGTCAAATGATATAGATGCAAAATATTTTCACTCCAGAGATAACTCCTATAAGGTGAATAAAGGGTTACCATATCTGGGTGGCAAATTAAAGAGAAATTCATGAGTTAAATTTAGTGGGCTGAATGCGGACCTCCCAAAAATATATCCATATCCTAACCCCTGGAGCCTATGAGTAGGAAAAAGGTATTTACACTGGCAACTAAGGATTTTTGAGATGAGGATGTGCGAAGATCCTGTGTTATGCGGTTGGGCCCTCATTCCAATGACGGGTCCTCAGAAGAGACAAAGGAGGAGGCAATGTGATCGCAAGTCTGTGAATATGGACGGCCACTAGAAGCTGGAAGAGGTAAACAGATTCTCCCCTATATCTTCCAGAGGGAGGGCAGCCCTGCTGACTCCTTCAGACTTTGGGCCTCCACAGCTGCGGGAATCAATTTCTGTTGTAAGTGGCCAAGTTCATAATAATTTGTTACCCAGGTATAGGAACTAATGCATTAACCTTTCTGGGTAAAGGTCTGAATATCTAAGGTCAAGATAACATTAGAATAATTATCCTGTGGCCAGTAGAAAAACCAGAGTTATTTCAGCAAATCAGAATTCATTGCATGTTATCTAAAGAATTACTTTGACAAATGTGTAATTGCCTTTATGACTTCACTTTGCTTAAACTGGCTCTGAATGAACTCTTCTGCTTGGGATATACTTCTATGCCCTAAAAACGTGGTTCCTCTAAAGCTAAGGGGTCATGAAGGATTTTTAAGAGGAGGAGTTGTGTAGAACAAAAGATTGTGCTGAAATATTCATGAAAGGTTGGCATAAAGAAGCACATGAATAATCAGAATATAAAAATGGGTCTAAAATGCAGAACAAATAAAAATACATTTTACAAGTGGTTTATTTTTATTTATTTTCTTGGTGAAATTTTCATTGCCAGTACAATAACCTAGAGCATAATGCTTAATGAGTTATGCATGTTACCCTTGGACCTGATCTCTTCACTTCCAAGTTCAGTTCTCACTTTTTTTTTTTTTTGTGGTTGCTGTTCAGAGTACACAATACTTTTGAAACCTTTTTTAACATCTCGTATGGGTTTTCTAGGACTACCCAACCAGTTACCACAAACAGAATGGCCTAAAACAACAGATAGGTATTCTTTCACAATTCTGGAGGGACAAGTCTGAAATCATGGTGTTGGCAGGGTTTTTTTTTTCCTGAAATTGAGAAATCCTTGCCTTTCTTGGGTTGTAGATGGATCACTCCAGTCTTTGCTTCCATTGTCACATAGCCTTCTCTCTGTAGTCTTTATGTGAAAATTCCCCTCTTTTTACTGGTTTTACCAAAACACCAGTCATTAGATTAGGGTCACTTTAATCCTATATAATCTCATTTTAATTTGAATATCTATAAAGTCCCTATTTACAAATGTATTAGGGCTCTCCAGAGGAACAGAATCAATAGACTATGTATACATAGGGAAAAGATTTATTTTAAAGAATTGGCTCATGAAATCATAGCTAGCAAATCTAAAACCCTTAAGGTAAACCAACAGGCTGGAGACCCAGGGAAAAGCCAGTACTACAGTTCAAGTTAGAAGGTTGTCTTTGGCAAAATTTCCTCTTTCTCAGGGAGAGTTCAGTCTTTCTCCCCCCAATTCCCCCCAGTTCAAGCCTTCAGCTGACTGGATTAGTCTTACCCTGATAATGGAGTCCAATGAACTGAACATTCACCAATTTAAATGATGATCTCATCCAAAAAACACTTCACAGAAACATTCAAAATAATGTTTGGCCACCTATCTGGGCCTGCGGCTCAACCAAGTTGACATCTAAAATTAACCACAACAAATAAGGTCCTATTCCTAGGTCCTGGGCATTAGGACCTGACCATATTTTTGGTGGGATGTAATTCAACCTGCAACATTTATGTACACATATATGTAATGTTAATATCCTTTTTTAAATGTTACAAAATACTCTTATGGTTGGAAGTTGAGATAAAATCACCTATTTGTAACAGTCCTGGATTTACAAAAGATAAGGAATTTAAAAGTTGTTTATTTTAGGCTGATATGCCATTGAGTTGTAGTTTCTTAGAAGAAATTACTCACTTGCTGTGTCTGTGTCCTTATAGCTTTATTTGGAGTTTGTATCAATTCAGCCACTTTCTCCATACTGATGTCCACACTTGCATAAAAAATCAGTTTGTGTTTTGTGTTTCTAATCCTTCATTTATTGAACAAATGATCATTTGTTGCTCTCATGGAACCTTATATTCTAGAGTTAGTCAATAACAGAAGATGAATAAATTCACAGTGTAATTTCTGATAGCCACTAAGAACTAGGGAAGAACAAAAAGTGTGGGTTGATAGAGTGCCTTGAAGTGGGAGTCTGTAGAGCAATATTAGATTATATCTGGGGAAAGCTTTTCTGAAATGGAGACTGACATTTCAGTTAAAAAAAAAATGAAAGAGCACTTCTCTGAATCTTGGGAGATAGAGCCTTTGAGTAGAGAGCCCAACAACTGTAGAAATCCTAATTGAAGTAGCTTGGTGAGCAGTGGGGACAGAAGGACCACAGTAAGGATGGGATATACTGAGGGAAGAGGAGAGGGGTCTGATTGAAGCCAAATTCAGGCAAGAGTAAGAGTTGGGATTTTTTTCTCCATTTTTGTTAAGATTTTATTTGAAAGCTTAAAGCAGGGGAAGCAGCATTATTTGATTTATGCTCTAAAAATATGTGCTCTAAAAATCCTAGGCTTTTTGATGGAAATAGGATTGAAGGGGCAATGATAAATACAGAAAGATCTGTGCAAATGTTTTTCATTAACTTGGCGATGTGCTGATGATTTGAAATAAGGTGGTTACAATAGAAATGTTTGGTCACATTAAGGTAATGAAAACTCAGGAGAAAGAACTTCATGGATCCAGGCAGGTGAAAGTAAGTCTCTTTCCCACAATAAACTCCATACACTTAATGACCTCTTAACTGTAAGTCTTTTAGAAATCCCAATACAGGCTTTGTTTAACCTTTTGAAAGGATAAAAGTGTACCCAATGTTGGGGGTAGTTCTTTACATTTCATTGTATGATGATTACATGTTATTTGTCAATATTTAACTTCTGGATTTGACTAAAAGTATACTTGGACCTGTTTTTCTTGATAGTAAAATTGTAATAAAATGTGTAATTTATCCTAAAGGGCAGACTTAGAATAATGACTTTATTTCCCAAGTGTCAATTTGAATAAGAATCCTCTAATCGCAGATGTAGTCCAGTAGGTTGAGTATAAACAACTTGAAAGTTAAAGGTGTTAGTTTAGAATATGTTGACCTTTCCCAAATGTCTCTTCTGCTGCTGGTTTCTTATCCATTTTTTTTTTTCTGAGAGGAATTGACAGAATTACGGGTTTTTCAGTAAAATCTAAAATTGGATGTGGAACAGTTTTTCATGAATATTTTTAATACGTATTATCCCCTCCACCTCCAGTACTCTAGAAGGCCATAAATGCTATGGAAGTCTTTACCATAACAATGTTTATTAGAGATGATTAACTTGTATAGTTTTTAGTTAGAAACTATTACGCATTCTTAACACATTGATAACATTGGATTAATCTAAAAAATCTCTAGGACTTTAAAAAGTTACCACGTGTGTTCCAGTAATCGTTGCCATAAAACAAATTACTAAATTTAATAGCTCGAAACCTTATTCTGCTCACAGTTCCAATGGTCAGGAAATTAAGCATAGCATGGCAGGACATTGCTTCACAATGTCTGGGGCTGGGGCGACTCAAAGTCTGAGGATAAATCTATGATAAAGCGTGACAAAAGATTTCAATCACAGGCCTGGCACCTGGGCAGGATGATTAGAAGTCCAGGCATTATTTAGTTAAGTTGAAAAATGTACCACAGGAAAACTACAAGTTGTGTCTTGAGTAAATCTTGCAAAGAACACATATATAGGGGTGCTTACTATCTCACTGTAATAGTCTGGAGCACCGGACTTCCAAGTAAGGCAAAAACTGCTATAAACGAGCCTTGGAAAGTCATGCAACATCACTTCTCAGCTCTTTCTTAGAGCCATCATAAATATTTCCAGGTTCAAGGGGAAGGCAAGCAGACTCTAACAGTTGATGGATTTTCAGTGTATTGTAGAAGGACCTGTGCGAAGGGAGATCTGGGGAAAATGCGAGCTGGTACAACATGTATTTAGCTTAGTGTCTAGCATGTAAGAAGCACTTAATGTTAATTACTATTAGTATTGCAAGATATTAGTAGTTGTAAAATGTGCTTGAAAAGCTACAGTCTGACTTGAGTTTTTTAATTACTTTATGTGAATTGTTCTAACAAGCTTTTGAATAAAATATGGATTTTGGTTCTGGCATCTTCAATTCGTGAAAAAATTTAATCCATTTATTGAAGAGTAGCAATCAGACTCAAATACAATTTTTGGTATTTTTCACATTTCTAAAAGAAATCATTGCTTTTAAAATTTTAAAAATCCATAAGCTGTACAATTTTGAGTCGCTTCACTTTTTTCCCCAATTGATTTTTTTTTAGTTTTAAATTCCAGTTAACAGGGTAATATTAGTTTTAGGTGTACAACATAGTGTTTAAACACGTCCATACAACAGCTGGTGCTCATCACAAGTGCCCTCCTTAATCCTCATCACCTATTTCCCCTACCTCACCCTCCAACCTTCCTCTGATCACTGTCAGTTTGTTCTCTGTAGTTAAGAGTCTGTTTCTTGGTTTGCCTCCCTCTTCTTTTTTTTTTCTTTCCCTTTGCTCATTTTGTTAAATTCCACATATGAGTAAAATCCACATACGAGTGAAATCAATCATGGTATTTGTCTTTCTCTGACTGACTTACTTGGCTTAGCATAATAGAATGGCTTCAATTTTTGAGGAGTTTCAGAAGCTATAGATGGAACAGTTTTGGCCACTGGTAAAACTTGTCATAATCAACATCACATAAAACTTATAGACATAATATGTAAATGAACGGGGCTCTCAAAATAATATTGATTCTATTAATCAGGTCTTTTCCACATGAAATCATTGAAAATAGCATAGTCTTTATAATAGTAAAATGTATGAACTGATTGAAATAGGTTAATGATTTAAAAATTCTACTAGATCACTTAAATCTTAAATATGCCAAATTAATGAGTTTTGATCAGGGCAACTTTAAAATGTAGGTGGACTCTGGAAAGCAACTCAGTAATATTTGAGTAGGTTGAAAATGCATCTCTCACCTGCCACAGGAATCCTGCTTCAGGATCTGTCTTGAGTGATTCTGCAAAGAACACACGTGTAGGGATGCTTACTGCATCATTGCTTATAAGAGAAGGGAAAATGAAAACCAAGTTTTCTCAGGAATTATATTTTTAAAAATTGATAGTATATTCATTTGATGTTTTATTGAATATCCAAAATACTGCATAAAGGCTATTTGCAGAAAAAGATTAGCAATAAAAGGTATGTAAACTTTGTATTTTCCACAACCTAACAGTGTAGAAGCGTACATGTAACACCTACAGAACCTCTTTGCACGCAAATCTAAATCTTAGTGCTTGCAATAGGAGACAAAGCAGAAATAGACTAGAGAAATTTGGGGTTACAGCTATGTCTGTAATTACAGGAACATTTGGAGTATGACAGAAAGTAATCTTTGGTCAGCACATCACTACTTGTTATCCTATTTGTCTATATTGAAAATGAAAATGGTGCAGGTTCAGGAGGAAAATTACACAGCAATCATTGATACCTTAAATCTGACATCATTGTGATTATAACTGGAGAACTTTTGGCATATAATCAACTTTAACCCTTTGTTTTATGGGTATTTATGATTTTCAAATGAGTACTTTGACAATTAAATTCAAACGGGGTGAAGTAGCACTGTCTTGTTTTTTTAATTTGCTATCTAAAGGAGGATTCTATGTAACTGTGTGCCAAAATCATATACTTCACAATCCTAAAGCCATAGGATACCTACTACAATGAATTTACCCCTGGAGTTCCATGGTAAACAGATAAGAAAAATGTGTCAGGAAGATCGAGAAAGAATATGTGGGATATTAAGCAGTGACTATGAAATGTGACATGATTTTAATACTTTGAAATATTTTTAATCTTTCTAGGTTTTGTATAAAAGGTACACAAATATGTAAATTCTTCAGTAAAGCTACGTCTGCTTTGCTATTAGTTTGCAAGGTATGGTACGAGTGCTTGCATGTGTGTGTGGGTATGTGTACATGCACATGCACACACGCACATCTTTATCCTCTAAAACCATGCTTCTCAAAGGGTAACCCACAGACTATTAGCCACTTGGCTACCAGTGTACAATAGGATAAAGAACTTATACCAGAATGTGTATCAACCATGATACTGAGCACGTTATTCCTTTTTTTAAATTTTAAAATAAGAATTTCTCAAGGAAGCAGTACATTGATTTTTCATTCTGATACTGATTAAGGACAAACACTTGAAGCAGAATAAAAAAAGCAGAACTTGAGATAAGGATAAAGTTCTCATACCTGATTTGGGAAGAGCACATCCAGGGCAGTGAGGAGTGAGGGAAAGAAGCAACGTAATGTAGCGCATTCTTAGGTTTGACCCAGTTGCCCAAGAAGCCCCAAAGAGCCGCAGACGGTCACTTTGCAGGCATGTTCACTTGGTCCATAGTACTCTCCTAGAAGAGCTACAAGGAGGTGCTTCCCCTTGTTCCAGAAGTACCTTGCTAGAACAAGAGTGGAAGCAAATGTTCCCGCTTTGCAGTAAACAAAGTTTACCCCACAGAGTGCTAAATCCCTTGCCCTTTCATTTTGTTTCATCCAATCTCTTGATGATCATACAGGAAGCCCCAAATGGTTTGTATCCAAACCAGCTTGTGTGTGTGTTTATTTATCAAAATACATGTATAAGAATGCTTACGTGTATGCGTTTGAGCTTATGCAAATAAAACCTTGATCTGAAAAATCAGAATTCAGACAGTAGTTTGCCCTACATTATGACCTCTAAGATGTTACTAAAAGGTACTTGTAGGTGACATTTCTATACATGTCATAGCACGGGTGGGAAAATAGCCTTACAAATACTTACTGAATTGCAAGTCTATTTACTATTTGTAAAATGTGAGTTCAGCTTTCAAATCTGTAATATCATGAGTCTGGACCCTGTATTAACTATAGAGCTTTGAAAACATTTCCATTTTAAACCCGTGATAAGCTTAATTTCTGCCTTTATTTCTTGAATAAAATATTGGTTTTGAGATTTAGCTGAGATTGGATGAAAGACTCAATAGTAAGAGGTGAGTTTCCCTGGCTTCACCTACTTTATTCAGTAGTGCTCACAGCAGTGTAGCTCCTTAAACATCAGAATTACCACCATGTCCACCATGCACAGATTCCTGATCTGAAGGTCTGTATGAATGTTGCGTTTTTCAGGGGGGAAAAATGTAATACTATCTCTTCCTGAAAAAACTTGCTTGGTATGTATCTGTTTCTTAAATGTTTCTAGTCAGATTTTACATTTGTATATCTCAGACATAGATGACAGTGCTTTTTAAATATAGCATAAAAAATGGACAAGTATAGTTAGAAGGATAAATGTGAAATTAGGGCATCATTGGAGACCTCTGTAGAAATGTTTGTCAAACTTGAAATTATGAAATTTAATTGACAAATTTGCACTGTTAAGTGGTATGCCATAACAAATAAGAGTTGTGGTAATATATCTCAAAATTGACTTTATGTGAATTTCTTATCTGATTTTATTTTATTTTTTAAAGATTCTATTTATCTATTTGACAGAGAGAGACAGAGAGAGAGAGAGACCACAAGTAGGCAGAGAGAGAGGGGGAAGCAGGTTCTCCACTGAGCAGAGAGCCAGACGCAGGACCCTGAGATCATGACCCAAGCTGAAGGCAGAGACCTCAACCCACTGAGCCATCCAGGCGCCCTTTCTTATCTGATTTTAAATGAGAGCTATTAGACACTATAATTAAGAGTCAAGAGAAAAAAAATCTGAATTACAGAAAGTTCAAATCTAAGATCTTCATATTTTCCTTTTGATTCTTGTTTATTGAATATCACACAAAGAAAGCTTAAGAGTAAAGTCAATAGGTGAACAATTTACATAAGATCCTCTTTCCCTCTAGCAGATGATTAGAAGGAAATGAGGTACAGGTGGTTGTTCTGAGGACTGGGGAACAGAGCAGCCATTAGAATGGAGAATACGTAATGAATTCCAGAAGCTGGAAAAATAACAGGAAGTGTGGTATACAGTTTTTAGTCTTTCAAAAATCATGGTCTTAGTTTATGTGGACTCATAAAATGACAAGCAAATGATAAATTTAGAGTAAAATATATTGTGAAACCACTATATATATGCCATCCTAAATCTCCCCTACTTTCAGAGAAATAGACTTGAAGAAAAATGCTCAGTGAATTCCAGTGAGCTAACTTGGCCATTAAATTCTTTATCCTAGCTCACAGAGAAAAATATATCAACAAGCTGGTACCATTGCATCTTTCCCTTTGAGAAGTGTTTTATATGTTGCCTCTTCTCTCCATCCACAGAAGATTTTCAGTTTATGTATGCATAAGTGAATACTTTAGAAGAGTATTTAATATCTCCCTATCAGTAAACATGAGAAAATAGTTGTCAATTATTATAGCCCAAAACATGAGTAAACATTCACTTGTACTGTTAACACATCCGTTAGTATGCATTTCTTTTCTATAGATTGAAAAATTGTTCATGCCTAAAAGAAAGAAGGCATTAGTTAGAACAGCATTTATTATATGCTCTTTTAGACTAAGCTGTCTGCTTAGCACATTTTGAACCTAATTGAAAAGAACACTTCTTTTTAAAAAAATTACTTATTAAAGAATACGTATACTGTTCATTTTTATAATCTATATGTTATTCTGAAAGTGCCACTTAGTATTGATTTTCAAATGAGCTCTCTGAACAAATTCTCTATTTAGATACTGTTTTACCAAATTTGATTTGTAAAGATAAAAAATATTTCACAAATATGTAACAAATGATTCTATAACTTTCTTGTTCTATAATTATGGGATGTTTGAAAATTTAAATGTTTGAAGCCATTATGTAAAATAGAGCAATGATTAGGCAGGCATAAATATTGAAACTGGCTTTATTCATAAGTATGGTAAATAAAATGAGTAACAAGTTTTTCTACATCGTAGAAATTTACACGACTTTCAAACTGGTGATGATTTAATTTTGTTAAAAACAAACCACAGGGTGTCTGGATGGCTAAGTAGGTTATGCATCTGACTCTTGGTTTCGGCTCAGGTCATGATCTCATAGCTTGTGAGATAGAGCCCCATTTTGGGCTCTGCAATCAGCGGGGAGTCTGAGATTCTCTTTCTCTCTCTCTTTCCTCCCTTTTACCCTTCCCCCCACTCATGTTCTCACTTCCTCTCTAAAATCTTAAAACACAAAACAAAAGCAAAACCCCAGAACTATCATGTGGGAAATAATATAGAAGTAATAGGTTTCCTGTGCTAAGCGTGAAGAACTTGGTTTCTATTTATTTTAATCAGCTGTGTGTCCTTTGGTATATCAGTGTCTCTGCATTTCAATTCAATTATTTGTGAAATGAAGGAGTTGGACTAGATGAGAGCCACAGACCCTTCCACTTCTAAAACTTCATGATTTTTATCATGTTGATAAGGAGTTTAAGCAGTTGTTCCCAGAGTTTCTGATGTAATTTCTTGATTTGATAAAGATTAAGTCAAAAGTACTCCATAAACAAATAGTAATGACAGCAAGGAAAAAAAAAACGACTGAAAATTCCCATCTAGAGGTGGGACATGGTCTGATAGAGGAAGGTTGTCTATGCATAATTAATCCTGTACAACTTGAGAAGTCAGGTCAATACAACAGGAATTTGAGCTCATTTGTAAGTGTGTTGAAGGTAAAAGAAATTTGAAAGTATAGACATAGTATCTACCCTAAGAAGACTATGAAATCTATTAACTCCTAAGAAGAAACCACAAATGATGAATTCATTTGAATTTTTGAATTTATTTTAGCTTGATAACCTAGATGGTGGTTCTAATATACTTATTACTTAAAGGTTAAATTTTGCATATCAGTATTGCTAGAGATCAAGATGTTATTTCTGTATTAAATGTCTGTGTATTTAGAGCACACAGTTTTCCGTATCCCTTTGGGATAGGATGCTGTTATTCCAAATCCCATTGTCTTTTAATAAGAAATGGTGCTCCAGTAAAGTATTCTGTATATTTCTGAAGGCTTTTTGTCAGCTGGTAAGTGAAATGAATTTACTAGGTTTGAGTGATTTATGTATCTGATTTTTCTCAGTGTTACAATTTTGTCAGTTTTTACTTGTAAGGAAGAGATGTAAAATCTGTGGAGAAAACTAATATTAACTTGCGTCTTTAATAGATGAGATCAAACCACTGAATTATGGAGTCATGCGGGAAGATAACTCTGATTAAACCGGTCTTTATTCTATTTGTATTAAGTCAGGGATGACAGACATTTAGTCAGGAAAACCCTGAGATCTAGTGAGTCAGAGAAATGGGGAAATGGGAGGTTGGAGGCTGGTGACAATGAAATGTCAATCCATTGAGTCTAATTTTCAAATCACTTGGTTGTAAAAGTTTGTCTTGCTTGCCTAGGAGTAAAAAAGCAAACAAATGTTTTTATACATACAGCCAGGAGTTTGTCCCAGTATCCACCTTTTGATTTCCTCATTCCTTTTGAGACTACTCTGGCTTAACCATAAACCCAACTGAGAGCTTCATGAGCTGCCTATAAAAAACCAGCTATGTTCTTGATGTCTTAAAGAATTGCGTATTTCAGGAACAATTTTTCATCATGGACATTGATGACTTTTGATACAAACGGAAACTCATTACGGACCGTAGAATCAACATAAATTGTTTGTTTGCTTAAGTGTGGCTTACTAAAGGACTGAAAAAATAATTTTGCTAGCTACAGATGGCTGAAAGCTGTTTTCATTGTCTTGGGTGAGATGACCTATAGTTAGGACTTCCCTAATTAGATGGTGAAGTGGAATTTGAGCAGAAAGGATTTAAATGAGTCATTGAAGAATTTTTAGGACAGAATTACAAGTTAACTAAGGTCATAGCATGTGTGGAATGTTTTTTAAATTTAGATGAAATATCTAAAATTCCTCAATTCAAGGATTTTAGGTTAAAACCTAAGATATTTGCAATCAGGAAAACTGTATGTTAACATAATAAAATATGAAGCCAAATTTTGTCGATGATGCCTTTTTGTTTTATATATGCTTTGGATGTCATGTATCAGTGGTCTAGTATAACAGATGAGAATATAGAAGTTTTTTTTCTTCTACATGAAGAGTCCATATATGCACCCATAAGAGATTGATTTTCACTTCCTTTAAATAGCATAATAGACAGTGTTACCAAGCATATGACTGATAAGACACTGCAGTTATTTCCAGCTTTAGTTTCAAAAGTGCCAAAAGCATACCAAATACCTAGCAAGTTAGATGAATATCTTTCACCTTAGATCCTATTCCAACATTTAATTAGTTGCCTTTTAGATAACATTTTCTATCAGCGTTTTGTATGATACTTTCTAAAGTGAATATATGTCATGTATAAAAATGGGATAGTCAGGAGAAAATGACAGGTGAACTCCTAGGTAGACAGGGAGAACTCTTACAATTTCTAAATTCAAAAGGAAAATCAGTTTTTATAAGGCCATGATGACCTAACTCCAGCAGAAATGGAATCTTAAAACATATTTCCCACTGCAACTAAAAATAGTTACCAAGGGAAGGCTATTTGACCATTGTCTTTTCAACAATTTCATGTTTCTTTATATTTCTGTAATGCCAGCAGGGCTCATGTATTTTTTTTTTCTCCAGCCTTTAAAAGTTTTTTTTTTTTAATGCATGACAGGATATATTGTGATATTAAAGTTTGCTCAGAAATATGCATTCAGGATTTCATTATGAGAATGAAATTTGAGTCTTTTTTTTATCAGTTATTCTTTTCCCCCCACAGTGAAAATACCTTTAAGGATAATAGTATATTGTTATATACTTAGGCCTGTCTTGGATTTTATTTTTATTTCTCTATTGAAGTATAGTTTAACAATGTTAAAGTAGTTTCAGCTGTACTACTTAGTAGTAATCTGACCCGTCCACACATTATGCTATGCTCCCCACAAGTGTAAATTCCCATGTTGCCATACAACACTATTACAATACCTTTGACTATGTTCTCCATGCTGTACTTTCATCCCTGTGACTTATTTGTTCAGTGACTGGAAGCCTGTACCTCCTGGTCCTTCACCCATTTTGCCTACTTCTCCTCCTCTGCATCATGTATTTGTTAAGGAATCTTATTTTCAGCATGGACCAGGAGAGTGTCCGGTAATTAGTCTCCTGGCATTTGGGAGGAAAGTTCTGATAATTTTGAAAACATTCTCTTCCATTCTGATTTATATTAACACCTAACAGAAACAAACCTATTAAGCAAATGTAAAAGACCAGTAAATCCCTGCCTAATGACCTTGTCCTTTCTTTTTGGAAGCCTCTCTGAACTTCCTCTGTTCTATATTTGCAAGGGGAGCTCTGTTGTTTTTGCTGATTCTAGTTAATATCTTCTCTACACACACAAAGGAACCTGTGCATTTCTGGGAATGTATTAATAATTTATTTTCAAAGATTTATTTTAGAGAGGTGAGCACGAGAGGGAGGGGCAGAAGGTGAAAGAATCTCAAGCAGACTCCACACTGAGCCCAGAGCCCGATGTGAGGCTGGGCTCCATCTCAAGATCCTGAGATCACAACCTGAGTAGAAACCAAGAGTTGGATGCTTAACTGACTGTGCCACCCAGGTACCCCTGTATTTATAAGTACATTCTTGTATGGGACTAAAATAGTAATAGCTCAAGAATATTTTCTGCTTTGTGAGATATTTCCAAAAGTTACTGGTTGCTTCATTGAGTATAAATGTTTACTTTTCCCCATTCCAATGAACAGCTATATAGGTCCCAAGGTTTGTAATATTAGGTAGATTCAATCATACAAAAGAATCATTAGTATAGCATCAAAAGGAAAAGTAATATATTTCCACCAAATATATTTTTGATGTATGCAGGCACGGTTATAGGCACTGGGAATAAAGTAACAAAACAGACCAAAAAAATTTACCATGTACATATGAAGCTTACAATCAATGTTACATATAGTGTGGATCACATATACTTAAGTAGACTCTGTCCAATCTTACCTCCCTACAAAACATAAATACTGGATTAGAACTCTTTCTTCTTTGCTCTCAAGGCATTTTGGATTCTACTCATTGTATTTATCAAATTGGACTGAAATTTTTATCTTCTGTTCTAGCCTTTGTAGGTAAGAATTCTTTATATTCCTTAATGCAGTACCTGGAACAGAGTAGAGGGTTCCATATTTTTTTAATTGAATGAGCGATTCCATTTGCTTTAACTGTTCATGGTTATTGCTCAATTACATGACCTTCTAAAAATAGCCAAAATTCTAATGCCTTCTAAAGAAATTTTCCCATCCCCAGTCATTCCTGCCACCTGCAATTCTATCTACTGTTTACTCTTTTAACTTAGAATTCTTGTTACACAACTAATGTTTTGTTTTGTTTTGTTTTGTTTTTGTTTTTTGTTTTTTGTGACTTCTTCGAGAACATGAATCCTGTTGATTTAGATCATTACAACTACCCTTTTAAAGAGCTATTAGTGATAGGGGCACCAGGGTGGCTCAGTCAGTTAAGCATCTTCCTTCAGCTCAGGTCTGGGATCAAGCCCTGCATGGTCCTCTCTGCTCCTCAGGGAGCCTGCTTCGCCTCTCCATCTGACTGCTGTGCCCCCTGCCTGTGCACATGTGCTGTCTCTCTCTTTCTCTCTCTCTCTTTCTGTCAAATCTTAAAGATTCATTATCACTAATTTTTTTTATGTAAACTAGATGTTCTTTGAATAATAAAACAATTCTACATCTACCTTATTGTATTTGTGATATTGAAAGCAGGAAATATTAAGTTAATAATTAAGAGAAGCTAAGTGAAAAAATATAAAACATCAGTGAACATAGACTCCATGCTTAATGAAACAAGTAAAGTAAGATTGAGTTGTCTTTTGTAATATTTACCTGTTACTATAAAATGGGAAGATCAGTGCCTTACTAAGTTTTTTTTTTTTTTTTTTTGGCTAGGGCTTGCATTTTCATGTAATAAGAGCCTCAACTACTCTTCTAATTTTACATTAAGCAGAAAAGATAGAAAGAAATTTATAAAATACCACTTAAGGTAAAGAATGTTAAGTTTTGCAAACAGGAACAATTTTACAGTAAGTCTGAGGAAAAGAGAACTGACTTGAACTTTATTTTAAAGAGCCTCTGCTAACCTCTGATCCAACCACATAAAGAATTATATTCTGTATATGACTCAGGGATCAACAAATGGGAGCGTAAAACTAATTTTAGATATCATTGGCTGGACCAGCACTAAGCCAATATTCGAAGGATACTTTTTGTTAATAATCTTTTTTTTCCCTTAGGCCCTTACTTTGTTATTTTCTATTGACCTCTACCTCTTCCCAAGGTCTTGTGTTCTTTATCTTGATGTCTTTAATGTTTTCTACTTTTCACCCTTATTGCCTTATCTTAGAGGCATTAGCAAACAAAAACACATCAGAAGCAGACTTCCTGAAGGGTGCAATCACATTCTTTTGTGTATGTGTGTGTGTGTGTTATGTTAGTCACCATACAGTATGATAGTTTTTGATGTAGTGTTCCATGATTCATTATTTGCATATAACACCCAGTGCTCCATGCAACACGTGTGCTCCTTAATACCCACAACCAGGCTCACCCATCCCCCCACCCCCCTCTCCTTTAAAACCCTCAGTTTGTTTCTCGGAGTCCACAGTCTGTCATCGTTCGTCTCCCCCTCCAATTTCCCCCCCCTTCACTTTTCCCTTCCTTCTAATGTCCTCTATGTTATTCCTTATGCTCCACAAGTAAGTGAAACCCTATGATAATTGACTTTCTCTGCTTGACTTATTTCACTGAGCATAATCTCCTCCAGTCCCATCCATGTTGATGCAAAAGTTGGGTATTCATCCTTTCTGATGGCTGAGTAATATTCCATTGTATATATGGATCACATCTTCATCCATTCGTCTGTTGACGTGCATCTTGGCTCTTTCCACAGTTTGTCTATAGAGAGGAATGGGAAGGATTTATCCCAAGAAAAGGGAGGATTTACACTGACTGCAAATAAACAGGGACTTTTCATGTAAAAGGAAAATTAGTGTGATCTAGAGTGGTCTCTAAGGATGAATCGAAACCAGAGTAAAGTGTGGAGGAAACTATGGGTGGACCATACTGTCTCTTCACACTTGGTGAGACTTTAGAGATACCTGCTTATTACTTAAAATTTTAGTTTTGAATATTTGAATCAGAAGTACTATGCTGAAGAGATTACTGTGTCCTCAACTTTGTCTCTTAAGAGTTGTTTGCTGAAAAAAAAAAGTTGTTTGCTGAGTCTCTACAAAGAGATCTTGGGCAAGTTATTTAATCTTTAAAAAGTCTCCGTGCCCGCATATATAAAATGGTGTAATAATAATAGCTATATCAAAAGATCGATTTGAGGAGTAAATGAAAACATTAATGTATATTTTATTGCACAGTGCCTGGTATATAGTGACTATTCTATTAGTATTTTATGATCATAGTTACAAAGTTTTTAAGGAAAAAATTCTTATATAGGTCTGAGATAGAGCTAAATGTGATGATTGAGATTCCTTAAGGTACCTCATTTATACAATGTCTATTAATCTAGTCTTAACAATTTTACCAAATCTGGAAACCAGAGGTCTACTTTGCAAACCTTTGTTCTCTGGATCTTCGTTTACAAAGCTCAAAAGCTCTTTCCATACAATCTAAATTGTCTAACTTCTGATTGTGTCTGAACCTAGAAATCTACATGCAAAAAATTTTATTTTTGGATCTTAAATTTTGGATCTTATTTAAATCAAATACTAATTTAATGTTAAAATTATTACATGTATGGAATAAAAAAGCTAACCTGCAATTTTCTTTGATTACACTATTAGTGTATTTAATTACACTAATATTAGAACACAGAAAATTATGAAATAAACTATAATTATGTGGAAATGTAAAGTTTACCCATTAGAATGGGTATAATATAAAATAAAATATTTTATATTATAAATTATATAAAATATTATAAAAATTATATATAATATAAACCATATATAATTATATATTATACATACAATTATAATATAAAATATGAATAAATGTAAAAATATTATAAAATATAAATATATAAATACTATAATATAAAAAAGGGATTTTAGTTGCTACAAAAGCATAGAATATCTAACTTGTAATATATACAAGGAAACCAGAATCAGAATCGAAATCAAAACCAAAATCAAAGTAAATAATCCCCATAGTGTTAGTTCCTCTTTAGGAAGTATAGTCCTAAATAGCAGTAATAGTGTAGGAAGACTTTCACTGAAACTTGAACTACTACAGAGCACATGCTCTCAGATTCTTGCCTCCTGTTGGATGGGTCTTTATCTACTGTAGGCAAATAGATTAAAGGAAGAAATACAACATTTCAAGAAAGTTGTATATTTGAGAAAAGCTCTTTTCACACAAATAACTTGTTCTCTAATTTCTTCGTAATTTAGTATTAATAGCATATGGGAAACTCTAAAAATATTGGGGACAACTAAAGAAAATTGAAGGTGTGGGGCGCCTGGGTGGCTCAGTGGGTTAAAGTCTGTGCCTTCGGCTCAGGTCATGATTTCAGGGTCCTGGGATCGAGCCCCTGCATCTGGCTCTCTGTTCAGTGGGGAGCCTGCTTCCCCCTCTCTCTCTGCCTGCCTCTCTGCCTACTTGTGATCTCTCTCTGTCAAATAAATAAATAAAATCTTTAAAAAAAAAAAAAAAATATATATATATATATAAAAGAAAATTGAAGGTGTAATCTGAACCATTTCTCTTAAATGTGGTATTACATTGTGATGTATACTCCTTACCAGATAAAACACCTCATACATGTTAAGGTGAGAATTATTTCATTGTGGTTTTGAGTTGCATTTCCCTGATGATTAATGAAGTTCAGCATCTCTTCATATTCCTGTCAGCATTTGCATGTCTTCTTTGGAGAAAGGTCTCTCTAGTCCTTTCCCCACTTTTTAATTGGATTATTTGTGTTTTTGCTACTGAGTTGTGGGAGTTCTTTCTGTGCTTTAGATATTAATCACTTATCAGTGGTTTGCAAATGTTTGCAAATGTTTTGCAAATGTTTTCTCCTATTGGAGAATGGTTCGCAAATGTTTTCTCCTATTCTGCAGGTTGCCTTTTCACTTTTTTGAAGGTCTCCTTTTGATGTGCAGAAGCTTTTTAGTTTGATGTTGTCATATTTGCTAACCTTGCTTTCTTATGCCTGTATTTTCGGTATCCTATCAATTCATTGCCAAGCCCAATGTCATAAAGTTTTTCCCTTAAGTTTTCCTGTAGAAATTTTACAGTTCCAGGTCTTAAATTTAAAAGTCTAGTCCATTTGTGCATTGATTTTTGTGTACGGTAGAAGGTAAGGGCCTAATTTCATTCTTTGGGTTGTGGATCAGTTTTTTGATCAATTATTGAAGAGTGTTCTTTAGACATTGCTAATTCTTGGCACCTCAAACATTAGTTGACCATATGTGTATAGATTTATTTCTGGGCTCTCTTCTGTTCTTTGTATGTTCAGTCATATATATAGTCTACGTGTTTTTATACTAGTACCATTCTGTTTTAATCTATAGCTTTGAAATATAGTTTGAAACCAAGAAGTGTGATGCCTCCAGCTTTTTTGTTCTTAAGATTACTTTTGTTATTTGGGAGTCTTTTGTAGTTCCATAGAAATTTTAATAACATTTTTCTATTTCTGTAAATAATGCCATTAGGATCTTAATAGGGATTGCATTGAAACTGTAGATTGCTTGAGTAGTATGGACATTTTAACAATATTAAGTCTTACAATTTGTGAACACAAGAGGTATTTCCAGGTATCTGTGTCTCTAATTTCTTTCAACAATGACTTGTAGTTTTCAGTGCAACATTCTTTAACCTCCTTGAGCAAATTAATTCTTAAATATTTTATTCTTTTTGATGCTATTGTAAATAGGATCATTTTCTTTCTTTGCTGAATAGTGTAAGTAGACCTGTCTTGGAATCAGAATGTTACAAATGAAAATAACATAATAAACAAAATTGTCCTTAGCCCAAACTCTAACAGCACCATTGGAACTTTGAAAACTCTTCAAGCATTGAAGTTTTTAGATCCCTTAAAACTGCACAGGACTTGTTCATACTTTTTCCTGGATTTTTCAGATATGTAAATCATATTTTTAATAACTTAAAATTAAATAAATGTTAAACTATAATTTTTGTGACTAAATACCATTTTTAACTATTACAGAATACATTAATCAGCATTTGCTGCTGTGACAATTCCAAAATTTCAGTGGATTAAAACAAATACTTATTACTCCTGGTACATGAAGGCTATTTATGGGCCAAGTGCAGCTCTACTCCATGGATTTTCTCATTCCTAAGCCCAAGCTGAAAGTTCACTCTCTAGAATAGGCTTGCTGGTTTTAAGGTACAGAGTGAAAATTCAAGAGGCTGAGCCAAATTATTGCATTTAAACTAGTTGATTAGGAATATATCATACCCTTATGCTTATACTGGTCAGAGCAAGTCACATTATTAAGCCTGAAAATCAGACCATTGGAAAGAAAACTAAATAAAATTTACAATTATTTACAAAATAATTACAAATTACAAAAAATTTACAAATTACACATTCTCTTTCCTTATGTGCACACGCATACACCACAGAAACAAATTAAAAGTCCATAGTCTTACAGTCTACCCCAGATCTGGAGGTGGCTCCCCAAGTTCTCTAAGACAATTTCTGGGTCTACTTTCCCAGTAAATGCACCCAACAAACGATGATGGATCAAGGCAGAACAGCTGCCATAAAACGTTCTATTTAGAAAAGGGAAGAATGATAATTGCATTGGATAAATAAGGTAAGGACCTCTTACTCTGCTGCTGGCAGATGATCTTTGATTTGGCTAGATTCTTTTCCCTAGAATAACTCTCTAGTTCACTGATGGCCTTAGTTTCTGGATCCACTCTGAAAAGGACTCTGTCTGCATATTCTTCTTGGCTACAGCTGATACAGAGTTTGGGAAATAGACTTTCTCTGAGGGGAATAAGGAACTTTCCCAGCCTGCTTCCTTGCCCTAGGAAACCAAGTGCCAAAGATAATTTTACAATTTTACAATTGATTTAGCAATCAATTTTTCACCCAGGCTGATGGCAATGGAAATCTCTAAAAAGACTCTTCAAAAAACTCTTTGATCCCATCAAACTCTGTGTGCCGATAGCTGTAATAACTTTTTTTTTTGAGAATTGCGTTACTCTGAAGACATAATTAAATGTACTTTGAACTTCTCCGACTTCTGACTTTTGACTTCTGTGGGACCAAGGACTTTGTCTCTCTTCTCTGAGCTACTTTAGCCAACTGAAAGCTTTCACTGGAGCCATCTCAAAAAATCAGACTTTTTCCTGAGCTTGAGTTTTACCCAGGATGAGTCTTAATCAGCTTTAATAGCCCAAAGCATTTTTCTTTTTTATTCTTTTCTCTGATCATAGATGTAAAACAGTCCCATTTTGAAACTTTACTAATCTCAATATCTGGACTTATTTTCTCTAATACCTATTTTCAAATAGTCATTATTTTGAGTCTATCAATTATGGAAATGACTAATTTATGCTAGGAACATACGGTTTCAAACCTGTGTGCTCAAAGTCAAAATTTCATTAAGTGAATTTTCTGCCTTCCAGATTATCATCAGAAAGAGTTAAACTGTACTGCATAATAATGTTGCCTTTTTTTCCCCCCCCAAAATGCCTCCAAATACAGCCTGCAGCCCAGCACTAGTTTTTCCGTTTTGTTTTTAATAGTGAAATTCCAGTGTTTGGTACCAATTCTAATGGCTTGCTCTGCGAACAACTCCAAAATCTCAGTGGCTTACAAGAATTGAGTATTTCTTGCTCTCCTGTGACGATTCCAGTCTGCTCCACTCACTGGTTTCCTTCAAAAACCCAGGCTGAGGCAACAGCTTCTCTTTACCTTCAGGAAGAAGGCAGAAGCCAAGGATCCAGCTGAACCATGAAGTTCTGCTCAAAGGTTCGATTTAGAAGGATGTGTCCTTATAGTATTTGCTGGTATTTCATCAGCCAAAGTAATTTGTGTGACCAACCCTGACAGTGGGTAGGGAAAGCTTATGCAAAAGCAAGAGGGGACGTAGATATTTGGAAACAGAAGTACAGTCTTACTCCATTATGTTAACCTTCCTTCATTATGAGCAATGTTTTTGTAGACCTCCAGAGAGGAATGTTGTAGAGAGACTAACACATTGAGTGGAAAGAAGGATAATCAGATCCATAAGATCTAATTTGAGATTATTTTAGATTGGTAACTCTGTGCTAAATATGTTAGGTAGTTTAAGCTTGAGAAAGAATTGGGTACTATTTTTTAACCACTTTTTTTTTTTTTCAGATTGACAGTAGAGAAAAATCCTTATAAGCAATTCTGTTAGCTTTCAGAGCTTTGGCAGATTAAGGATTGTCTCACAAGGGAGAAAGAGGAGAGAATTTGTTTTTCTCTGACCTGTTGTCCCCCCACCCCCAGAGTTGAAAATTGTTTCTTAAAAGACTCAACTGCAGTCTTTCTGGAACAAAAAAAGTAGGTGAGGATAGAGAATAAAATATTCTAATAACTGAAGGATTTGTGATACACACCAAAAAATAATTACTGCTACTGACTATATGTCATAATATGTGAGACTAGTTTTATAACACTATGGGCTGTTTTTCTGGATAAATGAAGATTCTTGGACACTATGCAAACACGTACAGGAAAGAGTGAATATACTTGCACTTGCTTTCTAGAGTTAGAGACGGGGAGCTCAACTGTCTCTGCAACTTTTATTGTTCCTTTCAACTTTTAATTCTGCTTCCATTACATGTAAAGAATGGCATTTTCCCTGTTTGACTTTAGGGGCTGTTCATGCTTAATGCTCTGTATGGAAACATCCTCTCTCAAAATAAATAAAAAAAAAAATGTATGCATATAACATTCAGTGATGCTAAAAGCTATTTCCTAGAAAAATGAGTATTTGTACCTGCTTAAGATTTTGATTGAAAAATATTCTGATCACCAGAATGAACTAGATGAATGGACTTTTGTGTTTATCATTAAGACATTATCCAGTTTTGTTATACTTTCTGTACTCTTTAATATTTTTGGAACATTGCTTGCTTAGCAAAAACAGAACAAAATAAAACCACAAGCAAACAAAAAGGATTCAGAAACAAATGGCAGATCTTTCACAAACTGGGGAGCAGCTATTCTTTTCCTAGTTTGTTCCTTTATTTTTGATATCGGTGAATGGATTTTATGTGCCATTTCTTGAGAAAGTGTTCTAGACTTATAGTAGTTTTTATAATATTTATTTATTTATTTTTGGGACAAGCTAAAGACTACAATATGATTCTGCTCTCTTCCTGGTTCAAAATTGATTATTCAATACCTCCAAGAGTTAGAAAAGTAAAGACTGTACTGTAATTATCTTGTAATTTGTTTCGATCATGAGAAAAACTGACCTAACTACTGTTAAGTCAAAGGCTGATGTCAACATCTCCAGTAATAATTGAATAATCTCCTAATTTTCTTAAACAAGTGAGATCTTAACATCGCTAGATTACATTAGAAACCTTATTAAGACATTTCTGGTATGTGTATGATTTCTAGTTGAAGGTATTTATGTCTTAGGAGGGAATGAAAGGAAAGGCCAAACTATGATGCAAGTTTCACTTTACAGCCAGTATGAATGGGAGATTTATTGAGAAGGTAAAAAAAAAAAAATGCAGACATAAGTTTAGAACTCAAATTAGATCACAGAAAATATAATTATTCTTTAATGAGCCAGTTTCTGTCAAAGCATAGTTGCTCTCTCATAGAAAATCAGAAGCTTATTAAACACTACAATAATTCTCTCAGGCTTGTGAGAGGGCTTATTTTAAAACTCATGACTTGGGTTCAGTTCAGAAAACAACAACATTAAGAATCTGGGACACCTGTTGTTGAGTATAAGAGTGCCCTTTTCAGTTTTGTTTCTTATAATGCCAGTGAGAATTCTAAATAGAATTTTATCTCCATGACTGACCAACTCCATAATTTATGTGGAATCAAGCTAGAGTTCTATATTTAACTTGCACTGACTTTACAGGAAAATGCTTTGAAAACATGGTCTTCAGATTGTCACAATAATCTTCTGACATCACATGCACAACTTATAATTATCCCATGCTTATTGTGTCTCCCCATATATAATACTGCCCAGAGATTCACGTGGAGATGGGGGAGACATTTAGTGTCCTTTGGGCTTCTGTAAAAGCATTGCTTTTTACCAACATTGGTTAAGATCACTAGAAGGCAGAAATCCAAATGAAAGGTCTTCTAGATAAGGGTGGAAAGGGCCTGTGTATGCAGCAAATAGGCTGTAAAACTTGATCTAATCAGGTATGTGATCTAGTCAGGCCAGTATGTACTCTGTCCCTTAGGTTGACTCTCCTTTGTCAGAGATGAGACCCTAAAGCCATTAAATAGGGACTAATTTGGGATTTTTGTTGATTTGAGGTTTTATAACTACAGATATAATTCTGATAAAATTAAGTATATCGAATTTTTATATCCACCTTATGGGAGCCTTTTTAAGAAGGGGAAGGTCAAAGAAGTTAAGTGTTTGAGATCTCACGGCCCGTGAATACAGAAGCCGGGATGAAGCCCAGGGTAGTAAGGAGGAGAATCGGCTTTCCCGTGTCCCTCATTCTTTGATTTACTGAATTCAGAATCTTGATTTGTTACTCATGATGTTCAAAATCATATTAGTACCTTGAATTTGCCCATGCTTTTTTTTTTTTTTTTTTTATATACCTTT
>CM052898.1:157487712-157505639 GCA_028534135.1 Potos flavus
CATGACTCAGTTTTTCTTCTGTAAACTGTTAATATTCTTGCTAAGGATATGCTAATTGAGTTAAATGTAAATGCTTATGTAAAATGTTCATAATAATGCTTAATGCATAGTAAGTGCTTATAATAATATGAACTATCAACACCAATAGCCAAATCTTAGCTTCTTCCTCTATTGAAAATTACCTGCTGAACATAAAATACACACTAGTTACTCCTAATGTTATTTTATTCATAGAAATACTTTTGGAATTTAAAAATATTTATTTTCCATATAATTTATCATGTGTTTGGTGCCTTCCTTTTGTTGTCCTATTATATTACTGTCTAAATTTTAATATATTTGTCATATAATTAGACCTGTAACCCTTGGAATAGAGGTTTCCTGGTATATCTTAATATATTCAAAAGAATCATTATCAAATCATCATCATTCCCGAAGCCCAACTTAACACATTGCTCGTTTCAAGTGCGGAGCATCCATTTTGTTAACCCTGAACTATACAATTCAAAGTTTTTAATAAGAATATATTCTTAGAGGGGTGCCTGGGTGGCTCAGTGGGTTAAAGCCTCTGCCTTCGGCTCAGGTCATGATCACAGGGTCCTGGGATCGAGCCCCGCATCAGGCTCTCTGTTCAGCAGGGATCCTGCTTCCCCCTCTCTCTCTGCCTACTTGTGATCTCTCTCTCTCTCTGTCAAATAAATAAATAAAATCTTAAAAATATATATATATATTCTTAGAGAAAAAAATATATATTCTTGGTGTATTAAAGTAAATATTGAAGAGAATCCACTGATTATTCATCTAGCAAGTGATAGAGTTCCTTTTAGATGTCAGGATTTAAGGTAAAAACAGTAAGTGAGGATTTTTTCTCATGAAATTTAGAATAAGTCTTCTCTAATGTGCTTGTGAATCACCTGGGGATCTTGTTAAAATGCAGATTCTGACTCAATATTTCTGGGTTGAAGCCTGAGTATCTGCATTATTAAACGCCTGAGTAATGTTGATGCCCTTGGTCCTAGGAACACATAATGAATAGCAAGCACTTACATTTTCCCTAGCTAAATATCTTCTTGAATACTCAATTTTGAACCGTTTCCCTTTCACTCAGTCTCTCCTGAAAACAGAAAAATGTGATGCGAACTACTCTTAACATGTCCTCCTTGGCCCCAGTATAAGTGAACACATCAATAAGGGGAGTGGCCAAATGTGTGTGTGAGAGAGAGGCTTATAGGATGGCTCCAATTACTAAGAAGGACGGGGCTCTCGTAGGACAATTCTGCTGTAAACTAAGCATTATCAGCTATGCTTACCCAAAGGATTTCGCTGACGAGGGTTTAGTGAGAATACCACAATTTTTGCCTCTCAACTAAGAGTCTTTTTTAGTGGTTTTTGCTCTAGTTCCAGAATTAATTCTATTCTGATTGTGTGATTAAAAACCTATTGCATGGTTATACCAGCTTCTGATGTTCTAGGGCCTGGGTCCAGGTAAAATATAGGTACTGATGCTTTACTGTTCTAGCTCAGCTTCTGATTTCTCCATCATTCCAGAAGTACAAGAATGTGAGTCATCAGTGGAATTACATGAAGTGATTTTTTTTCAGTTGTCAAATCTTACACAGTTCATCTAGTTTAGATTGGCTATAGCAGCCTGATAATTTTATTGAGTAATGTACATCAAGCATACATAGAATCCTACTGAACATATACAGTGTTCATACCTAACCTTTATTAGGAAAATCTGACTCTGCTCTCCTATTCATGCTCTGAAATTTCACATGAAGTTCCAATCCCACACAGTCCTCTTAAGTCATTACCAACTTTTCCCCATTTCCCACTGTGGTAGAAAGATCTAGAAGGGAGGAGGAAAATTTTTTCTTCTGTCTGGTCTAATAATCAAATTGACATGAGATTAGAAGGAGAAAAACAAATATAATTCTACACATATTAAGGGCCTTGTAAGAATAGGAGACCCACAGGCAGTCAGGAAAATGAGGCCTATATGCTACCTTGAGCTAAGGAGAAGGGAGTAGGGGTTTAGGACTTCAAAAGGAAGGAAGATATTTCACAAGATGCTGGGAAGAGGAAATAATTGGTAAATAAATATTTGTAGTGCCAGTGCCAAATATTTATGTGAAACAGTTCTCTCTGATGATAGGGAGCCTGCACCAAAAGGTGAACTATCTAAGTTCTTCTGGACAGTTAAGGAGGTAAAAACAAAACACTTGTTCAGTCTTCTGTTTCTTAAAAATAATCTGCCTAAATTAATTCTCATGCCAAGGAGACACATGTTGTGTTGACCAATTTTTCTCTCCTACATGACTTATGTTATTAACTTTGGAATATTCCTTAAATTCCATTCTCTATTTGTCCTATAGAAACTTCTCCATAAGACTTTCTCTCAGTATTCCTTATTCTCATGGACACTTGTTAAAAAAAAATTGCCCTGCCCTTCCATGCCCTTGACAAGTGACCATTCTAGAGCAGATTCTTCTTCTTGGTGTTTTTTTCCCCTAGTTTTATCGTATTCTCCATATTAAGATTAAAAGAAAAATTATACTGCTGTCAGAGTCTTGAGCTGCTTTTGGCAGCTACCTCCTAGTGACTCATACTCAGTAGCACAATGACCATGAAATATGCACAGTCTTATCATTAAAATGCAGAATACAACAAACACTTAAAATGCCATGTGAGGACATAAAACACATAATTGCAATGATGCTCTGAGTGGGATTTTGAAATATAGGAGTGGGTCTCCCCACAGGGGCTTGTGGCTTGGTAATTCAGAAGATAAGTGGATATTATAGGACATTCCTCTTGTGTTGCAGACCGATGAATAAGTAAACTAGAAAACTCATTAGTTAACCTCTTTGTCCTTTCTTTTCAGAATTTCCTAGGAAGTGTTGTTGCTGCTTGTTTTCCATTTATTTTTCTTGCCCTTTAAAATTAGACTCTTAAAATTACCGTGCCTCTAATATGAAAGCAGTATTTGAACGTTTCTCCCCTCCCTGCCCCCCCACCTTGGTTTGATTTATGAGATTGTCATGTTTAGAGACATGATAGGTTTGGGTGTCAAGGAGTATAAGATAACTAAATTTATGGGTCTACTCTGAATTTTGAATTAGAATTTGTGTATTTGTCCAGTTGGCAGTCCCATTAGCCACCTCACTTCTGGGAGTATGAAGACTGCCTGTCACTATCCTAGGCCTATTCTCCCCACAATTTCATCAAGAAAACTTTGCCTACCCCACGGAATCCTTATGTTAGTCAGATTAAACCAAATCAACTATCAAAATTTTTGTGTCTAGCCATGTGTGTAACATATTCAAGTTTTTACACCTGAGTTTAAAAGGAAGCTGCTGCTACTACATCTTTCCTCTGCTCTTTCTTTCCAGTTTCGGGATCAGTGTATTAATGATTATTGAACTAAAGGTTAAGCTTTCGAACTTCTTCCAGTCTGGTTGGGAATCAAAGTTATAATGAAGGTGAACTGGAGAAACTTTGATCCTTTCACAATGCTCTGGAAAAAAAAAAAGAGAAAACATTTCTGTTAACTTGAGATTTGTTAAAATTCACTGATAAAACTACATGTACCTTTGATGATTGTTTACATTTCTTTATATTGAGGTTTTCAGGTTTTCTATCACTGCTTCCATCAGTTCTGGCAATTTTTGTTTCAATAGAAAAATTCTTTTACATGAAGATTGACTTTTTTTTTCTGTAACATTTATCTATCTGCAGTTAAGTACCCTTTTTCTTTCCCAATGCTGTTTTAATGTCTTTTCTTTTTGTTGATTAAACTTTTTGCTGATCAGATTGTGCATATCATTCCTCCTCTTAAAAATCCAGATTTAAAAATTTAAGTCGCTATTGTACTAACTTCTGATTTTGTCTGTTTTCTAATCTTTTATCCTTTTCATATATATTTTTGCTTTTTTCTCTGGATATTAAAGACTTCATTCTTCTAATCTTTCTAATATACTATTTAGAAAATGCTTATCTTTACATACATGAACTCTAAGCAGTCTTAGTGCTGCTTTTGTGTCATTGTTTTAGGGATAGATTTATAGTATGTTCATTTTCATTAATTTCTAGATAATTGGTGAATTTGTTTCATTATGCTGCAGTAACAGAGTATCACAAACTGGGTGGCTTAATCCACAGATATATATTGTCTCACAGTTCCAGAGGCTAGAAGTCCAAAATCAAGGTGCTGGCAAGCTTGATTTCTTCTGATTGATTCTGTAAACAAAGGATCTGTTTCAGGCGTCTTCTTGGCTTGTAAAAGGCCATCTCCCTGTGTCTTTTCACATAGTATTCCATTCATGTCTGTCTCTAAATTTCTTTTTCTAAGGAACTTTGTTGGGTTAAGGGCCTACCCTATGCCAGTATGACCTCCTCTTAGCTGCTGTGTTGTAAGATAACCAACAGAAGTCAATATATAAAGTCCATATATAAAGCTATTGTAACCCTAGTCTACCTGTATTACAGGAGAAATATCTGCATTGAAATAAACTGCTTGCAAGCTGGAGTACAAGGACTGTATCATATTTAGCTGAAAAGATGTTGACTGCAGTTTCTGGCATATAATATAAGCATATCTTTTTAATTTTTTACTATTTATTTTTTAAAGATTTTATTTGTCAGAGAGCGAGGGAGAGTGGCAGGCAGAGGGAGAAGCGAGGGACTCAATTCCAGGACCCTGGGATTATGACCTGAGACAAAGGCAGACGCTTAACCAACTGAGCCACCCGGGCATCCCTTTACTATTTATTTTTGAGAGAAAGAGTATGTGCTTGTGCAGGCACTTGGGGGTGGGGTGGGACAGGTGGGGCATGGAGGGGCAGAGGAAGTGGGAGAGAGAATTTTAAGCAGGCTCCATGCCCAGTATGGAGCTCGATCTCAACCCTGAGATCATGACCTGAGCCCCAATCAAGAGCTGGATTCCCAGAAGACATGAACAGACACTTCTCCAGTGAAGACCTACAAATGGCTAGCAGACACATGAAAAAAATGTTCATCATTAGCCATTAGGGAAATTCAAATCAAAACCACATTGAGATACCATCTTACACCACCTGGAATGGCAAAGATTAACAAGGCAGGAAACAATAAATGTTGGAGAGGATGTGGAGAAAGGGGAACCCTCTTACACTATTGGTGGGCATGCAGGTTGGTACAGCCACTTTGGAAAACTGAAGATTCCTCAAAAAATTAAAAGTAGAGCTACCCTATGGCCTGGAAATTGCACTACTGGGTATTTACCCCAAAGATACAGATGTAGTGAAAAGAAGGGCCATACATACCCCAATGTTCATAGCAGCAATGTCCACAATGGCCAAACTGGAAAGAGCTGAGATGCCCTTCAACAGATGAATGGATAAAGAAGAGGTGGTCCATATATACAATGGAATATTACTCAGCCATCAGAAAGGATGAATACCCAACTTTAGCATCAACAAGGTAGGACTAGAGGAGATTATGCTGACTGAAATAAGTCAAGCAGAGAAAGTCAATTATATGGATTCACTTACTTGTGGAACATAAGG
Source organism: Potos flavus (assembly GCA_028534135.1). NCBI lineage: Eukaryota > Metazoa > Chordata > Mammalia > Carnivora > Procyonidae > Potos > Potos flavus. The sequence continues at coordinate 157,493,259 of CM052898.1, forward strand.
AATAACATGGAGGACATTAGGAGAAGGAAAAGAAAAGTGAAGGCGGGGAAATTGGGGTGGGATGGGGGAGAGACATACCATGAAAGACTGTGTACTCAGAGAAATAAACTGAGGGTTTTAGAGGGGAGAGGGGTGGGGGGTTGAATAGAGCACTGGGTGTTAATATGCAAACAATCATGGAACACTACATTAAAACCTAATGGTGTATTGTATGGTGACTAACATAACACAATAAAAATTAAAAAAAGAGATGCCCAACTGAGCCACCCAGGCGCCCCTACCTTTTTATTTTTATTTTTTTTATTGCACTTTGCTTTATTGTGTTTTCTGCAGATTGAAAGGTTGTGAAACCAGTGTGTTGAACAAATTTATTGGTCTCATTTTTCCAACAGCATTTGTTCACTTTGTGTCTGTGTCACATTTTGGTGATTCTCACAATATTTCAATGCTTTTATATTCTAGTGATCCTGTGATTAGTGATCTTTGTTCCTATTATAATTGTTTTTATATTGTATATAATTGTATTATATAATACAATTAATTGTATTATATAATTGTTTTACCACACCAACATTAAGCAATGAACCTAATCCATAAATGTTGTGTGTTCTGACTGTTTCATGACAAGCTTTTTCCCTCTCTCTCTCCTTGGGCCTCCCTATTACCTGACACCAAATAATATTGAAATTAGGCCAATTAAGAACCCTGCAATAGCCTGTAAGTGTTCAAGTGAAAGGAAGAGTCACGCATTTCTTCTTTGACTCAAAAGCTAAAAATCATTATGCTAATGATGAAGGCATATCAAAAGTCAAGACCAGCTGAAACCTAGGCCTCTTATATCATTTAGCCAAGCTGTGATTGCAAAGAAAAGTCTAGAAGGAAATTAAAAGTAATAAAAAGTGCTAAAAATTAAAAGTGCTACTCTAGTGAACACAGATTAAGCAAACAAAACAGCCTTATTGCCGAGGTGGAGAAAGTTTTAGAGGTCTAGATAAAAGATCAAACCAATCATGATATTCTCTCAGGCCAAAGCCCAATCCAGAGCAGGGCCCTAACTTCTCATTTCTATGAAGGCTGAGAGAGGTGAGGAAGCTGCAGAAGGAAAATTTGAAGCTAGCCAAGGTTGTTCCATAAGGTGTTTTTTTTTTTTTTAAGATTTTATTTATTTATTTGACAGAGAGAGATCACAAGTAGGCAGAGAGGCAGGCAGAGAGAGAGGGGGAAGCAGGCTCCCTGCTGAGCAGAGAGCCCGATGTGGGGCTCGATCCCAGGACTCTGAGATCATGACCTGAGCCGAAGGCAGAGGCTTTAACCCACTGAGCCACCCAGGCGCCCCTGTTCCATGAGGTTTAAGAAGCCATCTCCATAACATAAAAGTGCAAAGTGAAGCAGCAAGTGTTGCAATAAGTTATATAGAGGACCTGTGAAGCTAAACAGATTTTCAGTGTTGATGAAACTTCCTCCTGTTGGAAGACGATGCCATCTAGGACTTTCATAGCTAGAGAGAAGTCAATGCCTGGCTTCAAAGTTTGCCTCTTGTTAGGTACAAATGCAGCTGGTGATTTTAAGTTGAAGTCATTTACCATTCTAAAAAATCCTAAGACCCTTAAGAATTGTACCAAATCTACTGTCTGCTCTCAGTCAAACAACAAAGGCTGGATGGTAGCACATCTGTTTACAACATGATTTACTGGATATTTTTAGTCTAGTGTTGAGAGCTATTGTTCAAAAGACTTCTTTCAAAATATTGTTGCTCCCAGATAATGCACTTGTTACCTAAGAGCCCTGATGGAAATGTCCACTGCCATTCATGTTGTTTCCATGACTGCTAACACAATATCCATTCTGTAGCCTGTGGATCAAGGAGTAATTTTGACTATGAAGTCTTATTATTTAGGAAATCCATTTTGTTAGACGGTAGTTACCGTAGGTAGGGACTCCTTTGTGGGTCTGAGCAGAGTAAGTTGAAAACCTTCTGGAAGGGATTCACCATTCTAGATGCCATAAAAGACCTTCATTATTCATGGGAGAGGTCAAAATATCAACATTAACAGGGGTTCAAAAGAAGTTGATTCTAATCCTCATGGAAGACTTTGAGGAGTTCAAGACTGTGGTGGAGGACATAACTCAGAAGTGGAAATAGGGAGAGAACTAGAATTAGAAGTGGAGCCTGAAGATAGGACCGAACATCTATAGTCTCATGATAAAACTGGAATAGTGGAGTTGCTTCTTATGGTTGAGCAAAGTGGTTTCTCGAGATGAAGCCTACTCCCAGTGAAGATGTGAAGATTGTTGAAATGATAGCAAAGGACTTAGAATACTGCATAAACTTAGTTGATAAAGCAATGGCAGGGTTTGAGAGGATTGACCCCAATTTTGAAGTTCTGCAGGTAAAATGCTATCAAACAGCATTGCATGCTACAGAGAAATTGTACATGAGAGGAAGAGATGTCAATGTGGCAAACTTCATTGTTGTCTTATTTTAAAAAATTGCCACAGCCACCCCAGCCCTCAACGATTGGCACCCTGGTCAGGCAGCAGCCATCAACATTGAGGCAAGATCCTCTACCAGCCAAAAGATGGGCTCTGAAAGCCCAGGTGACTGTTAGCAATTTTTAGCAATAAAGTATTTTTAAATTAAGGGATGTAGGTTGTTTTTTTTTAGACCTAATGTTATTGCACACTTAATAAACTATAGAATAATGGAAAAGTAAGTTATGTACGCCGGGAAACAAAAAATTTCATTTGACTAGTTTTATTGCAGTGTTCACTTCAGTGTGGTCTAGAAATGAACGGACAATATCTCTGGGAGTATGCTTGTAAGAACTAAACAGATACTTAGTAAATACATAACGTTAGGCCTCATTGATATTAGAATTTATTGTTATCAATCGAATTTAATTACTTTCTCGACTGTTACAGCCAAAAAGGAACTGGAAAAAATCTAAGTACCTAAATTGGATACTATTTTTTGGGTGTTGATTACCCTTCTCTTAATTCTGAGTACCTCTTGTGTTAACTTTATTTTTAAATATTCAAACTATTTACCAACTATTGCTTTCCTATAACCTTGGAATATTTTTCTTAACTCTGAGCATTCTGTGCTCTGCAATTTTTGCTAGGATGAAAGAGCTTTTCATCTTTTCTAAGCTAGTTCATTATCTACTTGAACTTAGGCTCTAGTGTTGTCAGACCTGTTATTGGCCTTATAATGATCTTTCCCCTATTAGAGGAGACAGAATTTGACTAATTTCTTCCCTTTAAGAGTGAATTTACTAGAGGAAAAAAAATGGGAAGAGAAGAGATAGGATGTTATCAACATCATTGTCTATTCGAAGAGATACCACGCTCTAAGCACTAAATGCACTTCCTTCTGACCATGAAGGAAAGAAAGGACTCCTGTACCCCCAGGCGGTTATCTCCACATCTCCGATTTGGCAACCTTGAATTGCTAAAGGAGTGCTAAATTACTAGCTATAGGCAGCTGTCCTCCCTGTTGATTTCAGAGCAAGATAATATGTAACTTTAGTTATCATGAGTGATACTCCAGGTCTATAAAATGAGAGTGCACATAGGACAGTCAAATTACAGTTATGTTTCATTAAAGCGGATTCTATTACTCAAATCAGTTTGGCAGCACAAACAGATGCCATTTTTGATCTATGTTTTCTTTTCCCTTCCCCCCCCCCCCCCACATCTTTAAGAATTAAGTAAAGGTATTCTTTAAACTTAGTGTTGAGTTTCTCAGGCAGTAGAAACTGGGCCACTATTCATCAAAATAATGTTACCAGATTTTTTTTTAACATTAAATGTCTCATTGCTTTTGATAACATTTTCAAATAACTCTTCTGATCTCTTTATTTACCTATGTTTCTGGTTTCTTTTCTAAGATCAAGCAAAGGTAGATAGTACTGTCCCAGTCAGGCGGTGATGACTAATTGCCACCCTCTCCTCTTATAAAGCCCTTCTTTCTGAACTGCTTGAGCTACCCCATGCCTCGCAGAGTTTGAGCTCAGCAGGTGGCCATCCTCTTGGAGACTTTTCCAGGCCCCCTTGCATCCCGGTATATTTTCTTGGGTTCAGTCAGTGAAAGTGAACAAAAAGTGATATGACCATTTGCACTTCTTGTCCTTATGATATTGGATATGTGCTTTTCTTGCTCTTCCCACAGGCTATAATAAAGATGTGGCAGCCTCCATGCTTTAAGTAAAATCACACCATGCTTGGTAGAGTCATGAGATGAAGGAACCTGAGTTTCTGAATGACAGAATAGAAACACAGTCTCCCCAATAGCATGAAAGTGAGAAGATAGAGTTTTTGTGAGAAAGTCTATCATCTTAATTAAGCCATTGTACTTTTGGGCTATGTTATAGCAACTCACAGTTTACCTTCACCTATACTGAATGCTGCTTGATGGCAACTCTGATTTTTAACTTTAGTTCTGTAAAAGCAGCACTTGATTTGGAGATAGGAATGTAATTGTTAAAAAAATGTGATACTGGACTGAGACACAAGAGACCACAGCTCAAGTTCAGTGCTGCAACTAGTATGAACTTGAGTGAATTATTTAGATTATCTTATAACAATTATCACTATCAAATAATATCCTGAGCTTTTACTCATCTGTTTCCCTTCCAGACTATAAGCTGTGCAAATAAAATTAATACTTTTAAACAAATCCTCTATGGGACAAAGAAGAGGCCTTGGCATATAGTACATATGCAATAAATATTTGTTGAATTATTTGAACTTTTCTGGTCCTCTATTTATATAAAATGTAAAAATTAGAATTGACAGGGCCCTTTGAGATTACCTTAACATTTCATGACAATTTGTTTTAATAAAAATATGGAAATTCTGCCACTCATGGCCTTATTCATATAAAAATAAATTGGATCTATGCTAACATTTATTTAATAGCTAGTATGTAATAGGTACTCAACTAAACCATGGAAATGAAAAGGCATAGGGGATAATACTGCTGGGTTTATGAGAATGGATGGAGTTAGAGTAGTAGTAACCTAAAAAATACCCCATCACTTGGAATTAAGATGCAATGTCCTATGGTAAAATACAAGTTATTAGAGACATGGAAAAGTGCTATAAGAACAGAAAGTGGCAGTGGAATTTTCTTGCCTCTTGGGAATGGAATGAGAATAAGGAAGATTAGAGATATTTAAGCTCTCTTATGACTTGAAAGAAGTCCCTGGACAAAGACATTTAACAGGGCATTTTGGACAGAGAGATTGATATGAAAATTTACTCCAAGTAATGGAAGCAAGTTGTTTGGTTAGGATGCAAGTTGAAAGAATAGAAATATAAAGATAGAGATGAAGAACTGATTTAGATAATTCTGACTTCATTTTGTACCAGTCTGTTTTCCCCCTGTCCTTAGGGTAATGGCATAATAACTATTTTAGAAAAATTACTGTGGCAGCAGTAATTTGTGAGTGGGGGAAAAGGGAGGCAAAGAGTGTAATACAGACATGGAGGTAGGAAAAGGGTGGTCCTTGAAAGGCAAATTGTCACATACATAAAAATGGTTATAAATTGATCATGTTCTTGAAATCAATACACAGAACTTGTCACATTCTAAAAGGTTAAGCCAGAGAATGCCTAACTTCCAAATGTTAGACACTCAAACACAGTTTGTATCAATGTTGCTGTGTGAACTTAAGCCTTTGTCTCAGCAGCTGTACATATAAGCTGTACATACATATTGGGCGAGTCGCTTATTCCTTTCTGAAACATATAATATTGGGTTTGTCCTCTTCTACTTTGGGATTCTCTAATACTAGAAATTACCAACTTTAGTGAAAGTATTTTCCTAATAGTTCTATTAAACTCTGTATTTTGAAATTTGGTATGCAAGATTGGAATGTGGTTCATTTAAATACCCGTGCATATTAAATTTTCAATCATAATCTTTTAACAGTCATTTAAGTATGTTAAGCACTGAGTAAGTGGGAATGAGGATAAGGCGACATATTATTTTATTTAAAAATTTTCTTTTGTGTATCTTCATCTTTCCCCTAATCTGCCTAGGCTGTGGTCCTAGAGGGAAATCTGTCCCAACTCTTACTTTTCATTCAGTGTGTCTAAATATGTCAAATTCCAGAGGAAAAAATGAGAAAAGCAAGATGAGAATAGGCTGTTTTAGTTTCTTCTGATGTTTTCCTCCAGACACGGAGATTGGCACAGAAAGATTACAGAATTCCTCCTAAGAGATGACTGCAATGTAACATCTCCCCATAGAAGAAAGGACAATAACATAAGACCATCGCTATCAGTACAGAGAACACCAGAAACTTCTAGCAAAGTCACGATTTTTCCAAAGTGAAAGAGGAATTGGTCTTAGTAATAATTCCTTAGGCATCTGTATTTTAATTTTTCTCTACATCTGGAAATTTGGACAAAATAGGGATTCCAATTTGCATACGTAAAGGTGCTGAAATCTAATAGATTGGTATATGAAAAGTTAGTGTTTCCATATTGTTTTAAAAAACATGTTACAGTGAACTGAATTTTTTTCATTTTAGTATTGCCTCTCTGAAATTTAGGAGAAGTTCAGTGCCTTTGAAATGAGGTTTGTGTTTTTTTTTTAATTTAAAAAATAGTTGTTTAAACAACACTGCTTTATACTAATGGAAGCTTTGGTATTAAAATGATGCCTTTCTCAAATCACTTGGTCAGGGACAATGTTCAAAGTCCTTCATGAAAAAACCTGAGAGCAAGCTGTTTCAATGCTATAAAGAAAAGTTAAGTTTTTATACTTTGGGCATTTAGTGGTTGGACACTCAGAATAGATTGAGGGTAACAGGAGTTTTTAACCCAATAGATTTCAAAACACAATAGTTATTTCATCAGGTGTTGACTTGCAGGAGTGTGATAATGTTAATGTACCTTGTCATTAGCCTAACTCTGTCTCTGAATAAATCCTTCCCAGTTTCCCTATCAGGTGTTTTTTAGCCTATATATATATATCTCCTATATATCATAGGCTAAAAAACAGGTTTATATGTAAGTTTTATATATACATATAACTTATGATCAACGATTAGGACTTCATTGAATTCTCAAAGGCAGACTCTTTGAAACCTTTTTAAAAAGTTTTACTTCGCCATGTCTTCTACTAATCACATGCAGGTCTTTTTATGGAATTTTGATCACAGGGTGTAATTCTCTTTCCATTTCTCTTTCAATTTTTCCACATGTGGTATGGTTGGTTTCTCCCTGCTGGATATAGTTTGTTTGGTTACTATTTAACACAATGATGCATGTTTACTAACACAATGAAGTCTTTTTCAGAACTTAACATAATACTGGAAGTTTGATTTAGTACCTGTTGAGCAGAATGATTGTTTCCTCGATTCTGGACATTTCTATTAATACAAACTAAAAGTGAATTCACTTTTATAGAGGTTGTATATGGCTTTTCTATCTTTTCTTTGAATCAAAAACAAATTTCTCATTAATGGTTAGAAACCAGCCCCCTCCCCTTCTACTTAATTCCCTTCAGATACTGATGTAGTTGTTTGGAGACCTAAAAATGTACCCTTTTTTTTTTTTTTTTTTTTCATTTTGTCACTATTCTATTTCCCTTTGGCATTGAATGTCTTCTAACCTGAATTTATGTAAACTGAAATTAACACTTCAAAGTTCAAGATGCATTTACATCACATCACTAGTTGTAGTCATTTTTAAACTTAAGGAATATGACACTAACAGGTCACTTGAAAATGATTCTGCCTAGGTTAAATCAGAAGAAATGGCAAATGATTTAGAGGCATTTTAAAAAATCAGTAATAGTGCTTCTTGGAGCTTCACTAAGTTGTAACGATCATCCACTGTGCTAATAATAGTGGTAAATACAGTTTGTGGGTGGTTAGTGTTAAATCACTCAAATAACCCTTTAGAAAGCTTCAGATATAAGAAAAGCCTGAAAGAAATGGATGAAAGGGAAAACTGCGTAATTGTTCTTAGACTAATGGGAGATGCTGGTTTGAATCTTTACTCCAGGAAACTAAATTACTATCATAGAAGCAATTATGTTTTGTGCCTTCATCTTTGCACGTGTTCTTGAAATAATTACATCCATCAGACAGCTGAGATTGAGATGGTAACCCATTTTCATACAGAGCCTCTCTCCTGGCTTAGGCACACTTGGAAAATACTTGAAAGGTGTTTGACTCAGTAATAAGACTTCATGCTAATTACACAAGTAGTTAATGAACCTATGCATACGTAAACTTGTTTAAGCATAAGACACTTTGAAGAACATGCTTTTTAGTTTTTCTTTTTTTCTTTTTCTTTTTTTTTTTTTTTGGAGGGTGGAGGAAAGGAACCTGGGGTGGGGAAGGGAGGTTCAGCAGGCTCAGCACAGAGCCTGACTTGGGGCTCGATCTCATGACTCTGAGATCATGACCTAAGCCGAAATCAAGAGTTGGACATTTAACTGAGCCACCCAGGCACCCCTGTGTTCTTAATAGTAGCACATATATCACAAAAAGTCAAATCGTTAAAGGGGACACGAGCATTATTTTACCCTTGCATCAGATAGTTGTGCCTAGGTTTCACCCAGGGAATTAAAATGCTTTGGAATTCCTTGGTGAAGAAGTACTAATGTCCAGGCTCTTCCTTAGAATAATTAAATCACACCGTCCAGGGCAGCGGATAACATCTTTGAAGTGGGGAATTTTAAAAATCCTAAGGCTGAGGACACATTTGAAACCAATTAAACCAATTAAAAATCAGAATCTTTGGAGGATGGAGTAGAGCTATCACAATTTTAAAAATCTTCCAAAAAATAACACCCTTCCAGATGATTCTAACATTCAGACATTTGAGAACCAGGTACAAGAGTAGGTCCCAGACACTTGTTTTTAAAAAATTCTCCAGAAAATTCTGCTTGAGGTCACATTTGGGGATTTCTGATAAAGAATTACTACCCCAAACAAGCAAATTGTCCAACTGCAGGCAACTAGATCACCTGAAGCAGCACTAGTAAGTCTAATTTCTGGGTCCAGTGTTCTTTTCTCTACTGTTTTGTCTCTAAGTTCTATCACTATTCTAACATCCGTTGCTAACATTCTTCGATTGTAACAATAGAAGACTTAAGAGTACTTAATAAGCTTCTGACAAAATTAAAAAAAAATCTGAGGAAGACATGTGAGGGCAATTCGAATGCTTGTTGAGTGAGTGGAATTGAGTTTGCCTATAGGAAGAGGATGTCATTGGGGCCTTGCTCTTGACATCACACCATGGGAAGTCCTGCTGGGTGAGTTCCCCATCTCCTATTCCAATCACATTGATGTGGATCATCTCAAATTACACAACAAATGAAAAAGGTTTATAAAGTCATTTGCTTCCATATATATTCTTTTGTAATGTGATCGGGATTAGTTTTCTAGGGCTGCCATAATGAAGGGCCACAGCCTGGGGGGGATTTAACATCAAATTTATCTAGAAGTGTGAGGTCAAGGTGTTGGCAGAGATGGTTTCTTCCGAGGCCTCTCTCTTTGGTAGATCGCCACCCCTGTGTCTTTGCATGGTCTTCTCTCTGTACATGCACAGGTTTGGGTCCTAATGTCTTAAAAGGACACTAGTCAGATTGAGTTAAGGTCCACCCTAATGACCTCAGTTGAATTTGTCCTTAAAGAGGTAATTTTCTCCATACACAGTCACATTTTGAGGTACTAGGGATTTAGAGTTTCAACTTTGGAATTTGGGGAGGTGGACAAAATTCTACCCATACTGTGTAGAAAGAACACTATTTAGGCATATTCAAATGTCTGTTGTTTAAAAATATATAGCAAAAACACTGGTATTAGTGACACCTGGGATGTGTGTTTTGATCTTAGAATAATCACAAAAAGATGAGAATCCATTTAAGTTTATGGGCCCTATTAATGTAGGATGATTGGCCATTATCTGCATGAGAAGCAGTGCTCACACAAATGTGTATGAAAATGTTTCCAAGTCTAACGTGGTTGTTTTCAATTATGTTAAATTCCGTGGCCAAAATAAGACAATTGTCTGTCAGTCCACTACATTCTGACACTGAAGGGTTTTCCTTAGATGTTTTTGATGCATCAGCCTCTTTATTCTATGTAAAAAGCTCAACAGTTCTAACTCAATGGCTCAAACTTAGAGCAAAACAAAGCACTAATTTTGACTAAGGAGTTTTTTATGATTGTTCTTTGTAACATGCTTCATATGTGTGTCGCAGACACATATATGAACTTTGTTAGCATTCCATTAGAAACCATAGAGAAGCGTGGTTGATGCGAGGTTGATGGCACAGCACTAAGTGAGAAATCTCAGTGTGATTTTTATAAACTAGAGCTGTTGCCAGCCTCATGCTACTTGAAAGCCATAACATATGGTAAATCTATAAGCGCTCTATTTTTTCACAACTTTCAAAGTCTAACCTACCAGTATTATGTATTAGAGACTAATTTTTAAAAAATCTTTTAAAATGTATTTGATACATTCGTTTTTTCTAAATCAAGTTTCAATTTATCTGCAACTAAAATTGCAGCTTATAAGTGTACCATTTTAACAAACATTTACACCAAAGTCATTCTAGCTCTACAAAGGTATAGAATATTACTTCTTCCTGGAAAGCTTTCCCTGTCCCTTCCCAGTCAATTTCTCCCTACCTCTGCCAAGGCAACCACTTTCTACAGCCTTTGTTATTTCAGGCCAGCATTTTGCTAATTGTTCTTCCAGTGCATGTCCAATAAAAATTTTCTCACTCTTTCCAGTCTTCAGTAACACTTCCGAGAACACTTTAGCTTCTGTCTGCTGCCCACGGTCAAAATCAGTGACACATGTGTTAGTTTTCTTACACACTAGCATCCCACTTGCAGTAATGATCTTGACTTCAGTAACCAAAGAGTTTTCCCTTTTCTTTTTTAACCTTTTCTTTTTTTTTTTTTTAAGAATTTAGAGTGTGGGTGCATGTGCATGCAAGTTTGGAGGAGGGGCAGAGAGAGAGAGAATCTCAAGCAGACTCCCACCTGAGCACAGAGCACAGCCAGGCTGGGGCTCAATCCCACAAACCTAATATTATGACTTGAGCTGAAATTAAAAGTCAGACACTTAACCAACTGAGCCACCTAGGTGCCCCCCCCCGGCTCCCCCTCCCTTTTTTTTTAATACTTCCTGTAAATGGAGTGAAGCAGTATGGATGCTACAGTGCCTGGCTTCTTTTGCTCAGTGCAAGAGCTGAGATTGAGCTTTTCCACACATATCAGTACTTGGCTCTTTTATTGTAGTGTGGTACTTCATTGATTAACCTGGCTTACTTTATTTTTTTTATTAACATATAATGTATTATTTGCCCCAGCGGTAAATGTCTGTGAATCATCAGGCTTACACATTTCACAGCACTTACCATAGCACATACCCTCCCCAATGTCCATAATCCAGCCACCCTATCCTTACCTCCCCTACCTCCCAGCAACCCTGTTTGTTTCATGAGTTTAGGAGTCTCTTATGGTTTGTCTCCTTCCTGATCCCATCTTGTTTCATTTCCCTCCCTGCCCCCCACGACTCCCCCACCCAGCCTCTCAAATTCCTCATATCCAAGAGATCATATGATAATTGTCTTTCTCTGATTGACTAATTTCACTTAGCATAATATCCTCTAGTTCTTTCCATGTCATTGCAAATGGCAAGATTTCATTTCTCTTGATAGCTGCATAGTATTCCATTGTATATATACCACATCTTCTTTATCCATTCATCTGATGATGGACATCTAGGTTCTTTCCATAGTTTGGCTATTGTGGACATTGCTGCTATAAACATTGGGGTGCATGTGCCCCTTCAGCTCACTACATTTGTATCTTTAGGGTAAATACCCAGTAGTGTGATCTCTGGGTCATAAGGTAGCTCTATTTTCAACTTTTTGAGGAACCTCCACACTGTTTTCCAGAGTGGCTGTACCAGCTTGCATTCCCTCCAACAGTGTAGGAGGGTTCCCCTTTCTCCACATCCTTGCCAACATCTGCCGTTTCCTGACTTAATTTTAGCCATTCTGACTGATGTGAGGTAGTATCTCACTGTGGTTTTGATTTGTATTTCTCTGATGCCGAGTGATGTTGAGCACTTTTTCATGTGTCTGTTGGCCATTTGGATGCTCTCTTTGCAGAAATGTCCGTTCGTATCTTCTGCCCATTTCTTGATCGGATTATTTGTTCTTTGGGTGTTGAGTTTGAGAAGTTCTTTTTAGATTTTGGATACTAGCCCTTTATCTGATATGTCATTCGCGAATATCTTCTCCCATTCTGTCAGTTGTCTTTTGGTTTTGTTGACTGTTTCCTTTGCTGTGCAAAAGCTTTTGATCTTGATGATGTCCCAATAGTTCATTTTTGC
>CM052898.1:157506139-157525694 GCA_028534135.1 Potos flavus
TTTGACCTGGGATGAAGAGAAGCCAAAATTCTACTCCAACAACTTTATCCAAAGAAAGTTCTCTTCATCAGCTTCTGTAGCTCCAGACTTCCAGTAAATGTTTCTTTCACTTGATGTAAGATGAGTAATGGGCTGGCAGAACTGGCTTCACAGTCTCGTAATGTCTTCAATTGTAGGATATTTGGGTCTTTGTCACATTGTATATTGCTTTCAGTCTTTTGGGGATCAGCACAAACTTGCAAAAAGTGGTAAGGGTCACAGGCAATATCCTGCTACATGTATATGGTATAAGAAAATGAAATTAAAAAACCTCTAGCAAAGCACAGTTGTTTTCTGATCTCAAAGTACAATAGTTAGTTCACTCTAAGAAGGGAATTAATAAAAGCTTATGTAATGCATATTATATACCAGGTTCCAATCTAACATTTTACAATTATAAAATTATTTAATTCTCAAATATCATATCCAGTTGGTTAGTATCCCCGTTTTGTAAATGGGGAACTGAAGGCTGAAAAAGTAGTTTGTCCAAGATCACACATCTAGTTATTGGGCCCAGATTTTGAACCAAGTCTAACTCCACAGTCTGGAGACTGTGCTCTTAACTATTACATTATTTTGGCTCCTATTACTTTATGTTGACTGTTTTCAGGGAAAGAAAAATCTAAAGACCAGTTATCCTCATTTCTGGTTGCCTTCATATCTCTTGTTGACAACTGAAATGTTCTGAATGTGTAGACTCAAATTTTTCAGTAAACCAGTTCTCAAATTATACCAGAAATTTGAAGAAATCTCAAAGGAAATTTTATTCAGGACTTGAATTCCACTTAAAGATTATTTAGGGAAAATAGGGGCACTTGATTGACTCAGTGAGTTAAGTGTTCAACTCTTGATTTCAGCTCAGGTCATGATCTGCTTAAGATTCTTCCTCTCCCTCTGCTCCTCCCCATCCTGCTCACACATGCTCTCTCCAACTCTCTCTCTCTCTCTCAAAAAAAATAGTAAGACAAAAAAATAGAGTAGACTTGCAATTCCAGGTTCAGTCGGTTAAGTGCCTGCTTTCAGCTCAGGTCTTGATCCCAGGGTCCTGTGATCGAGTCTTGCATGGAGCCTGTATTTCCCTCTGCTTACCTGCCTCTCTCTTCTCTTCTCTCTCTCTCACAAATAAAATCTTTTAAAAAAAATGTATCCTAGACCAAAGAAAGGATATGTTATAAGCACGGATATATAAATTCTTGAAACCAATGATGATTATAGAGAAGAGAAATAAACCCAGGGGGAAACATTGTTATTTCAGTATTCATAATATAAAGACTCAAAGTCCTACCTCTGCTTAAGGAACTGAAACTCCTCATCATTGATCACTGGTAAACATTTGTCTTCACTTAACATAGATGTCTACTCCTGCTCCTGACATCAATTTTCAGATTGACTATTTCAAAAATATGGGTACATGCAGATATAACCATAAAGCGCAAATGAAATGCAAAATGATTGCCAACTGAAACTCAAAATCTTTTAAAGGATAAAGAATGTCAGGAAGTCAAGTTCAATGATGTTTTTAGAGCTCTTTGAATCACATTTAGTGTCATGGATAAATGAGTGGAAGAAATTCACTATCAGTGCTTTTTCAAAGAAATTAAGCTTCACCTTGTGTTTGAATTAGATTTGTAAGGGGTAACAATCTATACAACTAGAGGAAAGAGTCTGCTAAAATTCTCTTGAAAAAATACTAAAAATTTTGGTTGGTTAAGAACAGTGGACAAGCTTGCAGATTTCTGTTCTTTGTAACTTAAAATACAATTTCCTGTAATATGTTTTATAACCCATGTGGTTAAGCTTCCATCAGAAGTTTGTGGTCAAAAAATACATTTATAAGACTTGTTATGCAAGCATTTATATTCTTCTTCTCATTAACTATGAGTAAACATAGGGAGAAGATATGTAAACTTGATAACCAGCAGCGAAAGAACACACATATCTCTAACCTGTATTGAGACTTTTTTTTTAAATCAACATTGCTTTATTTATTCCTCTACTTGGATTCCACCCCTCATTCAATTATTATTACTATTATTTGTAGATATTTACATACATTTGAATGTACAAATCTTAGAACTAGGTTTTAAACAGATACAGTGTGCAATCTACAACCTGTCATGATATAAAACATTTGCATCTTCTCCAAAATTCCCTTTATCCTTTTCTAGTTTTGCCTATTCCCACCCCTACCTTCAGCTGAAAAAACCAAAACATTGCCCTAATTTTTTTTGAAACTTAAAGTTTTGCCTGTTTTAGAACTTATATGATGGAAACTTTATTTTTTTGTTTCTGGCTTCTTTTGCTCAGCCTCTCTGTGAGATTCATCCATGTTGTCGAGCCTGTTGATAGTTCCCTCTGTTGTGTTGCTTAGTGGCATTCTGTTGTATGAATTTACTACAATTTATCTATTCTTTTGTCAAGGGACATTTTAGTTGTTTCCAATTTTATACTACTGGGAATGAAGTTGCTGTAAACATTCTTATATACATTGTTTTATAAAGACATTATCATTTCTGTTGGATAAACCTCTAGGAGCAGAATTACTGCATCTATAGATAGGTCTGTGTTTAACTTCATAAAGAAAGGTCTAAACAGTTTCCCAAAGTGGTTGTACCAGCAATGTATGAGAGTTGCAGCTGTTCTACATCTTGCTAACATTCGGTATTATTTAAGTTTAGGCATTTTCATGAGTATGTACTAGTATCTCAATGTGTGTATGTGTGTGCGTTTATTGATATATAGTTGACATGCAATGTTACATAGGTTTCAGGTTCACAGCATAGTGATTTAACAAGTTTATACTTGATGAAGTGCTCACACAAGTGTAGCTACCATCTCTAACCATACAATGCTATCACAGTACTATTGACTGTATTCACTTTTATCCCTCTGACTCACTCAGTCCCTAACTGGAAGCCTATATCTTCCCACTCCCCTTCACCCATTTTACCCTTCCTCCCCATTCCCTCCCTCTGGCAACCATTACTTTTCTATATTTGAGTCTGCTTCTGATTTTTGTTTATTCATTTTTTTTTTTATTCCACATGTAAGTGAAATCCTATGGTATTTCTTTCTTAGCATGACTCCTTTCACTCTACATCTATCAAGTTGTTGCAAGTGGTAAGATCTCATCCTTTTTACAGCTAAGTAATATTCCTGTGTGTGTGTGTGTGTGTGTGTGTGTGTGTGTGTACAAAATCCTCTTTATCCATTCTTCTATTGATGGGCACCTAGCTTGATTCCAGATCTTGGTTATTGTAAATAATGAGATGCAATAAGCATAGAGGTGCACATGTCTTTTTGAATCAGTATTTTCATATGGTATTTTTATTTTTAAATTTTTGAGGCACCTCCATACTGTTTTCCTTAGTGGCAACACCAGTTTGCATTCCCACCAACAGTGTATGAAGGTTCCTTTTGCTCCATATCCTAACACTTTTTGTTTTTGATTTTAGCCATTCTGACAGGTGTGAGGTGATACCTTCTGGTGGTTTTGATATGTATTTCCCTGATAATGAGTGATTTTGAATATCTTTTTATGTCTGTTGACTGTATATATGTCTTTGGAAAAATGTCTATTCAGATTCTCTGCCCATCTTTTAATCTGATTGGTATTTTTTTGGGGGGGATTTGAATTGTGTAAGTTATTTATATATTTTGGATATAAACTCCTTATCAGATATATCATTGGCAAATATTTTTTCCCATTCAGTAGGTTGCCTTTTTGTTTGTTGATGGTTTCCTTTGTTGCTCAAAAGCTTTATTTCATGTTGTCCTGATAGATTACTTTTGCTTTTGTTTCTCTTGCCTCCAGAGACAGGTCTAGAAAAACTTTTCTACGGCTAATGTCCTAGAAATTACCGCCTGTGTTTTCTTCTAGGAGTTTTCTGGTTTTAGGTCTCACATTTGGATCTTTAATCCATTTTGAGTTTCTTTTTGTGTGTGTGAGAAAGTCATCCAGTGTCATTCTTTTGCTTGTAGCTATACAGTTTTCCCAGCACTATTTAGTGAAGAGGCTATATTTTCCCCATTGTATATTTTTGCATCCTTTGTTGAAGATTAATTGACTACATAAGGTGGATTTTTTATGGCTTTCTATTCCATTTCAGTGAGTTATTTTTATGCCAGTGCCATACTGTTTTGATTACTAAAGTGTTGTAGTGTATCTTGAAATCTGGGATTGTGATACCTTTAGCTTCATTCTTCTTTCTCAAGATTGCTTTGGCTATTTGAAGTCCTTTGTGATTCCACACAAATTTTAGTATTATTTGTTTTAATTTTGTGAAAAATATTGGTATTTGGATAGGTATCACATTATATCTATAAATTGCTTGGGTAGAATGGAATGTCTATTTTATTTGTGTTGTCTTTAGTTTCTATCATCAGTGTTTTATAGCTTTTTCACCTCCTTGGTTAAATTTATTTCTAGGTATTTCATTCTTTTTTGGTGCAATTGTAAATGGAATTGTTTTCGTAATTTCCCTTTCTGCTACTTCACTATTAGTGTATAGAAACACAATTGATTTTTGTGTATTTTGTATCCTGCAACTTCAGTGAACTTAATTATTCTAATAGTTTTTTGGTGGAGTTTTTAGGGTATTCTGTGTATAGTATCATGTCATATGCAAATACTGACAGTTTAACTTCTTCCTTACCAATTTGGATGCCTTTAATTACTTGTCTGATTGCTGTGGCTAGGACTCCCAGTACTATATTGAATGAAAGTGGTGAGAGTGGGCATCCTTGTCCTATTCCTGATCTTAGAAGAAAAGTTGTTTTTCACCACTGAATATGTTAGCTGTGGTTTTTCATATACGGCCTTTGTTGTGTGAAGGTGTGTTCTCTCTAAACCCACTTTGCGAGTTTTACTGAGACCTTTAATTCAATTAGCTGAACTCTAACAGCATCATGGAATTTTAGCACCTTTATTAATACAAGGGTAAATATTTTACAAGATTTCTTCTTTCACATGGTTAAGAAAGGTGATTTTACATAGCATTTAAATTGTCCAGGAATTAAAACTCATGTTTACCAGGTTTCTTAATAAATATAATTGAAATTTATACTTTATAATACAGCTGAATCACATTAAAATCTACAATCTGAGTCCACAAATTGAAGAGAAAATTGGCAAGAATTATGACATTATAGGGCCTTTAAAAGAGACTTATTTGAATATCAAATGATTCAAAAAGAGAAGATAGATGAAGCAGTTGGCAATTTTTGCACAAATTTTTCTCTTTAAGTTCATGCTATAAAAGTCAAATGTAAAGTGAAAGCTGTTGAATCACAATATCACACAATTTTCCAGAATTATGCTAAAAGTCAACAGTTGATTTATCCTTTGTTCTAGGAATTAGCCTAGTTGAAATGTGAATGTATCTTAGCTAAATGCCATAGATTTGGATGAAATAGAGAAGTACACATATGATATATAAGCAAACTCATAAAGGAAGTAATGTAAAAAAATAGGTAGGTGACTACCTAGGTACATTTTGTTATAGCTAGTCAGGAAATAGTAACAAACTGAACCATTAGTAAGAAATTAAGAATCATAGTTACTGAGAAAGAATCTTACCATTATATTGTTGAGTGCTAAAAAGTGGTTTGCTAGGATTATGATCCAGTTAATATAACAGGCTACAATATTCATACTTTTGTACCTGTTGAAAACAACGGAAAATTCTGGATAAAAATTTGAAAACTAGATACTTTAAATGCATCAAACAGTGACAATATAGTGAAAAATCACGAGGCTAACTGTAAGTGGAAACTAGAGTATGTATGAACATTTAGAGTGCCAAAGTCATGTTTTCCCTGAGGCATTTAGCAAGCTAGCTATGTACATACTGGCTCTGGAAGCCTGAGTGGAACTAGCAGAAAAATATCCAAATCTCAAAATTGCCCAAAATGGGCCACAAAGGGTTGCACAGTTACAGTAATGGTGAGCCAAAAATACATTGAACCACCTGCTTGGCCAAGGGGCCTGTGAATAAAATTGCTTTGTTACTGAGCAGAGCATGAAAGCAAAACAAATAAAACAAATTTACTGAGGCTTGTTTTTTGTGTTGGTTGGCTTGTTTGTTTTTGCCAAGCAAAGAGTCTCTCTTGGCGACTGTTCCATGTTCATTTGTAAAGATTGGGTGCAGCGTTTTGTACATGTCAAGCCCAATTTGTTGACAGTGTTGCTCAAGAATTCTGTATCCTTACTGATTTACTGTCTTATTTTAACAATTACTGGGACAAGGGGTTTTAAATCTTTAAAGTGGATTCCTTGTAGACAATGACTGTTGGAGCTTCTTTTTTTTATTCAGCTCTACAGTTTTTTAATTGTAGTTTGTAGATATACATTCAATCTAATTATTATTGGAGTTGGATTTAATCTACAATCTTGCTATTTGTATTGTATTTTTTGGAAAGACTAATAAAACTATAATCCTGTAGTAAAGACACATCCAGAAAGAGAAGTGAACAATCACCATTATCAGTAATGGAAACCAGCTACAAGGATAGGTACTGCAGACTTTTAAATGACAATAAAATATAACTTTAGGCCAAGGTTTGTCCTGTGGCCATTTTTGTATAGTCCTCATGTTAAGAGTGACTTTTACATCACTAAAGGGTTGGAAAAAGAAAGAAATAAAACAGAAATCAAAGAATATGCAATAGATACCATTTGTATTCCACAAAGCTTCAAATATTTACTTTCTGGCCCTTAAAAAAGTTTAATCCCTGTAGATTTAAAAATTTTGACCTACTGGATAAAATTGTAGAAAAATATTACTTATCAAACTAAGAGGAAATAGAATATTTATATGGTCTAAAACCATTCGCAAAGCTCAACTCGAGACAAAAATCTTCCCCAAGAGAAAACTAGCCCAGATGACCTCACCAGTGTGTTCTACCAAACATATTATTGGAAGACTCTTCCAGAAAATAGAAACAATGTAAGGAATATACCTTGTCTCATTATATAAAGCTAGCATAATTTGGATACCTCAAATAATAAGTATAATACAAACAGAACAACTTCATGGGCCAATCTCTCCATGAACATAGAGACAAAAGTCAAAACGATAAGACTAAATCTAACGATTAAAAAAAAAAAAAAAAGCATCATAACTCGGTTAGAATTATCTCAGGAAAGCAGGGAAGGTTTATCACCAGAAACTAAATTTGACACAGTATCATGTTAAAGGAGCAAATTCACATGATCTCAATAAATGCAGAAAAAAACATTAGATTTATTAAAAAAATTAAAAAATACAATAGGATGAAAAGGAGTCCCTTGTGCTCAGCCCATGTCACCAAACTGAGAGAATACCTAACCTAATTGTAGTTTCAGCTTCTTTCAGGAATGTACTCTTAACCAGTCAGTCTGGAATATTCTTGTCAGCACTAGTGAGGTAATCTCCTGAGTACACTCCTGACACTTACCAAAGAAAAGTGACCTTATTGGAAACAATCCACTCTGCTGGAATAACTCCTTTCCCCACTTCCTTCAGTCTATAAAAGCCTTTGATTTTGTGCAGCTCTTTAGAACTCCTTTCTATTTGCTGGATAGGATGTTGCCCAATAAAGCCAGTTAGATTTTTAAATTTACTTGGATAAAATTCACAAATATAATAAAAAATTCTTTCTCTTTACAGCTTTTTTTTTTTTTTTAAGATTTTACTTATTTATTTGATAGAGAGAGAGATCACAAGTAGGCAGAGAGGCAGGCAGAGAGAGAGGGGGAAGCAGGCTTCCTGCTGAGCAGAGAGCCTGATGCGGGGCTTGATCCCAGGATCCTGAGATCATGACCTGAGCTGAAGGCAGAGGCTTAACCCACTGAGCCACCCAGGCACCCCTCTTTACAGCTTTTTAAACTAACATCTGCAGTAACTCTTGAAAGTCAAAGACCAATTTCATGTAAAGTCAGGAATGAGGGGATCTGTTCTAATGTTCAGTACTTTATTTGAACATCTAGTCAGCACAGTAAGACCAAGATAAATAAAAGAATTTCAAACAATGACACAAATGATCATTATCAACTGCTATGAGATTATCTGTTCAAAATCTAAGAATTCACATTTTTAGGTACTTCTCCAAACAACACTGATAAATGGACAATATAGAAATAAATTATTAGGCCAAAATCTAAATGATAAAGGGAACCCGGAATGGATAGTTCAGACTCCAATAAAACTAGGATGCAAAGTTGAGCTGTGAGCTTGATGGCTGCCCTTCAGAATAATACTCCCTGCCCTTTTGAAATAATAGGCTGCACTCTTATTTTTACATCTTAAACTTGCATTTACTCCCAGATAATTGCAGTCTGATTCCCACTCAGTGTCACTGAATTTACTCTTAAACAACCCAGCCTGTATGTCTAACTGCCTGTTGGAATATGCCTAGGTATGCCCATCTCTTTTTTCCTTTTTTCCCCCTTTTCCTTGCTTTCCTCCTTCTCTTGCCTTCTTTTATTCTGAGTGAAAACAACCCTTAATAACTTTGTCTTCAAAGGTAGAGGAAGAAATCTTCATGGAATAGATCTTTTTTCCTTGAAACAGTAATTTATTGTTTATTTATTTTTTAGAAGATTTATTAGAGCACACCCATGAATGGGGGGAGGGAGAGGAAGACAGAGAATCCCAAGCCGACTCCCTGCTGAGCATGTGGAGAGTCATGACCCTGAGATCATGACCTGAGCCAAAATCAAGAGTTAAATGCTTAACAGACTGAGCCACCCAAGGCACCTCTGAAACAATAAGTTAAAGGGTCTATTTTAGTTATGTAAACAAGTTAGAACAAAGGATGCGTAGATGATATTATCTTGAATTTAACCTTGATTCTAAGATTTATGAGTTGATGAATTCTAATCAGAATTATACTAATATTTTGATACATTTTCATCAGGAACATGTCTTCTGATACAGGCTATATTAAGCAAATTTACCTCATTTTCTTTACAGCAAATTTAAACTGCTTCCCATTTTTTTCATTTTAATTTTATGACAATTATTTTCATAAAATTATTTTTGTCATTGTTTCAAAGAATCCTGGGCACCTGTCAAATGTATCAAATTGTATTGCTCATGTTTCTGTTATTGGGATCTTTCTTTGTCTTTATTTATACCATGTCCAACATTCTTGGGTTTATCTGGCAAATGTAATATATGTAAAACTATTAGATTTTTCTTGCATTTTAGCTATCTGCAATTTTAGGTGTTAACTTCATATTTTGTTGATTATTTCTATGAAATAGTTTATAAAAACTTCCATTAAGACTTATGTAGACAGTGAACACTATTTTCTATAAATCAGTTTTTAACTCAAATATCCATTACTAGGTCCATGGAAAACTTCCCCTCAGTTCTTCCTAAGACTCTATCCTCTGTAAAATTTTGTCTTCTCCGTAGGACACTGTGCATACGGGTGCACAGAGGTTTATCAGTAGGAGGTTCACTCAAGTTGATACAGATGCATGATTCCTGTCTGTATGCCCCTTGAGTACCAGCACATTTCTTTTGATCCCTTTTAGTAATAAATTATCAGTGAGACCTTCTACATTTGTTTCCAGCTGTTCACATGCAATGCAAACATTCCTCTCAGGTACCTATCTACTCATGTGCCTTGAGGCACTGGTAGCAAGCAGAGCTCAGGTTCTCTTTGCCCTTATGACCTAAAGTTATTTCCTGGCTCCACTGACAATACTTTTTTTCTTTCAAGGTAACTGGAAAGCTGTGCTTTATTGAAGTATACTTAACATATATTATTACATTAGTTTCATGTGTATAATATGATTCAAGAATTCTGTATATTTCTCAGTGATCATTGAGATAATTGTACTCTCTATCACCTTTATCAATTTCACTCATTCCCTCCCCCTCACAAACCACCCCTCTGGCAACTACTAGTTTGTTCCCTGTCTTTAGGAGTCTTTTTTTTTTTTTTTTTTTTTAATTTTAAGCTCTCCTTTTTTTTTTTTTTTTTGTTGCTGTGGTTTGTCCTGATTCTTAAATTCCACATATGAGTGAAATCATATGGTATTTGTCTTTCTCTTAACTGACTTATTTCACTTACCATTATACTTTCTGGGTCCTGCCTCCCTCCCCAGTATTGTTGTAAATGACACAATTTCATTTTTATGGCTGAGAAATACTCCATTTTTCCATTCATCTATCAAAAAACACTTTGGTTGCTCTATATCTTGGCTATTGTAAATGCTGCAATAAACATAAGGGTGTATAGATCTTTTCAAATTAGTATTTTTTGGATTTTTTTTTTGTAACTAGCTAGCATTGGAATTACTGGATCATATATTTTTATTTTAAATTTTTGAGGAATCACCATACTTTTTTTCACAGTGTCTGCATCAATTTGCTTTCCTACCAAGCAGAGCACGAAGGTTCCTTTTTCTCTGTTTTTTTTTCCAAAATTTGTTCTTTCTTGTCTTTTTAATTCTAGCTGTCCTGACAAGTATAAAGTGATATCTCATTGTGGTTTTAATTTGCATTTCCCTGATGATTGGTGATGTTGAGCATCTCTTCATATGTCTGTTGGTCATTTTTGGTCATTTCTGTTTTCTTTGGGAAAATGTCTATTCAGGCCTCTGCCTCCTCTAATCTATTGATTCCCTCTAGAGTATTTTTCCTCTAGTGTATTCAGTTATTGAATTCTTCATCTCTGATTGGTTTCTTTTAATATTTTCTATCTTTGTTGAAGGTCTCACTGGGATCCTCCATTCTTCTCAAGTCCATTAAGTATCGTTATGACCATTACTCTGAATTCTTTATTAGGCATATTTCTTACCTCCATTTCATTTACGACTTTTGCTGTGGTTTTGTCCTGCTGTTTCATTTGAGACATATTCCTCTGTCTCCTCATTTTGTCCAGCTCTGTGTTTGTTTCTATATATTAGGAAAGTCAGTTACATCTCCTGATCTTGAAAATAGTGACTTGAAGAAAGAGGTCTTGAGGTGTTCTGTAGCACAGTTCCTTTGTTCACCAGAATCAGACATTTCAGGGGTGTCTCCTATGTGTGTCGTGTGCACCCTACTTATAGTTGAGCCTCATTTGTCTTCAGTCCAATTGGCTGCACTGGCCCACTTTGCCAGTTAAGGGGCCAGTCTGGGACCACAGTGGGCTTATAGTTGGATGGTGTCAGCGGTCAGACCGGATGTCTGTCCTCCACCTTTTGTGCCAGGGCTGTAGTTCTACTGAACTATAGGGCATTTTCCCCACATTGTTCCCTGAGAGGCTTTCACTGGTGGGCAGGGCTGGCAGTTGGGACAGATACATTCCAGGGTCGCAGAGGTACTTAGAAGTAGGGCACTTTCTCCGCACTGCCAGCAATGAGGTTCAGCCGCTGGGGCTGTGGTCAAACTGGTATGTGAGGTTCTCTCTCTCCAGGGCAGGGGTCTGTTTGGGATGGTGCTGGTCCCTTGATTTGGAAGGACTCCTGCTGAGTGGGTGGGTCAAATAGGGTGGATTCTCAGAGTGTGGGGGCAGGGTATGTGGTGTTAGCAAGGTGGGTGGAGAGTGTTGGTGCTGTTTCCTGCCAGTATCTGGCTATCAAGGCTGGGGGAGGGGTCAGAAAAATGGTGCCTGCCAGCTCTTCTGTTCTTGAAGAAGTCTCCTAAAGATCCCTGTCCCTCCAGCATATGTTCTGAGATTAGTAAATAGAGCTTCATGCATAACCCAGGTGCTTTTTAAGCTGTTTATATGTTATATCTCATTGCTATCTCTTTAAGGGCAGGGACTCAGTTTTCTATTGCTCTCAGGCTCTCCCAGAGAGCCTGCTGATTTTTAAAGTACCCAGAATTAAGCCCTGCTGGTTGTTATAAAAACTTGCAAAATTAAGCCACACTGGTTTTCAAAGCCGCATATTATAGGCATTTATCTTCCCAATGCAGGTCCCCCATGTCTGGGATGCCTGGTGTGGGGTCTACTCTCGTTTCTCCATGATTATGGTACCACTTTCATTTGTGGTTAGTCTCCCCAGAAGTCTGGTTTCTGATCATGTCTCTATCCCTTCTACCTTTCTTATGTGTCCTTCTCTCTATGATTAACTGTGGAAAGTCTGTTCTGCCTGTCTTTGGGTCATTTTCTTGATTGGTTGCACTGATAGGGATATTATTTAGGTGTGTTCTTGGGATAATGAGAGTTTAGGATCCGTCTACTCCACCACCTTCACAGAACCCTCCAAAAGTATCTCTTTTTCATCTTTGGGGCAGAGATCCCACTTTCTTTTTTCCTTCACCAGAACAGTCTTTACCCAGAGATTGATCGATCTTTCTCTCATTTTTCTTTTTCATCATTTTACCTCTAAATTTTAAGAATTTAAAACGTGTAAAAACAAAAACTTAAGGCTATTTCTATATTTTATGCTCCTACAAATTTCCCCTGAAGCATGAAAATAAAGGATAGGCTGTTTGCTTGAGTGATGTCCGCCTCCTCCAAAAAGACAAAAACAAAACAAAACAAAGGACCAAAAACCAAACAAAAACAAAAACAAAAAACTAACAAGAAATAGGTAAATTATTTCAAAATATTACAAAGCCATGTTACATAATTTTTATATAATTATCACATTTTCTAATACTGTCAATAGAATGTGATTCTTTTGTTAGGCTTCTTTTTAAATAATAAATTTTTCCCTTGGGATGTTTTAATAGCTGTGAGCTTTAGTTTGTGTTTATATCTCTAGCAGTCAAATTAACTGGTATAAAAATTTCGAAGTATGTATTTATTTTAGCAAGGAGCTGAGGGCATTCATGGGACAGAGGTTTGTTAGCTAAGTTTTAGAAAAGGTTAAAATTTTCAGCTTCTGGCAAATAGGTACTCACTGCATTGAGGAAAAGTTAAATGTAATAGGATAAGTTTTGGCTTCATAAAAAATTCTCCCCATTTTGTTCCTTATTTTGCCGTTTTAATTTTTGCTGGGGAGAAAAATAAACTTATACATGTGTGGGGACATCTTCTAGAAGGGAGGAGACATAACATTGAAACCTTCTTTCATTTTCCTTTGAAATCTACTGAAACAGAAAAAATTCTGATGTTCTGGTATTGCCCTGACTGATTTACTACAACCCCTACTCACCCAGTTCCACAAGAGGAGAAATACACCGGGCACATGGACTCAATACAGGATTCTGGGTGATCTTGAATGAGAACTTGCTCATGGCTTGCTTGCACCTGATTTAGGGAGCTTCTCTTGACCAGATCTGTGCATATTTTTTGGAGTGAGAACATAGCGAGAACTGCTGCATAGATCTCTGTGTATATGTAAGAAAATGATCTGTGAAATCTGGGGCTCAGGTCTATGATAATCAGGACCTGGCAGTGATTGAGTGTAACCCAGGGAGATGCAATTCCTCTTCTCCTACCCTCTGTCAAATCAGTCCTAGACTAGTCCTAGACTAGTCTGGAGATGTCACATCAGTGGACAATGGGGACTGTGGAACTGTAATAACACATAGCAACAAAAAGCCACAATGGAGCAGACAACTGGCCCACTGAAATTGCCCAGACTTTTCAATTTCTTTTCCATGAAGTAATTGGAACTGATGGTGATTTTTGTTTTGAACAGTTGGCACCTTGAACAGTTCTTGGATTTTTCTCAGTAGTAGAATATTTTGCCATAGAAATAAAAAATATTTCAAACAGGGAAATGGGACTTATGGTATTTAACTTAAATATTAAAAATAGATTTTAGGTAACATATTGAAGAACAGTGAGAGGGTTGACTCTGAACCCACTACTTGACATCACAGCTTACTATAAACTAACCGAGTAATCAAGGCAGTTTAATGGTGGTGAAAGAATAGAGGAAAAAAAAAAAAAAGAATAGAGAGATACATCAGTTAAACAGAATGAAGTGCCTAGAAATAGACCTGCATAAATATAGTCCACTGATCTATGACAAAGGCAATGCAATGGAGAGAGGACAGTCTTTTCAACAAAGGGTATTAGAACAAGTGGATGTCCATGTAGAAAAAAATAAATTTAAATATAGACCTTTCTCCTTTCACAAAAATTAACTCAAAATGGATCCTATACCAAAAAGCAAAACACAACGTTACAAAACTTCAGAAAATAGAAAATCTAGGCGACCTTGGATTTGGCAATAAGTTTTAGATGCAATAAAAGGGCAACCCATGAAAGAAAAGCCACAGTCTGGGAGAAAATATTTGCAAAAGACATGGATGAAGGACCAAAATATTCAAAGAACTCTTAAAACTCAATGATGACAAAATAACCCAATTTAAAAATGGACAAAAGATCTCACCAGAGAAGGTATACAGATGACAGCTAAACAAATGAAAAGATTCTGAACACCATTTGTCATTAGGTGATTGCTAATTACATAACAATGAGATACAACTACATACATATTAGAACAGTTAAAATTCCAAGCACCAGCATCACCAAACGCTGTGAAGAATCTAGAGCAATAGGAACTCTCATTTACTATTAGTGGGAATGCAAGATGGCTTAACCACTTTGGAATTCTCTACTTCTGATTAATTTTTCTGTAAATCTAAAACTGCTCTGGAAAATAAAGTTTATTGAAAATTTTTTAAAAGTTCTACTCTGTAAAATAAATAGGTGAAACTGGATATGTAACTTATGAGCAGATACAAAAGTGGAGGCACAGAAAATAACTTGCCAGGTCAATTTGAGTATGTGGTTGGCCCTGGAGACCATTCTGGTTCAGATAATTAGATAACATTCTTATTTTATCACATACTTCCACACATATAATCTCTGCTTTATACTATATTACCTGTTTTGTCACACTACCACTTCCTAATTAAAAAACATATAAAAACAACACAAGAACTTGCAAGCCAACAGTCTTTCCTAGAGAGTTAGAGGTCATAGAGAAAGGCAACACCAAACAACAAATATAACAAACCTAGAATAGCATGTCTAATTTCCAACTTTTTAAAGTCTCATAAGCTACTTGTCACTGGGATTTCTTCTTGGCCCATTGTACTAAGAGGAATCCAACTTTCTACAGTTTTCTGGCTGTTGTTCTTCAATCATTTCTCTCCTATCTTTTGCCTCAACAGTTCTAAGGAAAAAAAAAAAAAGAGAGAGAGATTAAAAAATATTTACCCAACATTATTTCTCTTATGTTACCATGAAAACATCCTAATTATTTCTTTGGTATTTGTTTGGCTTTCCCACCAAGTAACTTCACACACTAGGCCAAGTAGCACATCCATTGATTACCACTCCTATAAGGACGATTACTTTCCAAAGAAATGAATATTGGTGGTTTTTCTTGGGCCATACTATATAGATAATTACGTTTTGCACTTTCACAAAAATCTCCAAATTAACATCATTATTCGTAACATAATTTCTCTTTAGATATGCTGAACACAGAAACAATGTCTTTTGTTGTTGATGTTGTTTTACAAAAACTACTTACCAGCGGTGTATTTGGGCAAGTTACAAAGTTTTAATGATTGCCTTTCTTTACCTATAAAATGGATATGATAATGGTCATTACTTAATAAGGCGATTGTTAAAAAATTAAATGAGTTAATATGTGAAACAAACCCAGAACTACATATCAATTTATTTCATTACATTATAGCTAATATTATTAGTTTTATTTATTAGCAGATACGTAAAAAAATCTTTAAAATATGCTTAATACTGTAATTATTTCATGGAAACCTCATTTTGAAACTATTCCTTTAAAATCCAATTATCCATATATCTGCAAATTGCAACTTTGTACTTATGATGCCAATACAATTGCCCATCTGAGAAGGCTGTTAGAAATGATATTGATGATCAAACCTAATAAATGCTATCTTAGAGTACAAAAAGAAATCTGAATCCAGGATAAGTCCCATTGCATCCAAACCAGGTGAGATATGAGATGGAGATAGTCACCACATTATGAAGGTAAATTGTGCTAAGAGCTGAGAAATAAAGTAGAATAAGAATTTAATTCTTTTAAGAACTCCCAGGCTGTCATAAGTCCTATATATAGAGAGAGGTTTAAATGGTCTGAGATGCTTAATCCTAGCACTAATGGACTCTGAGAGTATTGGGAAACCAGGAACATAAATATAAATCTTGTCTAGAGAAATATTTTTATGAGGACAAGTACCTTCACAGAGAGGATTTTAAAAGTCTCACAATGCTTGTTTTGACCTATGTTTATATAGCCACAAAACCCCTTTTTTATTAGTGCCCAAGAAGATGGCAGGATTTTGGCATCTTATATTTTTATGACACCCGGAGCAAACAACCACCTCTGAATATTTTGTAACCATATCATACATTAAGAACAAAGACAGCATGTTGTTTTTTTGAGGATCCCAAATTATTCAATGTTATATATACCAGAATCTAGCTTCCTCTCAAATCCATAATATATAAGCAGTACAGAAGGGGGAAAGGGCAGGAAACTTGCAAGAATGCCCCCAAATTGCTAAATCAGAATAGGATCTGGGTTCGTTCAAATCGGGAGAACTCCTTAAAATACAGATGATAAGACTGCATCTGCTGAGATTGTGTTTCAGCTCGTCTGTGATGGGCCAGATATTTGTATCTAACAAGCTCTTTTGATGACCCTGAAGCACACTAAAATTTCAGCTCCCCTGAACAAGATTAGAGGAAGGAACAAAAGGAAGACGTAAATATGGTCTAGTGGACACTCAGGCCTTAAACTCAAAACCCTAGCTGTGCACGGGAGAGGAGAGAGGCGGTGTTTCCTTCCTCGTTTAGTTAACTTGATTTTAATATTAGTTTCTATAGTCATATTAACATTCAGTTAAAGACTATTAAGCTTGCTTGGTTCTTTCAATTATGAATCTATCATCTATCTATCACCATACACACGCACACACACATATATATGCAGTGAAAATATGTTCTCAACATAATTCTGTCTTTACCTAAATATAATTTGGAAGTTAAAAAAGAAAATAGCACCTACCCAAATATTTATTTTCTTTCCAAAGACACTATAAAACAATAAAAAAATATCTTTTATTTGTGCTGATTCTTACCATACTCTGTAATGTTAAAAACAAAGAACAAATAGAATAAAAAAATAAGGAGTACTGTCTTGTACAACGGACCTAAAACATAATAAAGCAAGCTTTTTGAAACAAGAAAAGATCATGAATAAATGACAGAGAAATGTTTATCATAAATACACTATATCCTTTACGCTAAATACTGAAACTCAAGATATATTAGGCAGGTATTTTGAAAATTCAGAAAAACCTTAAGTATTTTATTTGACCAGTTGGTAAATATATTTGAAAGAAGTAGAAAAAATGGCAAGGAAATATTGATATGAACACATAATTTAAAATATCTATACAAACAATATGCTAAAAATTTTAGTTACTTTTAACAGTTTAAAGTGTATTTCCATTCCCAGATAATGACAAAGTAGCTTTGATAAATAAAAAGCTAAGCCAGAGTATAAGAAATTCAAGACTTATAGATGAGTGAGCCAAGGATATGAAAATAAATTGAGAAAGAGAAAACATAAAATAAGAGAAAGAGAAAACATGAAGAGAAGACATAAAAACAAAAGTTATGTGTATTTATGGAATTTCATTTTTATGTTATCCTATTATGAAAAAGATTTGTAGAAGAAAAATTAGGGAATTTTCTTTCTCTTTAGTGATCAAATAAGTTAAACTTCTCATTTCAATCATACTAAACTCAATAAAACTTTTTCTTAAAATCTGTCACCAAGTGCATATCCAGTTTTCAGTTAATGGATATGGTTTTTTTTTTTTTTTTTTTCTTTTCTAAATATTTTAAGTGATCTCTACATCCAACAAGAAGCTTGAACTCACAACCCGGAGATTGAGAGTTTCCTGCTTTACCAACTGAGTCAGCCAGGCACTCCTGGATATTTTATAGAGCTAATGTTATTTATACCTGACACAATCTTTTGGAAGGCAATATGACAATAGACAGCATGAACCATAAACAGAGACATATTATTTGAATGAGTAGTAATTTCCGCCGTTAACTTTTCCAAAAAGCAAAATATTTGCAGATGGATTTTCAATCTAGCATAATCTTTAATGTCAACAAAGAATATTATTTCTATTTAATTTTTATTCACAATAGTAGAAAATGAATGCGTAAATTCGAAAAAACAATCTGAAGCTCCTCATAAAATAGATCATAGAGAAACAAAGTTATGGAACAATATGAGATACAACAGTATAAATTAAAATGTCTATTCATCTTCTGAAAAATTATTCATTGCAAACAGATTGGATAATGCATTTGAACTTCATCTACATTGTTATGTGTATCAGTAGTTCATCTCTTCTTCTACTGAGTAGCATTCATTTATGTGGTTGTACCAGAGATGGTTTATTCACCAGTTGAAGGACTTTTGGGTACGGGCTTTTGTGTGGTGAAAGAAGCCAAAAGGCTGCGTTAATGATTCTATTTGTGACTTTGGGAAACAGACAAAACTATAGTGAAAGAAAACAGATTGGTGGTTGGCAAGGTTTGGAGGTAAGGAGAAGAATGGATTTCAAAGGCCTATGTATTTCCTGGGCTTGCTGTAACAAATTACCACAAACTAGATTATTTAAAATATGTAAGTATTAGAAGTGATTCTGGTGAAGTCTAAGATGGAAATAAGGAACATGTTATTGGACACTGGCGGAAAGGTAAAAAGATGATCCTTATTATAAAGCGACAGAAACTTGCCTGAATTGTTTTGGGTGGAAAATAAAACTTAGAAATAATGAATTTGGATATTTAGAGAAGAGTATTTAGAAAAGGTGTTGAAGGCATGGCCTAGTTTCTCTTTGCTGCTTATAATAGAGTGAAAGCAAAATGAGATAAAGTGAGGAGGGAAATGTTAACCTAGAAGGAATTGGTAACGGATGATTTGGGAAATCCTGAGCATATCCACATTGTTAAAGATGAGCAAGCCTGCCCTGGACAGAAATTTGCCCCAGCACGGACCATATCCAGAGTCTCACCCACACCTGATTTAGATGACTCAGAAGATGAGACTGGGGACTTTTTGAGTTGGTCGCATTTAATCGATGAGATTTTGGATATAGAGTTGGTGTTGGAATGAGGCAAGATGTTAGGGAAAGTTAGGACTGGGTGAATGCATTTTGCATGAATCTGAGGAGACCAGAGGGCAGACTGTAGTTGGTTGAATTGTGTCCTCCAAGATATGTTCAAGTCCTAACCCCTGCTGTCTATGAATGTGACCTTATTTGGAAATAAGGTCTTATTTCCAAATAAGGTCTCTGCAGATGTGATCAATTTCAGATAGGATCATTCTGAATTAGGGTAGGACCTAAATCCAATGACTGGATGTCTTAATGAGAGAGAGGGAGGTTTTAGATACACAGAGACACAAATATACAAGGAGAACTTCATGTGAAGATAGAGGCAAAGATATAGTGACCTGTCCTCAGCGTAAATTTCTAAGTACGAATTTAGAAGCATCCCATCTAATCCCAGACATTTTGTAATTTCCTTTTTGAGTTTTTTTTTTTTT
>CM052898.1:157526194-157557117 GCA_028534135.1 Potos flavus
AAATAAATAAATAAAAATAAAAATAAGAAATTAAGATGTAGCAATTAGTCTAACAAAGACTAAATATAGCTTTACTAATTTGAGAAGCAAAATATCTATAAATCCATTTCTCTGTACCAGAAACAGATTTTTAATTTTAAAGATAAGAATGCTGATAAGATAGAGTAACTATCACTGGAACTTGAAATAATTAGAATACATTGATATAAAACTCAGATCTCCGTTTTCAATAAAAAAATATAACATTTGCAAATTTGGTATAAAATATAAACTTCAAAAAGTAATACAACTTAAAATTTTAATAGAAATATTAGAACAAAAACAAAAGTGATACTATTACCTGCAGTTCGAACTATAACTTTCTTTTCTTTATTATTTGTTATTAAACTTGAATTGTTTCAGGCACTCTCAAATCTTCATTTAAAACATATTACTGAGTACTACGTACTAAGAACTCCTCTAATATTTATGAAAATTAAAACTATAGTTAATACTGTGTTGCATATTTGAAAATTGCTAAGAGTAGATCTTAAAAGTCATCATTACAAGAAAACAATTTTTTTGTAACTATGGTGATGGATGTTAACTACACTTATTGTGGTGATCATTTTATAATATATACAGAGGTCAAATCATGTCATATACCTAAAACTAATATAATGTTAAATGTTAATTATACCTCGATAAAAAGTAATAAAACATAGCATATCAAAACGAAAAGAATAATTAAAAATACTTATTTACATTATAATTTACTTTTAAATTTAAGTAAAATTAATGCTAATTAACTTTGAGTGATGTCTTTTATTTTTATTTTTATATTTTTAATTTCATTTATTTGAGAGAGGGAGAACACACATGAGCAGGGGAAGGGGCAGAGGCAGAGGGAGAAGCAGATTCCCTGCTGATCAGGGAGCCCGACAAGGGTCTCAGTCCCAGGACCACAGGATCGTGACCTGAGCCCAAGGCAGATGCTTAACTGACTGAGCCACCCAGGTGCCCCTTAGTGATGTCATTTAAATAACATAGACTGAAGTTACTACCTTTATTTTGTTAAATATCTTATATGTAATTGTTTATTGACTAGCTGAATTGGGGGCAATTTTAAACTTAAATATGGTCAGATTTATGAGTCTATTTCCCTCAATATGCTTTATTATCTCTTAAAAAAGAAATCATAAAATGTTTTCCTATTTTATGATTATGTCATCTTCCTTATTTTTAGCATTTTTTCACCTTTATTTTTATCAATGCCTTAAATTTGTCATTAGTATTTTTACTATTATCATTCTCATTTTAGTTATTATTACTTTTATAGTCAGTGTTTACTTAGATGTACATATATGTTCATTTCTTTGTTCATCATTGTTTCTGAAGTGTCACTCTTCCCTTCTGAGAATTTATTCCATGCTGAACTACATGCCTTAATGGTTCTTTTACCAAAGATCAAGACATTTAAACTATCAAAATTGCCTTCTATTCTGTTTAATAATGTTTGAGATAAATATAGACTATTTTCTGAGTTATTTTTCCTCTACACTTTGAAGATATCATTCCATTATTTTCTACGAGGTATTAATATTGTCAGTCTACTGTCTACTTTTCTACTTATCTATAGTCTACTTTTCTCCCCAACTGATTTTGAAGTTTTCTCTTTGTCTTTGGTATTCTGCAGTTCAACTATAGTCCATTTAGTATGGATTTGTTTTTATTTTTCTACTTAGGACTTGTTCTTTTTTAAGCTGAATATTTCTTTTTTCAGCTTCAGAAAACACTTGAAATATTTACTTTTTCTATACTCTCTTCTTTATTCTCTTTCTAGAACTTCAATTAAATGTACTTTGGAAGTCTCATCTCTATCAGGTCTCTCCGACTAGATCTTTCATATCTTTTTTCTCTTTTTCTCCTTTTTGTTGCATTCTGGATATTTTTCTAAGCATTATCTTACACTTCTCTAATTCTTACTCTAGTAATGATGTAAAATCACTGTTCCTCATAGGTATATTACAGGAAGCTGCTTAATAAGCTTTTTAAGTATTGATCCAAGTTATCAATAAAGACACTAATCATATGGGGGTCCTGAAGAAGTCATTTTTATTTCATACTTCTTGAAATTTCCCTGTAGCTTCTTACTGTTTAAATTTCACTTTTTCCGTATGGTCATTCAATCTATTTTTCATTTACATAAGGTGTGTCATTTATTCAGCCCATATTTCTCTGTCAACCAATATAAACCATAAGAAATGATATAATTGATGGGAAAATGATGTCAATACCTTTAAATTCACATAACCTATATCTTCTGCATCTCTTTGATCAACAACTCAATTGATCAAAGAAGAAAATAGAATATGTGTGATTTATTTGGTTCAGTTGGATACACATTAACTTCTATTAAATGCAAACTATTTTTGCAAGCTTTAAGAAAGTACTGTCTTTCTCATCCACTTTGGGTTTCAGAGGAAACTTTTTGCTCTGTAATTTATAGGATTTATTCTTAAAATAAGAACTTTATTTACTCTTTAAGGTCAGTGTCTTTTATCCTCATTCTAAGACTGTGGGATCCAATTTGTTTTTCTAATTTCAAGATTTTCTAGTTTATATATGGTAATGTGCCCAGACCTAGATACAGGCATTTAAGATATCAAGAGAAATATATTTAATTTCCATTTTCAACTTTATCTTTAAACGTTTTGATGAAAATGTTTGTGTCAAAATCAACATGATAGGTGTTTTGAAATGCTAGGCTTCATGAGTTACATTGAGATCGGATTATTTGATCTGAAGAATGATATGGAGCCACTTAAGCTTGTCAGGTAAAGAAGAAATATATTTAGTTTCTGTTTTCAACTTTCTCTATCTTTAAATGTTTTGACAAAAACGTTTGTGTCAATATGAATATGATAGGTGTGTGAAGAAATTGAAATGCTAGGCTTCATGAGTTTCCCTGAGATCAGATTATTTGATCTGAAGAATCATATGGAGCCACTTAAGCTTCTCAGGTAAAGGGTTGCATAATCCTATTTGGTTTTGGAAAGATTAATAGGGTACAGTTTAGAAAATGGGTGATAAAATGTGATGACTAGAGACAAGAAAAAGTGGTTTGATTCAAGATTTACATAGGAGGTAATTACACAGTAGTTCATGATAGATTAGTTGTGGAGGTGATGGAGTCAAGGACCATGCTCATGCTGACATCGTTACACAAGACAAAGGTCAAATGTGGACAAGAAACCTTCAGTTTTGGGCAAAATAAGCAAAGGCTGCCAATAGGATATCTGAGTGGATTTGTCCAGTTATGGGTCTGAAGTTCAGGAGAAAAACCTTGGCCAACTTGTAATCAAAATTAGAAGAATATATGCAATTATCCAAGAGGAGGAAAAAAATGAGAAGACAAAAAGGGATCTGGGGAAACCCAGGAGATAGTGGGTCAAGAAAGTGAAGAGAACAGAGTGTTTCAAGAAAGAGTGTGTGGTTAATACTATCTTGTGATGCTGAACATTAAGACCAAGGTATATGAAAGGGGGATAGCAACAAGATCATGTTGTGACAGCACTTTCAGGAAAGAAGTGAGTAAACAAATTATGGTATATACATGAAGTAGGCTATAATAAAGCTTTTGAAATATATAGCCTGTGTGTATTAAATGGGAAATATTGAAAGAAAACACTGACATGTGCAGTGAGACAGTATTCATATGATTTTTTTTTTTTGAGTGTAGTGGACAAGCTATGTTACATTAGTTTCAGGTGTACAACTTAGTGATTTGACAAGTTTATACATTATGCTATGTTCACTACAAGTGTAGCTACCATCTGTTCTATCGCTATATTATCATTGACTATATTTCTTATGCTCTGTCATCCCTGTGACTTACTCTTTCCATAACTGGAATCTCTCTCTCTCTCTCTCTCTCTCTCCCCTCCCTCTTCCTCTCCCTGTGCCTCTCCCCCTCCCCCTTCACACATTTTGCTCATCCCCCATACCTCCTCCCTCTGGCAGCTATCAGTTTCTTCTCTGTATTTATAGGTCTGATTCCACTTTTTGCTTATTCATTTGTTGTGGCTTTACATTCCACTTATGAGTGGATTTATATGGTATTTGTCTTTCTTAGTTTAACTTATTTCACTTAACATTATACCCTCCAGGTCCATCCATGTTGTCTCAAATGTCATGCTCTCATCCTTTTTCATGGTTGTGTAATATTCCACATTTTCCTTACACAGTCATTTATGTATGAGGACTTCGATTGCTTTCATATCTTGGTTATGGTAAATAGTTCTGCAATAAACATAGGGGTGCATGTATCTTTTCAAATTAGTTTTTTTGTTTGGGTAAATAATAGTGGAATTATTGTATCATTAGATTGTTTTTTGAGCATTGAATTTTATAAGCTCTTTATATATTTTTGATAATAGCCCTTTATCAGATATATCATTTGCAAAATCTTCTCCCATTAAGTATGTTGTCTTTTTGTTTTGTTGATGGTTTCCCTTCATGCAAAAGTTTTTTATTTTGATGTAATTCCAATAGTTTATATTTGCTTTTGTTTCCTTTGCCTTAGGAGACATACCTAGAAAAATGTTGCTATGGCTGATGTCAGAGAAATGACTTCCTGTATTCTCCTCTAGAGTTTTTTTGGTTTTGGATCTCATATTTAGGTGTTTAATCTATTTTTTAAAGATTTTATTATTTATTTTAGGGAAGGGTAGAGTGTGTGTTTGCATGTGTGTGCACATGAGGAGGGGGAGGGGCAGAGGAGGAAGGAGATAGAGAAAATCTTAAGCAGGCTCAACATCCAGTGTGGAGCCTGATGCAGAGCCTGACATGGGGCTGGAAGAGGGGTTCAGTCTCACAACCCTGAGATCATAACCTGAGCTGAAAACAAGAATTGGATGTTTAACTGACTGAGCCACCTAGGCACCCCTGGTTTTTGATCTATTTTGAGTTTATTTTTGTATCCATATATAGTAAGTCACTATTCATATGAATTTTAAAATATAAAAATATGTAATATTGCATGCTGTTATATACACAGAGATAACATATGTATATATAAATATAAATACAGGAAGTTTGAAAAAAGATTGGAAGATTACACATCAATTTCAAGAAAATTAGTGTTTTCTATAAAGATACTGACAATAATGGGTGGATTAGGTGTGGATTTTAATGATATTGGTAAAGTTTTACATCTTTTAATCAAAAAAAAGAAAAAAGGAAAAGTGATCTAAAGCAAAGAATTAAAAAAAATTAAGCAAAGAATGACATAGAATAACTTTTGGTGGTAAGGGAGTCTTATTCTCTGAACTCTTTGTATGTTTGCAATATTTCATAATTTTATAAAATAATTAGACTTGTGTTAGATTTGCCCAAGAAGTACAGATTGGAAATATGATCAAATTTTACTAGGAGTCAAATTTTCTAGATATTTAAGTAACCACATTAAGTGTGAAAGGTACAGCAATTGAGTGGCAAATATTTGCCATTGTTTCAAGAAATATATTAGCCAAGTACTTAAACATAAGAATAAAAATATGCAATTTTCATTCATCCATAATGTGTTACTCTTTACCAAACAAGCTGATATATGTAATTATAATTAATCATGGCCTATTAAAAATACCTTGAATGGGAAAATGAAACACTGTGTATTTAAATCTACTTCGTATTTTTCTTTAACATGGATATTTCAGGGGCACCTGGGTGGCTCAGTCGTTAAGTGTCTGCCTTCGGCTCGGGTTATGATCCCAGGATCCTGGGATCGAGCCCCGTGTGGGGCCCCTTGATCAGCGGGAGGCCTGCCTCTCTCTCTCCCACTCCCCCTGCTTGTGTTCCTTCTCTCTCTGTGTCTCTCTCTGTCAAATAAATAAACAAAATCTTAAAAAAAAAAATGGATACTTGATTATGGACACAGATAGTCTCCTAACATTAACATTATATATAATTTGTTCTGTTATTTCTTTTTATAAAGAGGTTTGATCATTTAAATTGATGGCATATTCAAATACAGCCTGAGTTTAAAAACAAAAACAAAAAATAAATTTGACTTGGTAGAGAAATGTAAAATCCCTTAGCGTGTCTAATTTTACTCTAAATAGCCAAAGAAATAAGTTATGCAATTTTCCAGATAATAGGCATATCAAATACATTTTTATTTAATTACGTATAATGTATATCTTAGTCCTTCATTTCCTATCAGCGGTTTTTAAACTATTCCCAATTGTTATTTAAACCAGTTTATTAGAAGTTAAGATGTCAAAAATTTAAAAAAAAATCTAAATATTTCCTAAATATGGAAATAATAGTCCTTGAATATAATGAGTAAAAAGAAAAAACATAAAATGCTATCAGGATGAAAAACAAACAAACAGAGAAAACAAAGCAAAACAAAAAAACTGCCATCAGAGAACTTAGTAAATCCTATGCTTTCTGAGAATTATTTGTATCAGCATCTATTGGCCAATTTTAATTGCATGGTTATGCCAAAATAAAGCTCATAAATTATTTCTGCTTATCTGCATTAGGCTTTGACTGCAATTATAATAGTTATAATGACAGCAGAGCTGAAAAATCTCAGAACACAAGTGCATGAGACTGTCAGAGTAATTTTAGATATTTTTTGATCTTGGATTCTGACCTAGTGTTAGATTCTTGCCTATTTTGAATTTTGGTATCTGTACTGTAAAATTTCATGTTGTAGTATGGAAATTATGAAGTCAAGTTCAAGGTCACTTACAGGTATTTTTACTTACAGAAAATAGTATCAGCTTGTGCTGACCAACGAATGATGAAATGAGACAAAATATTATTCTCATAAACTTTTAGCAAGTTGGGGACATAGTTTTGTAAAGAATATCTATATTCATCTTGGGTCCCCCAAATTTGAAACTGTTGTGTTTTTAATCACCTGTTCCCATGTGATATTAATCTATTAAAATCTGAAAACTAAGGTCTTGTTTTTCCTATCCGCCATGAATTACCAGAGATCAGTTTCATTTTAGATGTTTCGTTCTCTGAAACGAAGCCTCTTCTGTGACACACACACACTCTGTTTGGAAAACAAACTTAATTGCAAAGCACCAATTTGTCTTCGATATTCATTACCTGTGAGTGTTTATTACTGCTCTAGAAAATTATATTACAATTTTCTTTTAATTATCTTCCTGAGGATGTAGCTCATTTCCTGATGACAACTGGAAAACATCCAAATGACTACCAGCCATAATTAAGATATGTTACTTATTCAGAAGCTTCAGGAGATTTTCAGTCCTTGAGTGTTTATTAAGTTCAGTTTCAATCTTAACCTTGGCCATAAAATATTAGAGTATATAATATATATGTGAAAAATTGATGAATTTTTATGGTGGCTTTATATAAAATTGTTTTAGAAAAATTATCTTTCAGTTGACTTCCAATCCATGTGAATAATATATATATATATATATAATCTATCTAGATATGGAAAGAGTTTGACTATGGCATTTCAGTTATTATAGGAGGTATTACAAGGAAATACACACATAACTAATTGGTTAAGAAAAAAGGCCTCCCCAGGACCCTGAGGTTTTTCTCTTTGGAAAAAAAGAAATATTAAATACATGGTGTAGGAAGAAAAATGACGTGCTATCCAAAGAAGGAATATAAGGAGTTTTCTCTTTGAGAAATGAGAGATTCTGCATGTGATTGTGGGTTTTGAGAAAAAGTAGAACATGTGGGCATATACTGAAGATAGACTGGGGCCAACAGAGTACTTTTTAATTTTTAAAGTATCCAACCATATTATTTCATGGAATTGTGTTTGTTATTGCATGCACTGCGGTTAAAGAGAGGCCCAGACAATATCATAGGCACATCTTCAGGAGTCACAAGCAAGATTTAGTCATGCTCAGGAGGGTAGAGGCAACTAACTATCATTTTCATGTACTAAGTTCTTTTATTGAGCAAGCACACAACAAATGTTAGCTTTTACTCTCATTGGTGATGATGTGATTGCGAGGAACTCCTAGAGTAGGTGTAGCTAGTGGATGCTTCCAGCAGGGGGAAGCAGACCCCTT
This sequence comes from Potos flavus, assembly GCA_028534135.1. NCBI lineage: Eukaryota > Metazoa > Chordata > Mammalia > Carnivora > Procyonidae > Potos > Potos flavus. Next base: position 157,534,252 of record CM052898.1, read on the forward strand.
CATAGTGGGGTAGCTGATTTCAAAAGCGTCCCATTTACAACTAACAATTGCCAGGGAGTCGGTTTGTTGGTATCTCACAGGTGTTATTACCTGTAACATGATGGTGCTAACCCATCTTCTTAATCTTCTTTCTTTTGTAGGCATTTATTCATTCAACCTGCATTTTTTGAGTTAAATCTGATGGAGGCAATAAATATTTTAGGAGCAGAACGAGAAGGGTACACAAAGTGCTTTATATATTTTTATATACTGATAAATATATTACTATAGTCCGGTCCATAACACAGCCTCAATTAGCGATTTTAGCTCCAGACTCCCTACTGAGTCTGGAGTCTAGAACCACAGACTACTTGGCAGGCACCGCCCAAATCTGGACATAGCCACAGATAAATCAGAGGTACAAACATAATATTGAGATCTCACAACTTTGCCACTTCAGCTTGTTTTTGGTTACGCCCTTGGTTTCTCTTTGCCCTGTCCAATTGCAAGGAGGAGAGCTAGAAAAGGTTACCTAACGATATTCATGCAGACTTCTAAGCTTATTGTTAAGCCCATTCAGACAAATGGAGCTGCTGCTATCCACATACCCTTGTCTTGCTCTACTTGTTGGAATTTTCTTCAAGTTAAATGGAGATTATTGGACTAGATTACATCATGTGTGGTAAGGACCTAAAGTATTTGGTTTCGATAATGACGGAAAGAATGACTATAAAATACTGGAGATTTCAGAATGTTGAAACACCCTTTTAGTTTAAAAGAATTTTTGTTACAAAATACCCAAAGCTTGAGGTGCTCTTTGTCCTGTCAGCTAAGCTTTTTCATTCATCTGCTTATCTTGTGATTTTACAATCAGAACTGATCTCATTTTTCCATTCCCTGGGTGGGGGTGGGGGGAAATCTAGTAGTTTCACGTATATTTTTCCTTCTGTCTCTGGGTTTCTGTGTCATACTCTTTTTACTATTTCTTTAAAATAATTCTTACATTTTCTCCTTATCCCCTTAAGGCTGAGCCTCCCTCAAGCCTTGTACTCAATTCCATAGTTTAATCACATTAAACATAGAAGATGTATTATCACAAAAAGTGCATAAAGAGTTCTATGCTTTCGGTAAGTACCTATTGTCCACTTGCCACTAGGAGTGGTAGGAATGTCACTCTTTCCTAACTGGTTATCTTTTCGATATAAATTTTATTCTCTTTCATATTAAACAATAAAAGCAGGATTTTCCCCCTTACTGACCCAATTTAAGAGTATTATGCTTCTCCTTCTCGAAGAATATTTAGTCTATGTAATATGAATGGAAAGGAGCTGGGAAGTGCCCAAATCTATATAAAATGATTAGCATTTACATCAGTGGTTGGCAGGCTGTCTATCTTACCGGGTTGCCTACATTTTTACCTAGAAGGGATGATACGTTGGCAGAACTCATTTTACTGATATGGCATATGTTTCTGGATTGTTGAAATCCTACTTATCTTTTAAGACGTTGCTGAAGCACTATCTCTTCCATGAAGGCAAAAGCATCGATTACTTTCTTCTTGTGTACGTGAACAATTTCTCCTCATGATTCAAACTACTTGTTTTGGAAATGAATGTTTACTATACTGTCTGTAAATGGCTTGAGCACAGTGACCTGTGGTTACTCACCATAGTGTCCAAAACGCCTGGCAGGTAGAAGCATGCAATAAATTGTGTATTTCATACCCATCACATCTTGTTTTCTAATATTGTTCAAATTTATTCTTCTGCTGAAATAAATATTTGTATTTCAGCTGACTCACTTAAATATTATCATTATAAGTAGATGGGAGGAAGGTGGTAAAAGCAGTAATAGAGCTTATCAAGAAAACTATTATGGCTGCTTTATTTCCTTCACAAGAAAAGGAAACACTGGCAATATTTACATAGACATTTTCTCACTGGACTGGAAATTATAAAATTGATTACTTTAAAAAATACTCAGTAACTTATTCTCTTATTTGGTTTAAGCTACATAGGAGCACCCTTAACACTTTAGTTGGTTGGAGAAAGATAGTGTAAAATATGTTGTAGATAAAATTTAAGATACTATTAGTCAAGAGTTAACAATAGACAGTATTTTATGACCTTCTCTAGAGAAGACCTTTTCTAGACCTTCTCCCTAATACCCTCCATATATCATTCTTTCTTAACACCAGAGTGGATAATTAGTATAGAACTTCAATAGATGTTTATATACTATTGCATATAAAAAAAACCTGGCAATGCTAATGACCTAGAAATTGGTGGTATATGGAAATAGACACTTGCTTGTAGCTACACAATCTTTTTAAATACTTTTCCTCCCCATATTTTGACAGTTCTTTACATTCTCAAATTGTTAGTTACCTTTCTCAAGATAAATATTTTTTCCCTCTTAATGACAGTGTTACTTAGGCCTCACAAAATAGCCCTATCCATACAAGAGTTTGAATTGGGGGTGAGCTTCAGGGGGAATCAGTGGGATCTCTCTTGCTGCTGGCATGGGTAGAGGCAGAGGCTGGCTACCTCTGGGTTCTGTAGCATCAGCAACTCCCTTAGCAGGCAGTTGTGCAATGAAGTTTGGGGAGTTACTTCTGGAAGCTCATCCAATAGTCTTCCTACAAAACTATGAGGTCTCAAACATCCTTTAATAAATCCACTGGAGCTCAAACTAAGTAGAATAGGCTATTCTGTTTCCTGTAATAACAGGAAAATAACAGTCTTATTTTAAAATATTATATCTGATACCTTAATATACCCAGAAACCCCACACTTAGCCTCACTCATGGTGAATCCTTGAAAACCATTTGTTGATGACAATGAGCATTTGCTGAAACATAACTTAAAGGGCTTTATTTTGCACAAATGGGGGGCTCGCTTTTTGTTTTTGTCAATAAGAATACAAATGCTCGCTACTTAAATAGATCTCTATCTTGTTAAGAAAGAAGAGCCATGCATTATGGAGGTTGTTCTTTTAAACTCTGACTTGAGGGGCACCTGGCTGGCTCAGTCTGTGGAGTATGTGACTCTTGATCTCGGTGTCGTGAGTTCCAGCCCCATATTCGATGTAGAGATTACTTAAATCTTGACTTGAAAACCTAATTTGCTATGCCAAGAAATGTGTTTTCTGAAACCCCATGAAGATGTATATATGTCAAACATTTTCTTTTCTATAACCTTTTGGAACAAGTTCAGAAATATTTCTGCAGCCAAATACATCTGTCAGTTTCTTAAACTATAAAAAGCAAAATTTATGAATTTCATCAAATCATTGCATAATAAAATGAAAGAAAACAGGGCAATATGAAGTATAAAAATGGCCTTTTATCCAAGTACTTTTATCCAAATACTCCAATAATTATCTTCAATTTTGTATATCTGCATTAAAAAAGTTTTGCTGTTTAAACTTCTTTTTTTCTAGAACATCTACGAGTGGGAAAGGATATGACAGAATCAATATTTACTGTAACATTCATCTTACTGTCCCAACAAACTAAACTGCTTAAATTGTATCCTTTGCTGTTTCATTAGAATCATAAGGAGTTTAAAGTTTATTGGTTTAGGAGTAAGTTTGAAACCTCTCCCTGACATCTTACCCTTCTTTATACCTGCAGGGCACATAACTGAATTGATCATAAGCCTTGTTTATGGCACATTCTCAATGTTGATCCATCTTCCGTCATCTTTTAATTATTCCTTATTTATTTGTTTTTATAATATAATGGACACCAGTGACACTTTTTGGGTGTGGTTTATGTTTTCCATATTTATACAATATGCATTCCAGAATACCAAACTACTTGAGAGATGAAACAAACTGGAGGACTAGCTTCGGTCCTTCAGTGAATGACTGAGTCTTTTATAGGGAAAGAACATACCATTAAAAAATAATTTGTAATAAAAATGCAAGTTAGGGACGCCTGGGTGGATCAGTTGGCTAAGTGGCTGCTTTCGGCTTGGATCGTGATCTCAGGGTCCAGGGTCCCCACATCCAGTTCTCTGTTGGCAGGGAGTTGGCCTCTCCCTCTCGCTCTCCCTCTGCCTGCCGCTCTGCATGCTGGTGCTCTCTCTCTCAAATAAAATCTTAAAAAAAAATACAAGTTAGTGTATAGCATTTCTGATAGTTATTGCTTTCACAAATTAAAACTTCTAGTAGCTTAGAGGAATATCGAATTAGATAAATTATTTGAAACCAAGGTTAAATTGTGTAAGTCATGCTGCTTTACTATTTGTATTTAAGCATGATGTGCTTTTTATAGGTGGCAGAAGAATGGGGGATGAATACCATGCTGCTCACTTATCCCTGAGCATGACTAAGTTACAGATCACTCTTTTTTTTTATATTGGACAAGATAGACTTTATTTTTTTTCCCCCAAATACTTTTATTTTTTCAGTGTTACAAGATTCATTGTTCATGTACCACACCCAGTGCTCCATGCAATACGTGCCCTCCTCAATATCCACCACCAGGCTCACCCAACCGCCCACCCCCCTCCCCTCCAAAACCCTCAGCCTGTTGCTCAGAGTTCACAGTCTCTCATGGTTCATCACCCCTCCGATTTCCTCCAATTCACCTCTCCCTTCCCTCTCACAATGTCCTCCATGTTTTTCCTTATGCTCTACACATAAGTGAGACCATATGATAATTGACTCTCTCTGCTTGACTTATGTCACTCAGCATAATCTCTTCCAGTCCCGTCCATGTTGAAACAAAAGTTGGGTATTCATCCTTTCTGATGGAGGCATAATATTCCATTGTATATATGGACCAGATCACTCTTCAGAAACCTTCACTGGTATAACTTGTTGGGAAGCCCGATCAAGGACAGAGCTCAATCTCCTTCAAACAAATACATTATAAAGAATTCCAAAACCTTAGGGGCGCCTGGGTGGCTCAGTTGGTTAAGCATCTGACTCTTGGCTCAGGTCATGATCTCATGGTCATGAGACCAAACACACACACCACCCCCCAACCCCATGGAGCCCCATATGGGGCTCTTTGTCAGGCTCCAAGCTGGGTGTGGAGCCTGCTTAAGATTCTCTCTCTCCCTCTGCCTCCTCCCCCCCATTCTTTCTCTTTCTTAAAAAAAAAAAAAACCAAAAAACATCTCATACTTTATCTTCTAGAATTAGCATTATGCAATAAGTTTTTAAATATATTGTTTGTATTCATATTTTCATACATGTCTCATTAACTCAAAATTCATTATATATAATTTGTGAACTTTTCTTGAGTAGAAGATTTTTGTTGGAGACCTGATATGGTTGGAGCAATGCTAGTTTTAGATGCTTTACTATTTGGAGCCCTGTTATGGGTAAAAATAGAGTGGCAGAATAATAATAAAAAAGAAGAAGTGTTGAGAGTTTTCATATTAATAACCAGCTGAAATTGAGATTTAATAGTAAAAGCTTTAAAAGACTGTATGTACATGTGTGGCAGCTTTCAAAGGCTAATCAAAGACAAACAGACATCATTCTGTATTTTTCTATTACATCCCTGAATTAATCTGCTACAGCTTCCATAATAAAATGCCACAGATTGAGTGGCTTAAACAACAGAAATTTATTTTCTCACAGTTTTGGAAGCTGGAAGTCTAAGATAAGGTGTGAGGAGCTTGGTTTCTCCTGAGCGTCCTCTCATCAACTCACAAATGGCTGCCTCCTCCCTGCTTCCTCACATGGCCTTTCCTCCGGGCCCAGGAACCCCTAGCATCTCTTCTGTGTGTCTTAATTTCCTCATCTTATAAAGACACCAGTAAGACTGGGTTAAATCTTAGGATCAGGTCTAGTGGCCTGATTTTAACTTATCGTGTTAAGGCCCTATCTCCAAAAATCATCCCATTCTGAGGTACTGGGGGTTAGACCTCATGTAAGAATTTTAAGGGGACACAATTCAGCCCATAATAATCCTCTCATTTAAAATATAATCATCACCCAGACATCTTATGAACTCTATATTCCAACTAAAATAGAAAATTTCTCTTTTCCTGAACAAGTCAGGATTTTATTGCTGTCTCACTTTTGTAAAATGTATGCTTTCTTTATTTTTCTCTGTCATGATTTTACTCACCCTTCAAGACTCTATCACTTCTTCGGGGGCATTTTTAATTAACCTGGTTAGAAGAGATCTCTGCCCCTGGGTTCTGTTAGTCTTTTGTTTGTTGAACTTTTATCAGATGAATCTTCTATCAGAATTGATGTGTGCCTTATTTCCTCTTTTATACTATTTTATAGAAGTCTCATCTTATTTATTTGTAAATCCCTGTACTACATGGTACGATGCCTTGTGAATAGTGAATACTAAATATATTAGTGACCGGTTAAGACTTAATGATATGAAAAGGTTGGTTCTATTTTCCTCAGTCTGTTAGCATTTCTTCTAATGTTTCAGCTTTATTCATGCAGACTTTGTCATAAAAATTCCCAATAATTCACATTGCACTTTTAATGATTGCCTTGTTTAGCATGTTTTGTGCATTTTTGAGCATAATTCTCTCAGTATTTGATAGACCAAAAGAGCATGGATAGAGAACATATGAAGAGCTAACTAACAAGACCAATCTAATTAGTTTATATAGAACACAAATAACTACTGGAAATAAAACTGTCTTGATGGCATTCTTAGAGTGGGAAGAGAGTACCGCAGACTAAACATACAGGGAAAAGGAGTATTTATTAATCTAGTTCAGGAAGATTAAAAGTGATGCATGAAAGACTCCAGGGTTTCTATTTTCTGTTTTGGAGAGAATAAGAAGTCATTAGACTAAAAGCCATGTAAAATGTGTAGCATTCACAATCTCTCTATGTATATCTCTCTATATAATATAATTTTGGAATCTCTTATTTCCCTATGAAGATTTGTAGCAAAATCATTATAAAATTGCCTCTCTGGGTTAGGGAACAGCAGTAAGGGAGCTGGAATATGATGGTGAGAGTTTTTGGAAAATACAATGATTTTCCTAGGCAGGTTTTGGAGCAAATGAATGATCTCACCTCTTGAGAAGTGAGAAAAGGATAGTTTTTGGGGGTTCACTCTAAGATACAAAGAAAATAAGAGGGGTTCCTAGAGTGGTATTATACTTTACAGTGCCATATGCGGGGTTCACACAGATGGGTCTTTTGGTTCTCTGTGTGTGTGTGTGTGTGTGTGTGTGTGTGTGTGTTTTCCCCCTTATGATGTGTAAGAGAAGGAGATTTTCTATATTTCCTAGTTTTTGACACTCCCTCCAAGAGGCCAGTCTTTGAACTCCTACACATCCATTCCCACAGATACTAAATTTATCTGGAGCACGCTTTGGCTCTAAATTCAAAACAGATGGAGAAGGATGCTGTCTAAGAAAAGCAGAAATGACAGAATTACATTTGGCTTGAATGTTCTTCATTAAGATAATTTATTGTGTCAATGCTGTGACTGCATTATTCTACTCCGAGGGTAAGAGACTGCTGGTCTAAGTATGGCCAGAAAAGAAAAACACTAGTATTCCATTTTTTTTTTTTTCTGATCAGCAATAAAGTAAAAGATAAAAATGGAAAGAAGAGAAAAGGAAGGGGATAGAAAGAGAGGTCTTTCTTTGGAGACTAGGTGGGGCAAAGAGTGGTCTGGGGAAGAACATTTAGGAATCCATTTAGGAATCTTTGTATTCAAACTTGGGCAGGCCTTATGAGCAGGGAATTGGAGAGAACATTGCCAAAATTCTCTTCTCTTTGAGATTGTAGTGATTAAAACACAAAAATATACCAAAAACATAAGAGTAAGTATAGAAATGAAAAATTGATCTGCACTGAATTTAAAAAAAAAAAAAGGTAGGGATATTATAAGGAAATTCTCATATGTAGCCCTTAGAGATTTAGGCTAGTCAGGGTTTACTTCTGAAATTGAAACTTATCAGTAGTGAATTCAACTGGTGAGTCAGTTCTGATAATTTCAAGGATGAATGTGTAACCTCATGAATGGGTAGGGACTTAGGCAGCCAGCCATTGTAGGTTCTAAATTTCCAGAACCTGTGTGTCCCATGAAATTCCTGTTAGTATTTATGGACACAGTATACTGAGTTAGTAAAATCTAAGGGCACACTTTTTATTTACATTATAGTAAAATAAAGTGGAATGCTAATTTCCTGTGTTTTCCTCCATGCATAAAACATTTGCATCATACGATGAAACCAGACATGGCCTCTCCAGTTCTTATCTTAGGTCAGTGGCTGCTTCTCGAACTTCATTGTGATACTCGTCACCTGCAGAATCCTGATAAGATTCTGATCCTGATTCGCTAAGTCTGAGATGGAATTCTGAATTTCTAACAAGTTCCCAGACAGTGTTGCTGCTAAATTAAAAAAACAAAAAAACAGAAAAAAAAACACACTTTAAGGAGAAAGACCTTAGGTGATAAAAGATAAACCTCTATGTATCAAATACTTTCTTAATGAATTTGTACATAGTTAGAAAATTTAATCAAATTATTTTTGAGGAAGATTGGAAAAATGTGAAGTCCTTATGTTGGGGGACAGACAATAGGTACATTATGGCATTTTAATTTTTATTTGTATAAATATCACCATGGAACATCAGAAGAAAATCCGTATGTTCACCAAGTATATATATGAATAAAATTTAATTTTGTATTTAAAATATATAATTAACGTTAATGATTTAAGTCAGTCTTGTCAGTCTTCTCACATATCCATTTGAGTATGTAGCAGAGTTTCTGCTATTTTTGGCACTTAATAACTATATTCTAAATTAATGAGATAGTAAGGAATATTCTTTTTTTATTCTTTATGGCAATTATATATAATAAACAATTTTTATATCTAGGACTGGGAAGAGGACATATCAATTCGTACTGGTCTATTTGTCCAGGATTCATTTTATACACGTTTGCATACATTTATACATATTATACACTCTCTATTATGAGTTGAGTAAAAGTATTCTGTCCTGTTCTTTGTCCCCAGTACTGCTTTAGAACCCATCATATAGAAATTCACTGGGACTAAAAAGTCCCGAACGTTTTAGGAGAAGCTGATGTCTCTCTGGCTAAGATAAGCTGTGTTGATTTTATGTGGAAGTGGGGACAACTCTGAAAAGTGCAAGACTTAATAAGGAGAGACCGGGAGATATTAAAATATGGTAGCAAATGTGTCAATGAGAAAGATCACAGGACATGAGAACAAATGATGTGAGGTTAAGAGTGATTTTAAAAGGTGGATTACACTTACTTTAAAATGTTACCTAGAACCTACATTTTTCCTTCTTCAAAATGCAGAAACTGAACATGAGTCTTCTGTCTCAAAGTTTAATCTCTCTTGCCTTCAGGATCCCAGAGAACACTCCAATTTTGTCTACTTCCTGAAACCCCCTGACCATAATATTCTGGTTAATTTTAGTTCTAGTGTTATGATCTGTACTATATTTACCACATTGCTTATTAGTTTTCTCATCAGTAAAATGTGGGGATTAATAAGATAATTTATGTATTAAAAAGGACAGCTGATTGTAAGCCAGAAAACTCTGGTTCTGTGCTTGGCATTTCTATCTTCTCTCTGTGTGACCTCGAGAAAACTACTTAATGTTTCTTGGTTTCAGAATGACAAAGTGTGGGCTTCATCAATCTGTCTGATTCCGAACCTCTAAATTTCAATCCTATGAAACACATTTTGATGAAACTATCTCATTTAAAGTAACCACAATTACTATAGAATGCAAATTACAAACGTTTGGCATCTCTGATTTCTGTTAAAAAAAAATCTTTACAGAACCCTTTCATTTGATGATATGAATATATACTTGACATAATTACAAACTATGTTTAAATATTCTATCCTAGGAAATAGTGAAAGTTTCTAATGAAATGGAAACTATCGTGTTTTAACATAAGCATTTTTTAAAAAAAGAACCATGAAATTATATGTGTGATACGTTTTCATTAAATTCTTAAGCTTTTGAAATAATATTAAATCAGAGGTGAATTTTGTATATAGGTGTCAACATTTTCTGCAATGGAAATATCTTGGACATAATTTTAAAAGTCTATGAGAAATTCAATATATATAACATATATATTACATATGTTATATATTTGTTTCACTACAAATACTTAAGCCATCAAGAGAAAATTCAAACTCAGATCATCTACTTATATGATTTTTCAATATTTGACTGCCAGTTGATTGAATGAGGGCTAATTTCTAGTTCACATGTATACTACAGAGTATCTCTCTGAATAAAAAGGCCAAAACAAGTTCAGTGCAATTTTAAAATAGTGCTTCATATGAAGACCATATTTTTTCCCACTTAGAAAAGGTAACCCTACAAACTCTTAAAAAAAAAAAAAAAAGTCCAAGGGTATCAAGTACTATGAGGTAAGAGATAAACTCACCCTTACTAGAATTGCCTTGCATTATCTTCAATTCTTCATTTATCAGAAAACTTCAGATAAATGTTTAAAATAGGGATTATAAGAGATATTCATAACAGTGTCAATCGAAGCCATCATCATACTTAATAAAACTGAATCACAGGATGCTTTAATGCAATAAGTTGTAATCTAAATTTTAGATGTCTTAGACATAAAAGAAATCCCAGATAATATTAAGATGAGTGATTACATGTATTTATGTATTCGACAATTATAAACATACATAAATAATATTTCAAGTGTCTCAACAGAAATTAAAGAAGTTGGTGAGATAATAGCACACGTTTTGTCAAGGGCATTTTAAAGCAAGATACCATATGTAATTTCTACTGACTAATAGGTACTTTCTTAAACATGAAGAATAATTTCTGCTAAAATTAACTAATCTAAATGTTAGAACATTTATAATATATTATCAATATAATTAGTAATATTTTAACATTTCACATTACATTATTACTCTGTAGCCAAACTCCTTCAAAATTATTTATGGAAGCTCACTGTAACTTATAATACTTATGGTAGATTATCGCAAGTTCACAATTCAAGCACATTTATCTCTAGTTCCCAGTCATCTCTAAACTCTAACAGCGCTTTCATTTTGTTCATTAATCTTCTGCCCAGTTCCACTTTGGCTCTTTGTCTAAAGAAGTTTCCCAGAGTCCTAGAAATTTAGCGATTTCCCATTTAATTTAGTTGACTGTTTCTGATGTCCGATCTTTAGCAAATATTTAACAACAATTACTGCATTCACAGAATTACATATAAAAAAGCACCTAGGAGTTCTCATAATAGAGACAATTAAAAATCTGAAAATCAAGATTAATAAGGTTTGTAGGAACAGAGATGGATTATCTAAATGATTTTCTTAACATTTAGAGAATAAGAACTTTAGGTGGTGTTTGTAAATAATTTCACCATCTGTTTAACTAAGTCTTCCTGTTCTTAATTTCATTTTTGCTGTGTTTCACCTTGAGGATAATGCAATTTTAGTAATGGGATTTTACTTACCAAAATATGAATCCAAAGTTTCTTTTGGTCTTAATCTACAGGTAGAAAATGGAAGAATTTTTGTGGTGCCCTAATGGCTACATATCCATCTTCTTGGGCACATTGGGAGCATGAACATTTGGATTATGAAAATTAAATAATATATATTTTTTCTTTTTCTGTAAAGTCAGAAAATCATTGCAAACTTAAAGTCTTTTACAATGAACTTCTAGGTGATTTATTTATGAAATAGTCCTCTGTGTCTAAGAATTAATTTATATTTTTTTCTTCTGGAAGGAAAGAATTTTCCAAGGGGAGAAAAGACAAGAAGCTAAACTTCCTCAGTAAGGATCACACAAATTTAAGACATTGAGAAATGAAGTTGAGAGTGAAATGAGGGTTTGAATTCCAAAATTCTAACAGAACCAGCCTTGCTGGAAAGGTCACAGTATGAAGGATATTAGAAGGTTGCAGGATGACTGGCATCCATGCTGAAAATCTACCCTCAGTCAATGGAGATGGCCTCGCGGTCATGGGTTCTGGCAAATTTCATTCAGGGTTCTCAGTTCCAGGAATGCACTGCAGGTCCAAACCCCTCTTCCCAAACAGTATCAACTGTTTATCTTCTTATCATTCAAAATACTGATAGAATATGTTGAGTTAGTATCAGCTTGATAATAATCGTCAGTAATAATTTTTTAATAGAATAGTAATTTCTGATCCAAATTAGGTGGTTCTGTTGGTAAGAATTGCCTATCACTTATACTTGGAATCATATCAACTAGGTAGGAGTACCTCTTATTTCATGATTCAAGTAACATTTTAAGTGACACTACGTCAAAGAGAGCACACTGTTTAATATGTTGTAGTTGAGCAACAGATCCATTCTTTTTTTTTTTTTTTTAATATTTTATTTATTTATTTGACACAGAGAGAGTACAAGTAGGCAGAGTGGCAGGCAGAGGGAGAGGGAGAAACAGACTCTCCGCTGAGCAGGGAGCCCAATGCAGGCTCAATCCCTGGACCCTGGGATCGTGACCTGAGCCGAAGGCAGCTGCTTAACCGACTGAGACACCCAGGTGCCCCCAATAGATCCATTCTTTAGAGCAACTTTGGCAGAAAGAGGAGGAAGAGAGAAAGACTGCTTTGTGTCCAGTAATGGGAAGAGCAGGAAGAATCACTCAAGTGTTTTGCTGAAAAGAACTTCTGTCCCTGTGTATAAGGTGGCAGCACTCTTGTTGATGTCTCTTCTTCACTCCAAACCACCTGGATACTCTAATGAACACCCTACTAACAGACTTGATACTGTGATGCATTAGCAAGTGATGATATTTTAATGAGATTTCACATAGAAAAAGAACAGTTAGAATTCACCACATATCCAAGAGCAAAACCTAATATGCTCCTTCAGGATCATGGATCTTTGTCCTAAGCTCACTGGCCACATTATATCTCCTTTCTTTACTTCACATAGAGTCTAAGAATAATTTTCCTGGTCCTGAGACCTTCTGCTCTGCTCTCACTTTATACTATTCATTCAGCGAGTCATAGGCCATTAGTATCCTTGCCTCACTCAAGAGTCAATCATTAATTATCACTTCGCTAAGGAGCATCAGTTGTCACTTAAAAGTGTCTTTTGGATCTCTGATATCCTATTTTATGTTGCTTAGCAGAATTTGTTTTACAGAAATGGCTTCTTCCTATATGGAGTACTGGTAGAGTTTGGGTCAAGTGAGAAAAGGACAAGACTAAAAAAAACGTGGTCAAATACACAATACTTTGAGTTTTAGAGGTATCACAGTTTGTTGTGTTGCTGGTAGTTTTCTTCATGACCTAGAATGCACTGAGATTTTGGTTTTGTTTTTATTTTCAGTCCTGTAAAAAACAAACGAGATGCTATACTGTTTATGAGGGGGGGAAAAAAGCCCAAAAAGAAGTCAGAATTCTTTTTTCCCCCCTTAGGGTCTTTGGAATGTGTGAGTGGGGACACATTTTAATAGATGTATCGCAGATTTTTACCCAAAGTCCTTTTTTCTTGTATACACTTAAAACAATAATCAAATGAAAGAAAATGCTATTTAATACCTAATTGACTACAGTAAGTTCTGCCTCTGAGGTAATGGCATAATTTCACGGTCTACTACGTTTCTCAGGATTACAAAATGGTCTGTTTTTCCGAGAGGTTTTAATGTTATGTAAGGTTATTAGGCATTATAACACAGGAAGATACAAGGACAAGACCCCCAGCCAAGGCTATATTTGCCTACTTGAAATTGGTACTGTTGAAGTAATATGTATTTTAAATGATACAAAAGCATTTAACATGAAGAATAAAGGTTAACATTCAATCGAGTCTCACTGCCGCAGGTACATACCCTCAGCAGTTTCCTGTAGATCTTTCCAGAAATCTGACATAAATCTGCAATTTATATTGAGTGTATTGTTCCATACCTTGCTTTTTGTTTCACTTCATTACAGCACTACTTGGTTCTTCTATGCCTATGGTAATATTTGGATGAGCTGTACTACAAAGAAAATTCCCTCTTTATAGCAGTTCTAGTGTTGATAGAGTTTCCAAGTAATGTTGCTTCAACATAATATATTCTATATCTTAACACAATTGTTCAGTAAAAACATATATACATGTATAACTTTTTAAAATTTATATATACACACACACACTTTTTAAAAGGAAAATTTGGATTCAATGGGTATGAGCAATAAAGGAAATATTTTGGTTGCCAAAAATGTGGCACTAAGATTCCAGAATAATGCACAGATCTGTCAAGTATTTCATATCCTTAGCACAGTGAATTTTGTCAATTATTTTTATTAATCTTTGCCAATCTGAGAGTGAAAAATTATCTTTTACTTGCATTCTTGAACTTGCAATTTTAAATTTGAGGTTAAGCTCATTTGAAAGTATGTATTGGTCACTAAACTGTAGTTTTTCTTGTGAGCTCCTCTTGTTTATCATATTATCGCATGTATTGGCAATGCTTCTCCAATTGTCTTTTAAAAAAATTGTGGAATCTTTATGCAAAACATTTTAATCTTTGTGAGATTAACTTATTTTTTTTCCTTTGTGGTTTCTTCATTTTGTATTGCATAGAAATAGTCTGCCAAAACTTAAAATTGAGTAGTTCGCTAATGAGTTAGCAGTTTTCACCATAAGAACCAAATTTTAGATTTATTTACAGTTTCTGTAAATTATTTCTAATTTTGTCAGTTTCTTCCAACTTCCTCCTTAATATTATAAATCTTTTTCTAGTATTCTATATTCTTGATTAATGTATTTTCATTAATTCCCATTTTTGAATTTTCTTCTATGAAGCTAGATATATCTATGAATGTAGTTATATCTTATGAACTTTTTAATTTCACCAATTTTATTTTTGGTATAATCATTCTTTGAATATTATTCTCCCTTTCCCCAAGAATTGAGAAGTTTCTATTACTATATAATTTCTAGACTTAATGCATTGTAATAGAAATGTGGTTAGTGTTATTTTAAATAAGTACTGATTTTTTTCATTCGGTTTAATGTGTATGAGTAATGTTTAATTAGCTTAATTATGTAATAAGTATTTTTATGTTATGAAGTTGAATTTTTTCTCCATTATCTGATTTACAAAGGATTATTTTTTTATATTTAAATGAAAGTAAGTATTTTATGATAACATATGATAATAAATATTCCTCCAAAAGCATGTTTTATAGCCTAGATTTGTATAGATGTTATGGCTTCAATATATCTTTTATAGAGGTTCTTTGCATTTCTTTTTAAATTTTAGTCTCCTTTTTCCTTTTTTGCTAATGTGATTAAATGTTTATTTATATGTCTAATTATAGTATACATTTATATTATCTAAGCTTGCCCACAAATTTATCTTTCTGTTCATCTTTACTCTTTCTTGTATTCTGATTTTCTATTTGAGATAATTTTTCTTCTTCCATAATAACTCCTTTTAGTATTTCTTTCTGTGAATCTGATGATGAATTCACTCAAGTTTTTGCTAAAAAGACCTTTATTTTGGATATTTTCTCTTAAGCCTATTTAGAGAGTTCAGATATTTTCTATTGATTTGTAGCTCACTTTACTTCTCCTGTCTTCTATAGTAAAGGATCTATAAATTTTCAATTTGAAATGTATTTTTTTTTTAAAGATCTTATTTATCTATTAGAGAGAGAGAACACAAGTAGGCGGGGTGGCAGGCAGAGGGAGAGGGAGAAGCAGGCTTCCTGCTGAGCAGAGAGCCCAATTCGGGGCTCAATCCCAGGACCCTGGGATCATGACTTGAACCGAAAGCAGAGGCTTAACCAACTGAGCCACCCAGGCGCCCCATCGATTTGAAATGTATTTTTAAATTTGTATTTGGAATTCTATTTGATTTTTTCAAAAAATCGTAATTCCCTGGTGATAATCTACCCATTTCATCTATTTCATCACAAAATTTACTTAGTTATTTTGAAGTTTTTGTCTAATTTCAGTATCTAGATCATCTGATGCCATATTTTTCTTTTATTCCTTCTAATTCTTTACTCATATAGCACTCTCTCTTAACATGCCTAGTAAATTTTGAGTGCAAGAAATAGTGTCAAATTATAGCAAGTCCAGAAGGTGTTATTTTCTTCTAGAAAGTGTTTTACCTTTTTTATCCTAGACATATTGGAGGCCGAGTAGCTCAAATCTACAGCCGATTTGAACTGAGGGTGAGTGTAGTTTTGACAAGGCTCAGTCAAATTCTGGTTGTCCTTTATTTCTGAGATACTACGTCCTCAAGTTTTTAGTGGAAAGGTTGGTGTGTTCTTTAGAGCTGCTTCCCATGGAAGATCCTATTTAGTCTTTATCTCCTTAGCAGAAAACTGTTCTGATTTTCAGAGGTTATGGCAGGCATAATAATGTTCCCCAAAAGATGCCCACATTCTAATAACTAGAACCTGGCTGATATTCTATATGGGAAGGGGGAAGTAAAATCACAGATGGAGTTAAGATTATTAATCATCTGATTTAAGATTGGAAAAATTTCCTGGGTTATTTAGTGGACCCAACATAATCACAAGGGTTTTTAATTGGGGAAGAGGAAAGCAGAAGAGTCTGAACCAAAGTGATACATCTTGAAGAAGACCCAACTGGCCATTGCTGGGTTTGAAGATGGAAAGTGACTATGAACCATGGGATACAGACAGCCTGTAGAAGCTAGAAAAGGCACGGAAATGGATTCGCACCTAAAGCTCTTCAAAAGTGTCAGCCCTACTGACACCTTGATTTTTAGCTCAGGGAGACCCACTGCAGATTTCTGACCTCTGGAATTGTAAGATAATGAATTTGTGTTGTTTCAAGCTACTAAATTTGTGGTATCTTGTTATAGCAGCAATAGAAAACAAAGGTATTGCTTATTTCTTTAGCCTCCTGCCCATATAGCTTCAGGATTATTGACAAAAAAGCCATGGGTATGAAGCCCCTGATGTCCAATATCAACTCTTGCTTTGCAAACTACCTACACTTTTGCTTGTTTCTTTCCCCCTTATGAGGAAGCTTCTGCCTATTAAAACCCCACACTCTGAGTCTCTTTGTAGCCCCCCAAATCAGAAGATATCTTGAGGAAAAGCAGATACAAAAAGTCATCTCATTTCTAGAATCAGCCCTAAATTCAATGCTCACTAGCTGTTTAGTACCTGTAAGTAGTGGTGTTTGTATTGCACGGGGTTCGAAATTGTTTCTAGCTCAGCTGGTGTCTGTGGCAATTCCTAATCCATTTACTGTCTGGAGGCAGATGTTCCTTCGAGGCTTTTTGTCTCAGATCTCATTCCACCTTCAATTTGTTTTCTGCTGTCTTTGAATATACTTCTGTTTATCCTGGTTGTTTCCTCAGGAACATTTATGATATTCTTATCATTTGCATTTTTAATACCATATACCCTCTTTGTTTTAAATGCGGAAGAATAAAAAAAAATGCGGAAGAATTCTCTAAGTTGTTCCTCTACAACACTAATGTCATTTTCTTCTAAGATATTTGCTCTTTATTGTTTCAGGCACAAACTTTAAATCTTCTATTGTGTTAGTAAGTTTTTCTCCAAAAGTATGAAATTTGAATTAAAGTACAGAGCCTTGGTATGAGGCTGGGAATTAGAGAATTGCTAGATTATGAATATGACTAGAATCATTCCCATGTACAGGTATGAATCTGGATTGGAGGTACATCTGTATGTATATTTTTATTTGATCTCACTATTTCATTTCCAAGCCTCCATCTCTGCTTTGCTTGATGAAATTCTTCTAAGCATATATCAATCTTTAGCATCAGTTTATTTAAGCAGTGAATATTACAAAACTATAATATTTTAAAATCTTATCAGTTCACTTACCAAGTGATTCTTATAAAGCTAGAAACAAGCAAACAGTTCCCAACTCATTTGTCAGATCTGGTTGAACACAATACCCCACACCATCCCCATTCTGTAATTTCCTTTCCAAGAATTTATTTAGAATTTTAGGTAGAGAGACACATGTCCCAGGAGGTATTTCAGTAAGCAAGAACATTTTGAGAAAATCTAAGACTGCCAATAATATCCTTTTAGGGCATTGTATGATATATCTTAGGCAAGCTTTTAGGTCTTTAGTGTACATTAAATAAGACATACCCTATGTGAGTAAATATGCTTTGAGGGGCACCACCTACTTACATTAATTGAAAATGATTAAAGGAATTATATGATGAAAATACAGAATAGCAAAGTAGCTAAATTTTCCATTATAAGTCTTCTAATTTAGCTGCAACAGCTTTTAAATCAACCCCAGCAAGTGTCTTTTTTTTTTTCCCCACAATCCTTTATAAGCTTCTGGCGTTTGCTTTTATAAGCTTTTAGAGTGATTTACTAAAGTTTAATTATTCCTCACAACAGGGGATCAGTGTTCCCACCAATCTGTAGCAGGCTTAAGTGTTCCGTGCCGTGTTATATGAGTGGGAGAGAGGATTATGCATTCTTTCATTTAAGGTGAACACCGCACCAGTTGATTTAATTGTTGTGACCATCGCTTTACAGTATTGCATTGCCTATTATATGTTGTTTGTTTTTTCTGAAATTATAAAATTTCTTTGTGTGATTTAATTAGCTGATTTACTTAGTTTGTAAATGCATACCATTCTTCTGGCACTGAAAGATGAAGAAAACATCATTGTCATTTGGCTACACCATAGATTCTATGTTGGAGAAGATAAAAGGTCACAGAAATCCAACTGAGAGATATTGCCTTTTACCATTTTAAGGAAAAAGTGTCCCAGATAACCTGTGACAAACTCTTGCCCTGTGGAGCTCTAAAAAGTGTCTCCCCTTCTCCCCCAAAGATACTTTTTGTTCTGGAGATTTCCACCCAAAGTTGTCTTTAATAATACTTTTCATTTTTGCAGTCACTTCAGAGGTGGCTAATATTAAAAAGTTACAGCTAAAATGCTTTTTTTCCCTAAATATTACAGTACTAAAACTCCTATAACAATAACTTTTCAAAGTTATATGTATTTTTAGGCTTCAGTTCTTGCCATAAAATAGAGTATTATAATGAAAGTAAGAATTTATAAATTCTCGTTTTAAGTAAAAATGTGATCACTTCTTGAGACTTCATTAAAAACATGCATTTTTTTTAGCTTGCAAGGTTTTATGATAATTTTCAGAACTTGTTTTCTTATCCTCCTCTGGTGAATGAATGACTTAAACTTTCAACTATGTTAAGATTTTATATCACATTTTATTCCTTCAAGTTATTTTGATCAGTTTTGTTATCTTAATATTTTACTTCAACCTGGTAGAGCTATTTGAACCCCAAAGTGAAAAAGAAAATTCTGGAGAATTAAAATTCCTTCAGTAGAGGAAGAAATAATATAATGATGGGTAGATTTGAGTCTAAATATCTCTGAAATATCTCTGAAAGTCTTCAAGGGTGGTCAGAACCAAATTTATCTTCTCTTCTCCAAACACATATTTCTAATTACTTACAGAGCAAGAGGATTCCAAAGGAAATCAATTTAACATACTCAAGATCAAAATGATCATTTCTATCACCCTTACATTTTCTCATTCTTTATAGAGTCTTTAATCCTTCTATTTGTTTGAGTACCACTACCAGTCGAGAAACCTGGATGTCCTTTCTAAATACCCTGCTTTCTATATGTATAGTCCTTTCATATTCCTACTTTCTGTGTAGTCAACCACACCTGCATAGACTAGTTTCTAAATTTCTTTCCAATACATTCCTTCCTGTCCTCATGCAAATAGCATCTTGTTGAGTCTCATTGTTTTCCCAACATATTAAAATCATAGAATTAACTTTTAAAATTTAAACTCGTGGTGAGAGATTCATGCACATATATGGTCTTCAGGATATATTTGTGGGGAAATTAGGAGATGCACATAAAACTAGAAGTTCTAGTGGTCTCATATTTGTGACTAATTTTATTTATTAATTTGTTACATAAGAAATATCCTCATGCTCATGTTAAAACAGAGCCATTGTATAGAATCCGATAGGTATAATAAGCACCTTTGTTTAGCCTTTTCTAAAATATCAGTCCTTTTTCTATAATACTCAAACTTCTTTAATGTCTTTCATAATTTTTATTTATTCAGGTTATGGCTTTAGGAAAACCCCTTCTGCTGTTGATTTTGCTTATGATCTTCTGCTTTCTTTCTAAAAAGAGAGACAAGAAGTAAAGAAAAGAGAAAAAGGAAAAACATTCTGATAAATGTTGCCAATGCAAGGTCTGTTTTCAGTCCTTCAAAGATTCTTTGAAAATCCCAGTAAGAGTTACAGCTTGTAAGAACAGTGTAAGTTCATGATCCAACAATGACCAAATATTGGTTCAATATGCAATTTACAATATTGTTCACATATATCCTCATTTGTATTTCACAACAAATTGAAGTAGGTTGGGTAGGAATTGTTGCTTTCATTTCACATAGAAAGAATCTAGTTTCAGAGAAGTTAAGCAAATTGCTCAATATCATACCACATTAAAAAAAAGCTTAAGGTACAAACTTGCGACCAGTAGGTAAATAAGTTCTGGAGATCTAATGCACAGGATAGTGATTATAGACAACAATACTATATCAAAAACTTCAAAAGGCTAGATCTTAATTGTTCCCACCACAAAAAAAGAGGTAATAATTATGTGACACAATAGAGGTGTTAATTAAGCTACAGTGATAATTGTATTGCAATATATAAATGTATCAAATCATAACGTTGTATACCTTACACTTACGCAGTGTTATATGTCAATTATCTCTCAATTTAGAAAATTCAAAACTTTCTACCAACATAAACTGGGATAGAAAACTTTGCTGAAACTATTTCAAATATTCTTTTGTTGGTGGATAGAAAGAATAGAGTACCTTAAAATTAATTTAAATAGTATTCATGTATTCATAGCTTCTCAAGCTGAAAAGTAAATCCTTGCTTTTGCTCCCAAAATTTAGGATTCAAGAACTGTGAAAATATATGACAACACTCACTGTTGTTAGCACTGAGAACTGATTCCTGTGACAGTACTTTGACAATCCCACTTTTTCACGATTTCAATTCAAGACAATATTTTAATCTACTAGAGAAGTTATTTTTGCCATCATAAAATTTTTATTTTTATAGAACTATAGTTCTATGAAGCTTAATTATTAATTTCGGAGTCTTTATGCAGTTTTCAAGGTTTAAACAAGTGCTACTCCCATGCTCATCCAAAATTTTATTTATTTATTTATTTATTTATTTATTAATTAATTAAGACATAATGTATTATTTGCCCCAGGGTACATGTCTGTGAATCATCAGGCTTACACATTTCACAGCATTTACCATAGCACATACCCTCCCCAATGTCCATAACCCAGCCACCCTATCCCTACCCGCCCCTACCCCCCAGCCACCCTCAGTTTGTTTCATGAGTTTAAGATTTATCTTAAATGTTCCACTAGGCGTTCAGTGGAAGAGACATATGGAATAACAAGCAATGTAGTCCCTTGCCTAGGGCATTAAAATATTTTATTCCATGCCAAAACAATACAGAATACATTTGCATGAATAAATGCCAAAATACTCTACCAGGAAATGAGTTTGATTGGGTTCATATTCTCATTTTTTCCCCTGAAACTTCGATATGAAAAAAAACCTCGATCTCCTGAATTATCGCCGTATCATTGGCACTTGTTTTCTTTATCAATTGTATGAACTTTTACCCAGAGCTTTCTGAATTATTTTAGTTTATATCTTAGTTTCATTTAAAATTTACATAATGGCACAATTGGTAGCAATTAAAATATATTTAATTTTTATTTTTTATACTTTTTCAATGTATTTGTAAAACAATGGTATCATTATTCAGAAACAACACTTAGAGATTATACTCTTCAAAAGATTAAAATCTTTTATCTGTATTTTATATATTTATATATATATATTTCTTTGTACTTATATTTTATCTTAAGTAACACCTGTTAATTGGCCCAAATCACTTTATCAGATGATCTAAAAGAAATTAATGTACAAAGGACAATAAGGAATTTCTGGGCCCCTAAAGAAGTACACGTGGGAGGGATATTCAGTCAGGGTCATCTTTCTAGATTAACACTCATCATCGAAAGCCACAAATATAATCTACATATGCTATTTTAAATTTTCTAGTAGCCGTGTTAACTAAAATGAGTAAAATTAATTTAAATAATATATTTTTTCATTATGTCCAAAGAATATGCCAACATTAATAAATATAAAAGATGGACAATGAAATTTACCTTATCTTTTCTTACTAAGTAAAACACTGTGTATTTTACAATTATGGCTCAGATTAATCTAGCCTCAGTTTAAGTGCCCAATATCTATATGTGGTTAGTGACTATTATATTGGACAGTGCAGATTTAGACACCTTTCCCATTAGACAGCTTGCATCATTATGGATTGATGGGACAAGTGGTGCCTTGTTCACTGGGACAATGAGCCACTGTCACCAGTGTCTTTAAATTCCTTCATACCTATTTAATGCTTTGACAGGAGGCACCCCCCCCACTTCCCCATTAACATATTTGGGATCTAACCCTGGCATATAGAGGTGGGAAACTAGAAGACTGGACTCGACTTTCTCACACTACCTTTTCCTTTACCTGAGTATCTTTGCACCAGCACAGAAACCTCCTTGCTTCCTCCCTACTTGCGTGGATATTCCTCTATACAGCATTTTGAGTTCTCTCTGCCACTGATTTCTGGTGGACCTTCAAAGTCACAAATTCTGGGTTTTTACGTGCTAATATGACTGAAAGGAATTTAGAAAATACATTTCTCTCTCAATACCTGGTGGTAAGACTATGGTCTCTCTAAGGATTCAAAAAACCTATTATGATAATCCTCTTTTCTCTTGCATTCCTGGTTTAACAATCTTAATCTTCTGTGTGGTAAATAGATGCATCTGGAGGG
>CM052898.1:157557617-157622805 GCA_028534135.1 Potos flavus
CAAAGTCACAAATTCTGGGTTTTTACGTGCTAATATGACTGAAAGGAATTTAGAAAATACATTTCTCTCTCAATACCTGGTGGTAAGACTATGGTCTCTCTAAGGATTCAAAAAACCTATTATGATAATCCTCTTTTCTCTTGCATTCCTGGTTTAACAATCTTAATCTTCTGTGTGGTAAATAGATGCATCTGGAGGGATATGCTAATAGTTAACGACCTGCTTCTCTCTCTCTCTCTCTCTCTCTCTCTCTCTCTCTGTCTTTAGTGGGGAGTGTGTTGATTTGTAGTGATTGCCTATTTCTGTTGTATAAAAACAATTTTCAAAAAAAAAACAAAAAATACCACCATTCTCCCTCACCGGACTGAAGTCAGATTAAACCCAGAGATGGAAAGAAGTGAGAAATGGTATACCATCATACACTATTTTTGCCAAATCAGTAGTAGTAAGTAACTTGAAAAACATAGATATTAATAAAATTTAAAATGATTAAGAGGGATTAGTTTGAGTATTTATTAAATTTGTTATTATAATTTATTTAGATATAAATTTATAGAATTTAGCTTAATAGCCAATAGTTTTCAAGATTCCTAAAAATTTAATCATCATCTCCTACAAGCCTGTAGAAGTCAGATCCAGCATATGACTATTTTTGAATTACTAGAGGGAAATGATGTATAAAGAAATATCATTGCTGCAATGAACATGGGAGTGCAAATATCTCTTAGAAATCCTGATTTCAATCATTTTGAATATATACCCAGAACTGAGATTGCTGGGTCATATGGCAGGTCTATTTTTAATTTCAGGATGCTCCATAGTATTTTCCGTAGAGGCTTCCACATTTTACATTCCCATTAACAGTGTATAAGAGTTCCAGTTTCTCCCCATCCTGACCAATACTTGTTATTGTTTTTTTGCTAGTAAGCTATCCTAATGGTGTGAAGCGATATCTAACTGTAGCTAGGATTTGCATTTTCCTCATAAATAATGATATTGAACACCTTTTTATATACCTATTTGTCATTTGTATATCTTCTTTGAAGAAATGTCTGTTCAAGTCCTTCGTCTATTTTAAAAATCAGATTGTTTTTTTTTTATTGAGTTATAAGGAGTTTCTTATATATTTTGGAGATTAACCTGTTATCAGATATATGGCTTGCAAATATTTCCTCCCATTCTGTAGCTTGCCATTTCATTCTGTTGATTGTTTGCTGTACAGGAGATTTTTGGTCTGAGGTCCTCTCACTTGTCTATCTTTGTTTCAATGCTTATGCTTTTGGTGTCATATCCAAGAAATTGTTGCCAAGACCAGTGTCAAGGATCTTTTATTCTGCTTTCTTCTAGGAGTTTTACAGTTTCAGGTCTTACATTTAAGCTACACTTTGAGTTTTTTTTTTCCTCTATTGTGCATTCTTGGCACTGCTATCAAAGATCAAATATGACCATATATGCATGTGTTTATTTATGGACTTTCTGTTCTGTTGCATTGGTTTGTCTTATGCCAGTGCCAAATTTTGCAATCAGAAAGTCTGAGTCTTCCAGGTTTGTTCTTTTTTGTCAATATTACTTTGGCTATTCTGCTTTTTTTGTGATTCCATATGAATTTTAGAATTGTTTTTAATAATTCTGTAAAAAAAAAAAAGCCGTATTAGAATTTTGATGAAGATAGCATTGAGTCTGTAGGTCACTTTGGGTAGTATGGACATTTTAACAATATAAAATCTTCTAATCCATGAACATAGGATGTCTTTCCATTTATTTGCATTTCCTTTAATTTCTTTCATCAATGTTTTGTAGTTTTCAATGTGCATGTACCATGCTTAATAGAAGTGCTGAGAGTGGGTATCTTTTCTTGTTTTTGATCTTAGGAGAAAAGGTATCAATTTTTGATAATAGCTGTGGACTTGTATTTGACCTATATTATGTTGAGGTACACTACTTCTATACCTAGTTTGTTTAGTGGTTTTTTTTTATAATAAAAGGGTTTTGAGTTTTGTTAAATGCTTTTCTTGCATGTATTGAGATGATCATGTAATTTTTATCCTTCATCTTGTTAATGTGATGTATCACATTTATTGATTTGTATATGTTGAACCATCCTTGCATCTAGGGATAAGTCTCACTTGGTCATGGTGTATAATATTTAAATGTGCTGTTGAATTCAGTTTGCTAGTATTTTGGGGGGGATTTTTATATCTGTGCTCAGCAAGAATATTGGCCTATAATTTTCTTTTCTTTGGCTGGCTTCGATTTCGGTGTAATGCTGGCCTCATGAAATGAGTTGGAAATGTTCCTTCCTCTTCAATTTTTTGGAAGAATTTGAGAAGGATTGACATTAATTGTTTAAAGGTTTGGTAGAATTCTATAGTGAAGTAATCTGGTCCTGGACTTTTATTTTTGGGGGATGTTTTTGATTACTGATTCAATCTCCTTACTAGTAATTGATCAGATTTTCTATTTCTTCATGATTTAGTCTTAGTAGGTTGTATTTATTTAGGAATTTATCCATTTTTTCCAGTTTATCCAATTTTTTGGGACATAAAGATATAGAAACAAACCAAGTATCTGTTGATAGATCAATGGATAAAGAAAATGTGGCATATATGAATGATGGACTATTACTCAGCTTTTAAAAAGAGGGAAATCCTGCCATATGTGAAAACATGCATGAACCTGGAGGACATTATGCGAAGTGAAATAAGCCAGTCACAGAAGAACAAATACCACATGATCCATTTATATGAGGTATCTAAAATAGTCAAACTTATAGAAGTGGAAAATACAGTAGTGCTTGCCAGGGACCACTTGTGGGGATGAGAATGGAGATTTGTTGTTAAGTGAATGTAAAATTTCAGTTATTCTAGGTGAGTAAGTTCTAGAGATCTACTATACAATGTAGTGCCTATAGTTAATAATATGGTATCATGAACTCACAATTTAAGAGAATAGGTCTTAGGTTAAATGTCTTTGCCACAAAAAACAAAACAAAATTCAGAAGTACACAAGGAAAGTTTGGGAGGTGTTGGATACATCTCTTATCTTAATTATGGTGACTTATCACAGGTGTTTGCATATATCCAAACTCATCAAATTGTACACATTAAGCGTATGCAGTTCTTTGTCTATCAATTATATCTCAGTAGAACTTAGAAATGCGAATGGGAAAATACATTAATGTATTTCAAAATCCTCATTACGCAAGCACTGAGTTAGATAAGACAGGTTGTTAAAATATTCCTTGGAGCTAAAATTTACACTGGCTCCAGTGTGGATGAGATCTACAGAAAGTGTGAAAGAACCTCATGTCTTCTGGAAGCAGCAACCTGGCAAAATTATCATTGGAGCCCAGTTCATGATATCAAATTAGGTTTTACAATTTATTACTTAGATGATTTAACATATCTGAGTCTCAGGTTCCTCTCTGTAAAATGAATATAAATAGTTCCCGAACAGTGGCTGTAAAGGTACAACAAATTTATCATGAAAAATGAGGGGCACTATTATTGTGAAATTGATGAAAATGCTCATTATTCTCTTGACCAAAACTCGCAGAAAGCATAAAAATGAACAGTGAAACTCACATTGTACAGAACTCACAGTAAATAAAGCTGAGATATTCCCCCGATGATTATGAGACAGTCTCTTGCGGATCCCACTGCACAAAGCCCTATGGAACATAAAGAATTTATTCTCTTTGAGCACTTTTATTTAACTTCATAAAAGTAGGGCACAACCTGATAAAATTCTCATGTTTCCCCAAAGGCATCTCTCCCAAGATGTTGTAATGATGACAGCAATGTTAATTAACATTCAGTTTGATTATCCATTAATTTTCTTCATAATATATATAAGGCAATAAATTTACCATATAATGAGCAACACAGTATTTGCCCCACAGGATATAATGGTGTACTTCAAAATATTCATAGTGAAAAAATTATTTAATTTTTATTTCGAAAAAATTTTTGCTTAGTGGTTTCTGAAACATGAAGTATTAAGTAATGTCTGAGGGTAAATTCTATTAGTATGAATTTAAAAGTTATGTCCAATATCCTCTTATTTTTCCTTCATAGTTGAAACTCTGACTGATATCTGAGCTCATGGACACCCAGTTCAGGATAACATTTCTGTTATTAGTTTTTCTTCCCTTATTCTATTTTGCGTTGAGAAATTCAGAAACTACCATCTTGGGTCACAGAAACTAACACCATACCTTAGGAGTGAAGAAACTTGAACTGGAAGGAGGTTGAGGGGGCAGAGCTGACTTAGCCCTAAAATGCTTATTTCAGAATGTTACTCAGTGAGACAGTAAGAAACTTCTGTTACTAAAGTACTTTATAATTTAAATTGTTACTTATGGTCATTTCTGTAGTAATAAAGCAGGTTTATGTTTTTAACTCTTATTTTTATCACATCTTACATCTAATTTTTGAATACTTCATTAAGGATTTTGTGAATGCATCTATAAAATAATGTATTGGCTTTGTTTTACTGCAAAAATTCTATATTAAAATGAGCACACATTTATTGATGATATATCGTACATTTATTTAGCAATCCAATTAGTCATTTCAACGTTTTTAAGGGAAATATTCATTTTTACTTTTTAAAGATACTGACGGGCACCTGGGTGGCTTAGTCATTTGAATGTCCGACTCTTGATTTTGGCTCGGGCAGCGATCTCAGGGTCATGAGATCGAGCCCTGCATTGGGCTCCGTACTGGGTGTGGAGCATGTTTAAGATTCTCTCTCTCTCTCTCTCCTTCTGCCCCTCCCCCATGCTAGTTCTTGTGTGCTCTCTCTCTCTCTCTAAAAAAGACATTGACATGTGTATTTTTATATATATTACATGTAATGATTTAAATGATTCACTGTTCCCTTGGAGATAGTTACCAATAATTAACTCTATAATTTTGTGTATATGAATTCCTAAATATGGCAAGATTTCAGTGAAGATGTTTATTGTGTATTCCCACAGAGTGGAAAAATGTAGTAATTAACTTAAGGTTTATATTTCCACATTTACATGCTTATGAAATTCATACAATATTATTTTTGTTTTATTTTAAATTTAATTACATTACTTTAAATTAATAAATTTTTAAATTTTAATTCCAGTGTAGTTAACACGCAGTGTTATATTATCTCAGGTGTACAATATAACATTTCCACAGTTCTATATATAATTTGGTGCTCATCAAGATAAGTATACTCTTAATCCCCTTCACCTATTTCACCCAACCCCCGACCCAATTCCACTCTGGTAATCATCAGTTTGTTTTCTAAAGTTAAGCATTTGTTTTTTGGTTTGTCTCTCTCTATCTCTCTTTTTTCCTTTGTTCATTTGTTTCTTAAATTCCACACATCAGTGAAATCATATGGTATTTGTCTTTCTCTGACTAGCTTATTTTACTTAGCATTATACTCTCTAGTTCTGTCTGTATTGTTGCATATGGCAAGATTTCATCCTTTTTTTATGACTGAATAATAAATAATACTCCATCATATGAATATGAATAATATTCCATCATATATATGTATGTATATATACATATATACCACTTCTTTATACATTTATCTGTTGATGGACACTTGGGCTGCTTCCATAATTTGGCTATCATAAATAACGTGTAATAAGCATAGGGGTGCATATATTCCTTTGAATTAGTGTTTTCATATTCTTTGGGTAAATACCCGATAGTGTGGTTACTAGATTGTAGGGAAGTTCTGTTTTTAACTTTTTGAGGAACCTCCAATACTGTTTTCCACAGGGCCGCACCAGTTTGCATTCTCACCAACAGTGCAAGAGGGTTCCTTTTTCCACATTCTTGCCAACACTTTCTTGTGTTTTTGATTTTAGTCATTCTGACAGGTTTGAGTTGATATTGCATTGTAGTTTTGATTTGCATTTATTTGATGATGAGTGAGGTTGAGCATGTTTTCCTGTGCCTGTTGGCCATCTGGATGTCTTCTTTGGAGAAATGTCTATTCATGTCTTCTGCCCAATTTTTTTATTGGATTATTTGTGGTTTTGGTGTTGAGTTGTAGAAGTCCTTTATATATTTTGGAACCTAACCTTTTATCAGATAGGTCATTTGCAAATATCTTCTCCCATTCCATAGGTTGGTTGCCTTTTTGTTTTGTCGATTGTTTCCTTTGCTGTAAGAAGCTTTTTATTTTGATGTAGTCCCAATAGTGTAGTTTTGCTTTTGTTTCCCTTGCCTCAGGAGACATATCTAGAATGAAGTTGCTATAGCCAATGTCAAAGAAGTCACTGCCTTTGTTCTCTTCTAGGATTTTTATGGTTTCAGGTCTCACCTTTAGGTCTTTAATCCATTTTTAGTTTATTATTTTTATATGGTAAAAGAAAGTGGTCTAGTTTCATTCTTTTACATGTTTCTGTCCAGTTTTCCCAACACCATGTTTTGAAAAGACTATCTTTTTCCCATTGCATATTCTTTTCTGTTTTGTCAAAGATTAATTGACCACATAATTGTGGGTTTATTTCTGAGCTTTCTATTCTATTCCATTGATCTGTGTGTCTATTTTTTGTGCCAATATCATACTGTTTTGATTCCTAACATGAAGTCTGGAATTGTGATTCCTCTGTTTTGTTTTTCTTTTTCAAGATTGCTCTGGCTATTTGGGGTCTTTTGTGGTTCCATACAAATTTTAGGATAGTTTGAGGTTTCTTTGAAAAATGCTGTTGGTATTTTGATAGGGATTGCATTAAATGTGTAGATTGCTTGGGGTAGTATAGACATTTTAACAATATTCTTCCAGTCCTTGAGCATGGAATGTCTTTTCATTTGTTTGTGTCCTCTTCAATTTTTTTCATCAGGGTTTTATGGTTTTTAGCGTACAGATCTTTCACCTTTTTAGTTATGTTTATACCTAGGTATTTTACTATGTTGGTGCAATTAGAAATGGTTTGTTTTCCTAACTTCTCTTTCTGCTGCTTCGTTAGCAGTGTATAGAAATGCAATGGATTTGTACATTGATTTTTGTATCCTATGACCTCATTGAATTCCTTTATCAATTCTAGTAGTTTTTTGTTAGAGTCCTAAAGGTTTTCTATAGATGGTATCGTGTCATCTGAAAATAGGTGAATTTTACTTCTTTCTTACTGGTTTGGATGCCTTTTATTTCTTTTGTCCTGTGGCTAGGATTTCCAGTTCTATGTTGAATGAAAGTGCTGAGAACAGATGACTCTTTTTTTTTAAACTTTTTAAAAAATATTTTATTTATTTATTTGAGAGAGAGAGAGAGAGAAAGCGTGAGTGCAAACATGAGAGGGGAGAGGATCAGAGGGAGAAGCAGACTCCCCACTGAGTGCGGAGCCTGATGCAGGACTCAATCCTCGGACTCCGGGAACATGATCTAAGCTGAAGGCAGTCGCTTAACTAACTGAGCCACAGAGGTGCCCAGTGAGAGAAGATATTCTTGTCTTGTTCCTGACCTTAGGGAAAAACTCTCACTTTTTCCCCATTGAGTATGACGTTAGCTGTGGGTTTTTCATATAAGGCCTTTAATATGTTGAGGTATGTTCCCTCTAACCCTACTTGGCTGAAGGTTTTTAACATGAATGGATGTGATACTTTGTCAAATGCTTTTTCTGCACCTATTGTAATGATCATATGGTGCTTTTTTTTTTTTTAATTGATGTGATATCCTGTTGATTGATTTGCAAATATTAAATCACCTTTGCCTCCCAGGAATAAATCTCACTCGATTATAGTGAATGATTTTTTTTAAATGTATTGTTGGATTTGGTTTGCTAATATTTTGTGGAGGATTTTTGCATCTTGTTCATCAGATAACATTGGCTTGTAGTTCCTTTTTTTTTTTTGTAGTGTCTTTATTGGGTTTTGGTATCAGGGTAAGGCTGACCTCATAGAATGAAGTTGGAAGTTTTCCTTTCTTTTCTACTTTTTGGAAAAGTGAGGAGAATAGGTATTAACTCTTTAAATATTTGGTAGAATTCAGCTGTGAAACCATTTGGTTCCGGGGTTTTGTTTGTTGGAAGATTTTGATTACTGATTCAATTTTATTGCTGGTAGTTTGTTCAATTTTCTATTTCTTCCTGCTTCAATTTTGGTAGGTTATATGTTTCTAGGAATTTATTTATTTCTTGTAGGTTGTCCAATTTGTTGGTAGATAATTTTTCATAATATTCTCTTATAATCCTTTGTATTTCTGTGTTTTTAGTTGTTATTTCTTCTTTTTAATTTCTGATTACGTTATTTGAGTCCTCTCTGTCTGTATGTCTCTCTCTTTATGAACCTGGCTAAAAGTTTATCAGTTTTATTGATATTTTCAAAGAATCAGTTCCTGATTTCATTGATCTGCTCTTTTTTGTCTATTTCTGTATCATTTATTTCTGCTCTAATTTATTATTTCCTTCTACTGGTTCTGGATTTTCTTTGTTCTTTTTTGTCTAGCTCCTTTAGGTGTAAGATTAGGTTGTTTACTTGAGATTTTTCTTCTTGAGGTAGGTCTGTAGTGTTATAAACTTACCTCTTAGAACCACTTTTGCTGCATCCCAAAGGTTTTGAACTGTTGTATTTTCATTTTCATTTCTCTTCATGTAATTTTTTATTTTTTCTTTGATTTCTTGGTCGACTCATTCATTGTTTAGTAGCATGTTATCTAACCTCTTTATACTTGTAGTCTTTCTATATTTTTTGTTGCAGTTGATTTCTGGTTTCATAGCGTTGTGGTCAGAAAAGATGCATGGTAGGACTTTGATATTTTTGAATTTGTTGAAGCCTTTTTGGTGGCCTAATATATGATCTCTTCTAGAGAATGTTCCACGTGCACTTGAAAAGAATGTGTATTGTGCTGTTTTAGGATGAAATGTTCTGAGTATGTCTGTTAAGTCATCTGGTTCAGTGTATCATTCAAAGTAACTGTTTCCTTGTTGATTTTCTTTTTGATCATCTGTCTATTGAGGTAAGTAGGTGTTAAAGTTCTCTATTATTGTATTAGTATTGATTTTTATATTTGTTACTAGCTGTTTTATGTATTTGGGTGCTCTCATGTTGGGTGCATAAATATTTAAAGTTGTTATGTCTTCCTGTTGGATTGTTCTTTTTATTATATAGGTCCTTTGTCTCCTGTTTCTTTTGTTTTTTATAGTCTATTTTGTCCAATAAAAGTGTTACCCCAGCTTTCCTTTCACATCCATTTGCATGATAAATGTCTCTCCAACCCCTCACTTTCAGTCTACATATGTCTTGAGGTCTGAAACGAGACTTTTGTAGGCAGTATATCAATGGGTCTTTTTTTTTTTTTTCCTGTTCCATCACCCTATGTCTTTTGATTGGAGTGTTTAGTTCATTTACCTTCAAGGTAATTATTGAAAGGTATGTATTTATTGCCATTCGTTACTTGTTTTGTGGTTATTTTTGTAGTTTTTCTGATCTTTTGCTCTCTTATCTCATGGTTAGCTGGCTTTCATTAGGGATATACTTGATTTCTTTCTCTTTATTTTTTGCATATCTATTACTGGTTTTTGGTTTGTGGTTACCATTAGGTTTATACATAATATGTGATGCATCTCACAGTCTATATTGAGTTGATGGTCGCTTAAGTTTGAACCCATTCTTTACTCTTCTACCCTCCATGTTTTAGGTATATGGTATTATAATTTACATCCTTTTATTTGTGAATCCCTTGATTTTCACAGATACACTTATTTTTTACTGATTTTGTGCTTCCTACTTTTCTTACTCTTACTTGTGGTCTTTGCTTTCCATCAGAGTACCTTTTAACATTTCTTATAGGGATGATTGAGTGGTTCTGAACTCCTTTACCTTTTGCTTGTTTGAGAAACTCTGTATCTCTCTTTCTCTTCTGAATGATAGCATTGCTGGCTAGAGTGCTCTTGGCTTCAGATTTTTTCTTTTCAGCACTTTGATTATATCCTGCCACTCTCTTCTGGTCTGCAAAGTTCCTGCTGAAAAATTCCACTGATAGCCTTATGTAATTGTCTTCTTTTCTCTTGCGCTGTTTTTAGAGTTCTCTCTTTACCACTACTTTTTGTCATTTTAATTACTGTGTGTCTTGGTGTGGACATACTTCGGTTGATTTTGTTGGAGGATCTCTGTGCTGCCTGGATCTGGATATGTGTTCCCTTTCCCAGATTTGGGAAGTTTTCAGCTATTATTTTTTCAGTAAATTTTCTGCCCCCTACCTCTTCATCTCTGATTAGTTCTTTTTTCTCTTTGTTAAGGGTCTCACTGATGTCTTCCATTCTTTTTTGAAGTCCAGTGGGTATCTTTGTGATCATTACTTTAAATTCTCTATCAGCCATATTACTTATATCCATTTTGCTTAGGTCTCTTGCTTTGGTTTGTCCTATTCTTTCATTTGGGACATATTTCTCTGTCTCCTCATTTTGTCTAACTCTGTTTTTATATGTTAGGAAAGTCAAACTACATCTCCTGCTTTTTAAAGTAATGGTCTTATGAAGAGTAAGTCCTGCAGTACCCTGCAGTGCTATGTCCCCTGTCCACCAGAACCTGGTACTCCGGAGGTCTCCTATGTGTGTTGTGTGCACCCTGCCATTGTCTCTTGGCCACTTTTTCCTTCAATCTAGTTGTCTGCTCACTTTCCCTGTTGTGGGCAGTATCTGATCCCTTTGGTGTTAGTGGATGAGTCTGGGGCTGCCTTGGGCTTGAGTTTAATCAGACCAGGCATTTGCCAGAGATGCACTAGCACCAAACTCTTGGGTGCTTTCTCTCGGTTGTCCCCTCAGAGGTTTCTGTTGGTGGGCGTGGCCTGCAACCTGACCAAATGTCTGCCTCCAGCCTACTTCTGGGGCCACACTTGGACTGATGTATGTCGTTATCTTCCCCTTTCTCTAGGGCAGGAATCGCTTTGGAGTGGTGCTAGCCTCTGTTGGGGCTGCTTACACATTGCCAGACTTGTGAACCTGGTTTGAATGGGTTCTGGTCAAGATCTTATTGGAGTGGGCAGGGCATGCTGTGTTTGCTCACAGACAAAAGAGGATGTGCCACCGCTGCTACGCCCAGTGGCCTGGGCGGGGGTGCAGTTTTAACAAGATTCCTTCCAGTCTTCTTGTAAAATAAGACCTGCCACCACTGCCATTGGACAGCATGCATGATTGTGGGTGTGGAATTTTAACAAGGTACAAGCTGGTCTTCTGAAGGAGGGGGCCTGCTGCTGCCAGGACCAAGGCCTTGCAAAGTAGACAGGTTGGGAGATGCAGTGTTGGCAAGGTTAGCACTGGTCTTCTGGGAAAGGGGACCCACAGCAAAGGAATTGAGGCAGGCCTGCCGGGAAGGAGTGGATCTGTGGAAGCCCAGTGTCTGTGTGGGGGCAGGGCTTGGTGTAAGTTAGCCTTATGTTTTTGCTGGTGGATGGGAAAGGGACACAGTGTGCCTGCCAGCTCCACTGTTCCTGGAGAAATCCCACAGCACACCCTATCCCTCTGGACAAGCTCTGAGATTAGTAAATAACTCTCCTGTATGCCCCAGGCAGATTAGTAAATAACTCTCCTGTATGCCCCAGGCATTTTTCAAAGGGCTCCTTCCATGCTGTATCTTTGCAGGTTGTTTTTCGTGTTGTCTCTTTAAGGGCAGGGATTTGGCTTCTTATTATCCTCTGGGCTCTCCTAGAATTGAGCCCACTGATTTTTAAAATTCCAAGTTTAAGTCCCATTGATTGTAACAATGAAATTCGCAATTCAGCCTCTCTAGTTTTCCAAGACAATATTCTGAGGATTTTTCTTCCCTCCACAGCAATCTCCCCTGTGTGATAGTCTGTTTCTCTCCCCTTTCCATGCCTTTGTTTCTCTCCTGGAGGTCGTTAGCTCCCTATCACATTTCCGCCCTTTTATCCTTCTTTGATGTGGCCTCTTCTCTACCTTTGGTTGTGGAGTTTCTTTTGCCAGTCTCCCAGTCATTTTCTGATCTATTTACACTGATGTCTTATCTCGTTGTACCTGGGTGAGCTGAGCATCCTCCTACTCTGCCATCTTCCCAGCTTCACCATACAAATAATCTTAATTAAAAAACAAAAAACTGAATCCGTTAAAGAAATAACCACTTACATCAGGTCAAAAGAAAAACAGAATATTTTTATTTAGATCATTCATTAATCACTGTTGGAGTGAAAACGAACAGAAGAGACTCTGCAAGGAAGATATTTAGGAAACATTTAGTCTCTGGCTTGAGCAGGTAACATTTGTAAGTGGGGATAATGAAAGTCAAAGAAGAGAGCAAGCAACACAATCATGCCAGCGGTTGGTAAATGGGGCTTGAAGAGCTTAACATTTTTGAGTTGCCTTTTTTTTTTTTTTTACTTTGACATTTTACAACTACCATTGAGTGGGAGTATAGAAAGGCATTTTTCCAGGCTATATTTTCTGGCTACATTGTGAAATTATGAAATTCTCTGTTAGGACAGAGTGGCAGCTCCATCTGTTAGCTCCCTTCATAAAATAAAACCTGAACACACAGTATTGTGATGTCTGAGCAGTGCTAATATTATTTGAGTATGCTATCTAGAAGAAACTTGTATAGAACATTTCTAAATATTATTCTTAGATTTTCATGAGAAAGATGTCATCTTATAAATATTTCTTATTACTCTCAAACAAACATCTTTTCTAAGAAAATATTTCTCTTCTTTGTCAAAGAAATATGCTGTTGTATGCTTTGAATCAGTTTTGAATCTGTGGAAGGTGTAAATTCTCATACCTATAGAGAAAATATCAATTGACTGGATGTGTTTATCAATATGTTGTAAATAAAATCATTGTCCTGAAGAATTTATTATCCAATCTTACACTCTTTGCTAAACAAATATTTAGATGTATAGTTCACTACAGCTGGCTTGTAAAAGAAGTAATACATTAACCTAGTGTTGGGATGGAGTGCTCCAATGAGCTATGGATATAATTCCCATTGAAGTATAAGTTACTAAATACACATCTACAAAGAGAACAGGACTCTTTAATCACTATCTTAAAAGAAAGGAAGAGCTATCAATAGTTACTTGAATGAAAATAGACAGACAAAATCTACACACAGGGCCAAGAGGAATGAAAAATATCTGAATTTTTTTTTATTATATCTCATGTATTTTGAGGTCCTTATACAGAAAAATGAAAAATGGCAATTGCTAATAGTTATAAAAAGACTCGAAAATGGACATAATAGAAACTGGTTGACATGGGGACAGAATTTTCAAAAGATTTTTTAATTTTTTAGGAGGAGGGTAAAATTTGGTAGCTAGGAAAAAATATCAAAGTAAACGTATGTGTGATGAAATACGTTATAAAATTAAAGACTATAGGCTTAGGCCTCTCTGTCATTAATGAGAACAGATTTCTTCTAATTTCTTCATTACCTCTATGCTTACTATTCCCTTCACCTGCTGCCTCATTTTTACCTAAGGGCTAACTGAAGTTAATGGAATTGGAGGTATGGTTACCACCAGATAAATTTCGGGCTTCTATGGGGCTCTAGTGCATTTTTTCCCCTTAAAACACAAGTGAAAAATTGCTAATGAAATGCCTCAGAAAAGGAATTAGGATTCCTAAAGATTTATGTGTAAGGAGTCAATGAGGTGAAACAGAAATAGGTGCGCTGTCAATGATAAGGTAGTTCAGTTCAAGTAGCACTTTCTGAATTCCTAGACTGGGAATGACATTGTTCTAAGCACTCGTACTCTAAGGATTTCTGTCTTCAAGGAGCTAGCAATCCGTCAGAAAGGAGAGATATATACAAAGAAAATGTTAAATACAAGAAGGTAAGTATCATGAGAGTGGAATGAATAAATAGAGATGACATGCTCAGGATTTCCTATGAGCACACAAAGGTGATTCAGAAAATTTTCCCTGAGAATGACACCTGAGCTGAATCTTAATCGAAGAGTAGTAATCAATGAAAAGAATTGGGAAAGAATCCGTAAAAGGATATTTGAGGCAGAGGTAATAGAATAATCAAAGAATATATTTGAGAGAGGAAATTCTGGAGTTCGGAAGTCCAGTGAGGAGGTTTTGGGGTAATTTGGCAAAATAAGACTGAGGACCAGAACTAAAGTCATTTTACTATGGATAGGGAAGACCTATTAGATTTGAGAAATGTTTCAGTAGTAAAATTACAAGGCCTTGATTGAAGGGATTGGTTGATCTAAATGAAAAATAGGTATCCAGGATGACTTGTCTCTTGTGCACAACATTGTGAATGATGGTGCCAGTATGTGAAATGAGATTCAAGATGTATAATCCTGATGGTTAAGAGGAGGTGAACTTATTGATCAGGAAACATCTGGAAAAAATACAGAGCTCTATGTCTATCAGGTACTTTTATAGGGAAATACGAAATCCAGATGCCAAAATAGAGTTACATATCATATATAGATATAGTCATTACTAGCATATAGTCTTGGTTAAAAATATGACAGATCAACCTGAAGATAAAGGTAGATTAAAAAACAAACTCAATGAATGGAAATTAGAGTTATAGAAATCACTAATGTCTAATAGGAGGGTAAAGAAAGAATTTCACAAAGGAAACCAAGAAGAAAAAGACCTGAGGGATTAGGAGAAGAAACAGGAAAAGGTGTAGCACAGAAGAAAAGGGAATAGTTTTCCAGAAGTAGGAAAAGACCAATACTGTGAAATGCATTAATGAGATCATTGTAGGATGGGAGGACTGCAAAGTGCCCAGTTGATATGAAAATATGAAAGTTAATGGTGACAGTTGCCAGAGAATTTTCACTGAAATGATTGGAGAGTGTAGGGAGTGAATTAGAAGGAAAGAGAGTGAACATTGGCTAACGTTCATAGGCTAAGACAGAGAACATAAGGACAGGGTGTCCTGTTACATAGTGTAGGTTCAGGTAGGAGACTTGACTAGAGCCCCTGAATTCAAGTTTGTAATAGTCACTCCCATGTTCATTTTATGAAAT
Organism: Potos flavus; assembly: GCA_028534135.1. NCBI lineage: Eukaryota > Metazoa > Chordata > Mammalia > Carnivora > Procyonidae > Potos > Potos flavus. The sequence continues at coordinate 157,572,564 of CM052898.1, forward strand.
CGATATCTTCATAAAATATATTCATTATCTTGAGAAAACTACATACATTTGTTAAGTTTTTTGATGAATTTTAAGAAATAATTTAAGCAATCTTCCAAAAACATTAATACACTATTTTTGTCATATTTATATTGGAATCTGCTCATTTGTAATAATTTAAGTGATAAAATGCTTAACTTTGAAATAGTCACTTAAATTTCTGGCTGTCTACTTTTATTTTAGCACATTAACTGTCCAAGAATACAGTTATTTCAATAAAGATGTTTATTATACTGTATATGCACAAAGTGTAAGGATTAAGAATGTACTGATTAACTCATGGTTTGTATTTTTTGACTTGCCCTTATAAGAAATATGCAAATCATATTGTAAAAGTATATTTTATAAAGGGAAGTAAAAACACCATTGCTTACATAAATTCCAAAATGAACAAAAAATAATTTTATTCATAATATTACCTCATTAATTTTGGAATGCAAGTAAACAAAAGATAAACTGTATGGATGCTATTTTAGAAATGATATAGAATGCCTGCCTTTGCCCAGGTAACATTTATAAAAGTGGCTAGAAAATTTAGAAAAGGAGAGCAGAGATTGTTCTTAGGGATTTGGTAAGTAAGGTTTAAAGAAATAAACATTTTTTGAGCTGATTTTCTATGTTTTTGTCATTACACAGCATTTATTACATGTAGAAAGCACCTTTCCAGGCTGTATTTTCTGCCATCATTTGTCAGTTTAACCACATTGCCCTTCAAATAAATCTATAGTTTTCCCTGGGTCCCTTAAGTTATAGAAAAACAGCAAAGTTCTTCCGTTTTACTTTGTCTTTGTTCAGTTCTTCTTTACAGTTGCTTTTTTTTTTTTTAATAAACCACCTCACTGTCTTAAAAAGGCAGCTATGATGTCATAACCATTTTGAAGCTTCTCCAATATCTGGTTTTCCTCCCTTTCTATGCATAGAGAGAGAGCACTTCTCAGCTCCCCCAGCAGATGGACAAGGCCTTATGACTAACTCAGAGCTATCAACTGTGTGGAGATCTAATGTTTGTCACTTCTTGGCTGAGGTGGTGAAGAACTCATGAGCAGTTTTCCTGTCTCTTCCTCTGCAGTGGCAGTTGTTGAGGTGACAAATTATTAAGATAGTGGGTCAGAAAAGTGGAAGCAGCCTGAATCACATAATTGCTGCATGAGGAGGGCTGTCATGAGATTGTCCAGAACTGTAGCCAACTTTGTGTAAATAAGAAATAAACATTACAGGTGTGGAGTCACCAAGTTTTAGAGATTATTTGTCATTGCAGCGTGGCTATGTCTTTACCCAGAATGTCCTTATCATATCTGAAACAAAACCTGTCAATTACCTTTTTCCTTAGGTGAGTATCTGTAAACTTGGGGGGAAAAAATGAGGTGGAGTCAAATGAGATGTTAATAAAATCTCTAAGACCATTTAATGGACTACAGATATCCATCATGTGTTTTTTTATAGTTAGCGTAACTTAAATATATATCTTCTCCTTGCTCTCTCCAAGTCAGTGAAGAAATGACTTGACATAGTTGTTAGAGTAAATTTCTTGCTCAGTCTAATGAGGTAGCCGTATGACATTTCAGCTCCCTCATAGTTTGTATTCTTTTGTTCACTTGTGCGTGTTCCAAAAAAAAAAAAAAAAAAAGTCAATCACTGCATTCCTTTTTACTCGCAAATTTTGCTATGTGATTTTTGCTGTACGTGAAGATATTTCTCATTACTACATTCTTCCTCTTCCTATATCTTGCCCTGACTGCTTCATCTACTGGATATCCCACCAAGTATTCCAATTCTCGTTATATCTCTTCGGTTGCTTATAATTACAGAATGGATCAAGAGTACTGTCTTTGGACATCAAATGCTTCTACCACCTTTGAGTTGAAAACTAGCCACCTTTCCCTGAAGGTTCACAATAATCTTAGACCATAAGACTTTTTTTTCTAGACTGTCTGAGATCTCCAGTACATGTGTGTGCCTGCGTCCATGTGCTTCTACATATGGGTAACCCTGCGTATGTCAGTGAGTGGAAATACAGAAGATATTCTGTTACGATTTAGGGAATCCAATGATCCATATTTCTAGTCATCAAAAAGTGAAGTGAACTTCATTTTATAAAGGTACTGACAAGAAGTAACAAAATGAGAAGAACAACGTATATACAAAGAAAAAAAGCAGTCTGACGATTCTGTCATAACATGATCTTTGTCCACTTGGAGGGTTTTGAGTTGTGAGACATATACCAAAACTGGTTAGATAGGTAATACATTCTCTAGGAGAACATATCTCCTTAAAGACAGGATTGAGCTAACATGATTCCTTAGGATAACTAATTATACCTGGTGGTTTTATTATTACGAACGGAAATGTCATTCCAGTTTTAAAAAGCATACTTGGGCATGTTGGCATCATCTCTGTGTTAACTCAGGTGCACAACATTTCTGACTGTTCCAAGAATTTTTGGCATTATGCTTTTGGCTTTCCCTTTCCGTGGTTCAGCCCAGCAATCTGTTCACTCTTCCAGTACTGCTGCTTTTCTTTGAGTCTATTATATTAGACCTCACCAGTGAGTCCTTGGAATGTTGTCTGCATACTGATTATCATAAGCATGCTTAGTCTTTGATTGCTAGTTATATTTAGGTGGTCTTGCCTAATGGATGGGGTCCCACTTGCCGTTCATTGTTTTGTGCTTTGCTGTTCATCCATTAGTGGGTATTATGGCAAACATTCCTTCACTCAGAAAGAGAGTTGTAGATGTGCCAAGCCCTATCATACTCTCCTTGTTTTATGAAGCATGCTGGGACCAGATGGTATTCTAAATAGAGCTTTTAAAGAGGGCTTTCCAGCACGTTGTGTTTTAGGAGGTATTTTCCCTTCTTCTGGCGAATAGGTGATTTCTTATGGGTGGTGTGAGCCCTTTGATCTTTATTTTTCTTCTTTTTCTAGACTCCTGAGACATCTTTATGAAGGAAAGAAAATGAAAAGTATATCTACTGCAAACCTCAGAGCATAATGAGTAAAAATATACGTCCAAAAGACTTTTACGTAACATTATCTCTTCTTAGTTTTATGATAACCCTGAAAGATACTTTAAAAAAAAATACTCCATTTTAAGATGGTAAAACCTGAGATTTAGAAAGATTAAATTCCTTGACTGCTTTCAGAAAGGAAGTCCATCACAGAACTAATGTGATAATCTTAATATTCATTATCTTATTACATATTCTTTCCGAAGTACTTAAATGGCTTCTATGTCAAGATCCAAACCATCACTACTTGCCAGAAATGATAGAGCTACGAGGGAGTATATGTAAACTCAGTTTTTCTTTTTTTAACTTCAATTTTATTTTTCCAAACCAAGAACATGCATGTAAAAGTTCATAATTTATTGATGAGGAAATAATGATATGGACATCAGTTCCCAATACTTGATGAAGATAAGGAAATAAAAAGAATACATGGAAAAGTACTTGCACCATAACTGTGTATAGCTTGCACTGTATATCTAACTGAAAATACTTTTACTCAACCATCTCGTTGATTTGATGGGTTCATTTTTCAAAACAAGTATAAAATTATTTAACCATTAAATCACTTGATCAGAATTCAATTGATGTATTTGGTAGAGACTGATTTTTTTATTTGGTAGATTTTGTTATTTCCCTCTCCTAGACTACTTCATGCTACCATTTTTATTTTTGATCTCTATATAAGAAATCTTTTGCTCCTTATGGCCACAGATAATAAAAAGTCTTACACCTATGCCTGTAAAAACCACAAATTCTCTTCCTGTTTTCACCAGATTGATTTAACTAAAATGATTAAAATGGCTTCTTTGCTGGGGCGCCTGGGTGGCTCAGTTGGTTAAGTGTCTGCCTTCAGCTCAGGTCATGATTTTGGGATCTTGAGATCCAGCCCCATGTTGAACTCCAGCCCTGTGTTGGGCTCCCTACTCAGCGGGGAGCCTGCTTTTCCTCTGCCCCTCTCTCTGCGCCTGTGCGTGCGCGCTTTCTCTCTCATGTGCGTGCACATGCTCTCTCTCAAATAAATAAATGAAATCTTTAAAAATAAAATGGTTCCTTTTCCAATTTACCCACAGAAATAATAAAAAAATCTGTAATTAAAACCCTAAATGCAAGGGCGCCTGGGTGGCTCAGTGGGTTAAGCCTCTGCCTTCGGCTCAGGTCATGATCTCAGGGTCCTGGGATCGAGCCCTGCATCGGGCTCTCTGCTCAGCAGGAGCCTGCTTCCCCCTCTCTCTCTGCCTGCCTCTCTGCCTACTTGTGATCTCTCTCTCTCTGTCAAATAAATAAAATCTTTAAAAAAAAAATAAATAAATAAAAAATAAAACCCTAAATGCAATACAAAAATGTGATGATGTATTTTTAAAATTTTAACCTCAGTTAACTGAAATGTCACAAAATATCATAAAGGATAATTGTTTTACAATAGAAACTTAAAATTGCATTGAAATAGTCTTAAAATTAACTATGGAGATTGTCTTAAGAGTAAATGAAAATTCCTAGTCAGGTTTTAGGAATATCTTGCATTTTTTTCAGTGAGTTTATATTGTCATCATATACCATTTAACCTAAAAGGCTGCTTTCCAAATGTATATCTGAGCATATCTTGAAATGTTCCAGTTTGAAGGAATATGTAAAAGATTCCTTTAAGTTAAAGGGTAGAAATGCATCTGGAGAGAGCATGGTATTTTACAAATTTATGAGACTTTTTATTTTGAAGGCTCTAAATTAGGCCATATTGAGAAATCATTACCGGGAATGCAAGTTTGCCTTCATCATTCTCCCACCTTCGAAGCTTACCTTTTTTCTCCCTCATTTAAGAAGCTATCCCAATGATAAATACCAGAACTGTCAAACCCTCAAATCCCCTTTAGATGGCATACTCCCATGGATACAACAGACCATCCAGGCAGCGACTCTATTCTTTAGACATAGATTTCCTTTACACCAAAAATTAATATCAATTTTTGTTGTCATTTTTTGGTTAAAGCAGAAGCTATGGCTAAAAGTAAAAAAAAAAATCTATGGCTAAAAGACACAGCCAGGTGTTAAAACCTAGGTACTTTTATGGGGGAAAATCTTAACTAAAACTCAATTTCTAAAACACAGTTGCAGGAAAGTTGTGACATGGGCACTTCTCTTTCCCCTCAAATAATATTTTTCTAGAGTTGCTTTATCACCACATATCTCCCAGGAACAATCTTAAATAAGGGTCATTCTATAATGACTCGGGGGTAGAGACCAATGTAATTCCTTCTGTTATGGATTGATGTATATTTACTTCTCTAAGACAACTACATAGATATTTGTCTTTAGTTCAGTGGATTTGTACACTTAATCAACAAAAGTTTATTGTGGGCTGGCAGCATTCTAGTCTCTGTGGGGCCTACAAATTCATTCCCATATTTCATTTATATTTCATATGGTAGAAGTATACTTCTCAGGTATTGGCCAAATGCACGTATTCCTGGTCTAGTAGGCAGTCTTCCATGTGGCATGTATAATTTGTGGTTCTGCCTGCCTCTACTTCCGGGGAGTTCTCTGCATATAGGAAGCAGATAGGAAAAATGCAACAGAGAAAATCCCTACTAGTTGCATATAGGTCCTAACCTGGAAGTGATGCTCTGTATTTTGTTCATATTTATTTACTGAAAACAGCTGCATGCCAGATATTCTGGGAAATGAGAAATCAACTCTTAATGACAACCACAGAAAAATGGAAAGTTACCAACAGAGATCAATAAAGTGGTCAGTATTAGTAGATGATCTGAGAATGGAAACAGTGATGGCACATATTGGAAATTATGGTGTGTATTAATGAGATAATCTTGAGACATGTGAAATTTATGTATCTTACAAAATTGTCAATGTCTTCTTCATCTTTAATTCCTGATTATGGTATGTGTCTGATCTAAAACTTGCTTCAGAACAAAAGAGATTTTTTTTTTTTTTTTTAGAACTTAGGAATGTGTGTTAAAACCCAACAGCAGAAATATAGTGGTATGGAGAACACCTTGGAACCAGGGACAGATAAACTCTGGGGGCTTTAATGGTCTCTAGTCTCTAATGCTTTTGGTACATTTCTATCATCTCATCTCTCCAAAGACCAACTTTCAACTTCTCAGTCCACAGGCAATTGCAGGTTACTTATTCTGTAGTTCTCAGATTTGTACCTCCTATATCCCGGAGTACTGACTGAGTTAGGCTCTCTTAATTTCAATTCAAAATTCTAGAAGAAAGCATCTGATTGATCCCATTTGGATCAGTTTTCTACTCCCAGACTAATCCACTGTAGGAAGACACATAGTATAAAATCTAAGCTCAGTTATTTATATCTGAAATGTACCTTATGGGATACAGCTCAAGTAAGCAACTAAAAAGCTTGCTGCTATTAGATATAAGAACCACATCAATGTGTCTGAATTAGAGAATGCATAGATGATAGTGAGAATAGATGGAAATGACACAGGTGGGTTTGAGGGATTGTAAAGAGACTTGGATGGCACACTAAGTAAAGGCGCAACAGTATGATCAGTATGATGATTTGCAAAGATCACTTTGAAGGCACTGCAGAAGCTGAATTAGAACAAAAAAGCATTCTCAAATTCCTGTCAGCGATTGGCCTGGTTGGAACTGTGTAGGGAGAAGTATGACTATTTCAAATGCAGTAATCCTCATATGACAACTCAGTGCAATTTTTACTTTTATTTACACTTTGTAGTCATAAGCTAAAGAGCAGGATTTAGTCATTTGGGGGTGGGGTACTTAGCACATTACGTTAATTACAATATTTAAAAAATACACCCACAGTCATTAGTATTTGCAACATATTGGCTAGTTATTTTAGTGGATAAGATATTTTCCATAGCACATTTTCACAAGAGGTTACCTTGTTAAGTGGCTACTTCTTTACCTAAACCTTCATTATTTTACTTTTTGATATTTCTAGGACATTTAGGACTCATCTCATACTTTTATATTTAAACAGGAGCCATAGGAATATGTAAATAAGTGATATGTTCTTAAAAAGTCAAACTGTATAAAATTCATATACATTTCTGCTATTTTCTTGAGGTAGAGTGCTTTTTTTTCTTTTTTCTCAATAAGAATACTGAAACTACAACAGAAATAACATTTTAAAAATATTTAACCTATATGCTTTTAATTTTTCTATAAACTATGTTTCTCTTCAGCTCTTCCACCATTAAGGCTAAATCACAAAATTTCTCACTTCAGGGAAGGAGAGGGCAGATGTCGTTTAGGAAAAAGGAGTCATAGATCAGCTCTCAGTCTCAAAGCTCACTCCTTTGAATCTAGGACATGCATTTTTTTTTCCAAATTTAAAAACACTCCCTGTATATGTTAAGATTAAAATTTGTTGACCCTTCATTTTAGGATCATACATACATTGAATGGGAGAGACAAAGAAAGTCAAGACATGATTTAGAGTAACCCAAATCAGAGGAAGTTGAAGGCTGCCATGGCCTCTGCCCTGGAAGGGAGAGTGTAGAGAAGTTAAATATAGAGAAAACGAAAGGACACATGAGGGATATTAATATTACTCTGCCATCACCTGAATTAAATGCAGTATTGAAAAGCAGAAAGTAGAAACTGTAAAAAATACAGGTAAAAGCAAGAGTTCTTTTGTTTTCTGTTTGGAAATCTGCGGTGGACAGACTCATGACAGTGGTGAGAGATATGCCATTTTGGGAGAACTTGAGCTAAATAAGAATGGGTATGGGGTGTGTTCAGGTAGAAAGTGGGTAAGGGACAGTATCACTCAGTTCCCCTTAGGCGTGTGTGTAAGTCAGAAGTTCTGTTGTGCTCTCTATAGGAGATATGAAAGGAAACAGGGAGACAAATGCCAGTGGGCTTGCCTTGGGGTAACCATGGTGAATACAGCAAAGGCATGAGGGTAGTTAGCATAAACCTGGGGACAGATGAAGAGCATAGCTGAGACTTAGAAGTCTGAGGTAGTGATGTGCTTGAAAATGGTTACCCAAACTGGCTGTCCAGAAAAGACAAAATAAAAACAAACAAACAAAAAACCCACCTTGATTTGCAATATCTGTTGATAATCTGTGGTATAATACTCCCACCATGAATGATTTCAAGCCATAGGAGGTCCACCATGGAGAATGAAGAAGATAGACACGATGCGCTCTCACCAGCTGATAAAAGCCTACTGTAGCACAACACTTCTGAAACATTTTAGAGCACCTCCCATGCTGTGCCCCTCCCTATGCACTTGTAAGGTAGACCAAACACAAATCAAGGAGGGGCACTGAGAGCTGCAAGTTTTCTATGAGTTTTGTGGGTGGGATGAGGCTGCAGGTCACAGAAATCAAAGTTTATTCAAGAGAATAGGAAATATTCATCAGAGTTGGGGCCTGCAATTCTTTAGTTATGGAGCTTCCTAACTAATGACTCCTAAATTGGTGACAAGTACAGCAAGACCTTGATCACCTGAATTTTGGGAGCAACAAGCAGGGCTGGAGTAGCCAGAAGCCCAGTCTATTATCTCTACTTCTGAGTGCCTAGAGCCATGAGATATTACCTTTATTTGTCACCTTGTGAGGAAGATTTTCTACTGTAATTGTCTTCTTCACACCCCCAACTCCATGGAGTTCTTCCCTGATTTCCAGGTACTGGTGTGGTTCAGGGAGGAATGGCTACAGGGTTCTCTGAAGGCTATAGCAGCAGGGGTCCTGGCAACCTGGTGGAACTCAGCTGAGTCTTCTGGGGCCATGAAGGACTTGTGGGTGGCTGCAGTGTTCTGGGTCACTTTGATCTTGAAGACAATGAGTCAGAGAGTGGCAGAGCTGACCGTGGATCTTACACCAGGCCTAGATCCCCATGTATTGTTGCAGGAGATAATGATGTTTTTAGTTCTGGCAAAGTGTAAAAATTTGAATCATTAGAATTTTACTTGATACAGTTAAAGACAACTGGCTACTAGAGTTTCTGCCCTTTTGATAGAAAACCACCATTAAATTCAAGATGCTTAGACTCCTATAAAATTATTTTGAGCCCTAGAATCAATGTGAATGGAAGCTAAATTTGAGAAGATAGTATCAGAAATACAAAAACCAGAAGCAATAAAGACCTGGAAAGCTCTTTACCTGGACTTGAAATAGAGTTTTGGAAAAAGGACTCAAAGAAGAGAAATCTAAATTATTACAAGTTTTGCTGGTGGTAAATCCAACAAGAAATACTCATTCTTTATAAGCTGTATCAAAACACTTCCACTTTCAAGCAGCTGTAATAAAAACAGTCCTCAAAACACATCAGAATAATGAACAGCTTAGACTTCATTCAAGAAAGACTTCATGAAAATACTGATCTTCAGGGAAGGTTAAGACTGCTTTCACAAGAAGAAGGTAGAAAGTAAGAGTGAGTGAACTTAAAACGGTATGGATCAAGTTCTAAAAGAGCCAGATCAAGTCTCCAAGTGAACACTTGCTGTTCTTGCAGAAGACATCCTGGATGGTGGTAACATGGAATCCAAAGTAACAAATACATCAAAACATAGACACTTCTTAGAAGATATTTTGAAGTAACCAATGGACAAGGCTAAGTAAAATACTGTGGTAGGTTGAATTATGGCCTCTCAAAGAGGTCTGTATCTTTGTCCTTGGAACTTATGAATATGTTATCTTATATGACAAAAGGAACTTGAAGATGTGATTAAATTAAGGAATTTAAGACAAAGAGATTATTTTGGATTATCCAGATGGGACCAATGTAATCACAAGAGAGGAGGCAAGAGGCTCAGAATTAGAGAAGAAAAGGTGACAACAGAAGTTAGTGATGTGGCCACAAGTCAAGGAATGTGGGCAAACTCTAAAAGTTGGAAAAAGTAAGTGAATTCTCTTAGGGCCTCCAGAAAGCACACAACCCTGCTGATAGATAGTAGATAGATATTACCTCAACCGATTTGGGATTTCTGATGTCCAGAACCACAAGATAAGAAGAAATTTGTGTTGTTTGTGCCTTGAAATCTGTGGTCATTTGTTATAGCACCAATAGGAAACTCTTAAAAATTCTTAAAGAAAAATGAGACCAAATGTACACTAAATTAGCTGAAAGGTAGTGTAATCAACACAATCTGAGATATTAAAAGTCTACAAAATGAGAAAACTCCACTGCAATCAGAAGAAAAATAGAAAGTGAGAGGCAAAATTTCTAAGGAATACCCTCAGTTCTTTCTGAAGTGCATTGAAAGAAATAAATTTTCACCAAAGCTTAAAGGAAATTTACCACAAAAAGAAGAGAAAATTTCCAAAGCAATTGAATGGATCAGCCAAACATATAAAAAGTTGGGCACCTATAAAATATAAGTCTATGATTTCCTAGAAAAGTTAAAAATAATCACTGGTAATTATTAATGCTAGCTTGTTTTCTGTGAGAAATAAGGTCACAGTATCAGGTTGATAGTGTTCATGGTTAAGAGAAAACTTAATAATTTAAGGGAAAAAAGCAAACTTAAGATAAATCTTAATTGAGGAAAAATTTAAATGAAAACAGTTCAAAGTATATGTCCCAGTTATGTCCCAGATGTTCCCAGTGTGCCTCTTGGCCAAGAGGTCTTGGGAGGATCACCAGGAACCAACCCTCTGATGAACAGTTCCCCCAAGAAGGAGGGACGTCAGGCTGTGATGGCATAGGCATCCAGGGTTTATAGATATAGATATATCTAGAACAAGTGACCCAATGAGTCATGACCCCAGAAGAAGGAACCCATCATCAGGCCAATTCCATTCTGATGCATCAGATCCTCCACAAGACAGCTTGTCCTGCTGCTTCTTGTGCTGAGAGATCCTTTGGACATCCTTTTAGTTCACTTATCTTGCCAGAATGGCCTAGATGCTGGTACTTCCTGCAATCCTCTAGTCAAAGGGCACATGTTACAGAGACCCCTCTGTATACCTGTCCTTGCTCCTCTTACAGGAAACAAGGGAAAACCGTCCCCATAATCATCTCTTCCAAGGGATTTCTCTAGCTTATTACATTCTCACTGGCAATAAGAAATATCACTGCACCAACCACTGGATCGGGTCTGGCGTCCACATAATTTGCAAACAGACATGAGCCACTCTACGTGTTTACCTTTCCTTCTAATGACTCTACTTCCAGAACCATAGCAAGATGCTTTTTTTATTCTTCATATTTTGATTTTTTTCCCTTTGCACTTAATGCTATCTGTAAAGTGCCATTTGCTCAAACAGAATATTTATAGAATTATAATCTGTAAGATAATTTTTATAACTGTAGATAATTTCATTAGAAAGCATATGATTCAATTACTTCCATTTAATTCTATTTGCATTTTCTGTATTTACAGCAATTTTGTTAACATACGTTAAGATAATCCAAATACATTAAAATAATCCAGATACACAGAAAAATTTGTCTTCTAAAATAATGTAGGGGGGTGCCTGGGTGGCTCAGATGGTTAATCGTGTGCCTATGGCTCAGGTTCTGATCTCAGGTTCTGGGATCGAGCCCCACATTGGGCTCCCAGCTCAGCGGGCGTCTGCTTCTCCCTCTTCCTCTGCCTCTCCCCCTGCTTGTTTTCTGTCTCTCTCAAAAGAATAAATAAAATCTTAAATAAAATAAAATAAAATAATGTAGAACCTTTTCTGTTTTAGTTTTATTGCTATTATTTAAGTGATTATACTGTAAATGAAATGGAAATGTAATAAGATTATACTTCTTAAATAGTTTTTTAATAAATACACATTATATAAATATAAATCTTGTTAGTGGGTTGTTTCTATTTAATTTGATTTCTAGATGGTTTAAGCAAAGTATTGTTACTGCTATTTAATAAGCCCCTTTTGATCCACAATCAGATGAATTTTTGTTTTATTCTAAAGTATGAATTTTGTCATTTATGTTTTGCTGCTATTGTTAAGTAATTGTACAATTGCTCAAATGGAAGCATAGTCTGAATTATAATCCACAAAAGTGTTTTATGAATGCATTTTTATTTAAAAGTTAATTTCATGAGGAAATTGTTTGCTTTTATTCTGTTTCTAGAAAATGTTAGGATAGTATTTCATTGAGATTTAACGAGTTACTGATAATTTGAATTGTGGGAAGAGTTTTACATGATCAGCTTCATATTTGTAGACATTTGAAACTTAAAATCCATATCTGTGTCCTTAGTACTGCATTGACTCTAGTTATAGGGCTAATAAATTTACTTAAATATATTTTAGTTTAGAGGAAAAAATCTGACCGCTTTCAGTGTGCTTCCCATAAAATCCAAATCCAAACCCTTTACTATGAACCATAAACTTCAGTAAGAGGCAGTCTCCCTTGGGATGATTTTATGAATAAATGCGAAGCCAAGACTGTTACAGAGATTTAAAACAACAACAACAACAACTGCCCCACCATGAAGAATAGTCAAGGGAAGCACAGGGAAATGGAGTTGAGCTCTTAGGTTAAGTTAGTCCTAACGCCTACTCTTTATAGACTGAGTGATGCAAGCCAAAACATTTCCTTAATTTTTGAGCCCATTCGAGTTGGGTATTTTGTTGCTTGCAATTTCATACTAACTGCTGTTCTCTTCCAATAGCATTTCAAGCTAAAGCAACATTAACTATGTTACTTTAGATAACTCCATGAGATTGAAATTCCCATAGAGAACATGTATAATAAATTCACTCTCAAGTGAAATTATTTCTTAATAACATTTCGTATTCTGGATCTGATAGATGTTTTGATGTGTCACCCAGAATGCCTTTCTGGAAGAAAGGCTGTATCTGCCTACCCTACCCTATCTGCCAAGAGTGCTGCCAGCAGCAGAGAAGATCCACTTCATTCAAGTTATGCCCTCCTTCCCAGGACAGCCTATATCCCATAAATGATTGGGGTGACAATGTAAATCCTGCTCACCCACCCCCGCTCCAATCTTGTCTACTCCAAAGGATCGTTTTAGCTTCAAAGCTCCTATTGGTTTGGCTGAGGCTTCTGTTAAGATTGCATCAGAGTTCAGCTTTCCCCTATATCCTTTCAGGCTGCACTCCCTTTCCTTTCTGTCCCTTCTCTTCCATAGGTGTTAATCCCAAGATTACTCCCCAGTAAACTTTTTCCAGCTCAGTATAAGAGTGCTTCCTAGGGAACTTGACCTGAAGTACAGGAGAACACTTTGTTTCGCATAATCAAAAATGGTTATATGGAGAATTAACTCCCCCCCCCAAATACTGACAAAGTGAAATACTATTTGAAAAATCTGAATTCTTGCACTGTTGATTAACTTGGAATTCAGCTGGGATGAATGCTTACTTGTCCTGCCCTGAAGCTTCCTTACTGAATTTTTTTTTTAAAGATTTTATTTATTTATTTATTTATTTATATGACAGAAAAAGAGAGGGATCACAAGTAGACAGAGAGGCAGGCAGAGAGAGGAGAAAGCAGGCTCCCTGCTGAGCAGAGAGCCCGATGCGATGCGGGGCTCAATTCCAGGACCGGTCATCATCACAGAGAAGTGTTAAAAGGGTCAGACATCTTCACTTACAGATATTGAAATTAGGAAAAAAACAATGCAGTAGGGTTTTGATCTTTTTTCTTTTAATGCCCTCAATTTTAAACTGCCCAAATGCCCTAAGTTGATATTATTTTTTATTGGTAAGGTTGGAGTTTCCCATGGTAAAATGTTTTTTCCCTTCCAGATTATCTCTCTACATTGTTGTTACAAAGTCACTTCTTCCCAAAGCCCATCACTACTTTATGCTTAATCATAATCTCTACGGTCAGTCTGTCTATACATCTGTTATTTATTGTTCTTTTACTTTTTTTCCTTCAATTTCCATTTTTCTTCTCTGTTTACTCTCCGAGGGCAATAATTTATGAGAATGAATCGGAAGTACCATAGTAATATCTCAGACATGCACTACTACATGGAACACAGATCAATATCTTTGAAAATGGCTAATAATAGAATTTCTTTTCAAACCTACACAAACCTGCCAGTTCTTAGATCACATCATGATGAATTTGAGCTTGTCAAGTTTGTGTGTGCTGTCTTCTGTAATTAATACTGTATTTTACAGATGCAACATGCCACATAATGTGCCTCATGAAGGCTAATGTCAATGCGTTGTACCAGCTCACACAAGGTAGGGGTAAGCCTAATGTGCCTGCCTTAAATCTCACCTTTAATGAGAGAATGGCCTCATATTTGATTCTCCTTTGGCCAGGAAATTGGTAACTTGTTCTATCTGTCAACATTTGCATTTCCCAGACTTCTAGGCCATTTTTATCCAACAGACTATTTGCACAGAACTTGAAAAACTATAAAGACAGCTACTTTGTTTACTGCAAGGTATTTTATGACCAATGAGGAAGAAAGTATGACCAAGAACAAAGTTAATTTTTGGCAATATTTACATGTAGGAGAATTATAAATGCAAAATTCTCAGTCTTTATAACCTCACTTTTCTTTTTTCCAGAGTATGATTAGTCTAGGTCCTAAATTATCAAGATATAATACCTAATCAAACACATGTTCACTAAGAAGATTCTTGATTTACTCTCTACCCATCATTAATCCAATCTTTGAAGATGCACACCTTCGAAAAGAAATTACCTAAGGACTTAATCACTAGTCATAAAATCACCAGCATCAGTAGAGGATTTATATTTGTCTGGAGAGGTGTTAAAATGTCCATCGACTCTAAATTGGTACTATTTTGCTTGGTAATGTAATGCTCTTAGAGATTCCCAGAGTAAAGATGGTCTTGTGCCTTCCAGATTTGCCTATGATTCACAGATTAATTCAGAAACTTTGGCAAATACTGAACTATAAACAAGAGATGAATCAGTTAACCTTAACTTCACTGAGATGGAGTGTGGAAAGTGTTAATCTATACAAGCTAATGCTGGCTTTGAGTTCATATAAGTTTCAGTGAAATATGCTTAAAACTAATTTCTTTAGATGAAACTCCTATCTTCAGCTCTCAGAGCATATGTAATAACATTGGAAATGAAAGCTCATGAAAAGTTAATAAAACACACATTAAAATATTAGTGAGAAGAGTGACATATTAGCCTAATGAAAAAATGTGAAGGGTCTTTACCAGAGAATGTGCTGAAGAGATAAAAATTGCCAGAGGCGGGCACCTGGGTGGCTCAGTTGGTTAAGCGACCGCCTTCGGCTCAGGTCATGATCCTGGAGTCCCAGGATCGAGTCCCGCGTTGGGCTCCCAGCTCCACAGGGAGTCTGCTTCTCCCTCCGACATTCTCCCCTCTTGTGCTCTCTCTCACTCTCTCTCAAACAAATAAAATCTTTAAAAAAATGGCCAGAGGATATTTATTTCTATCAGAAACTGAAAGAAGTGAGTACATTGCATAATAGAAAGGTAAGTGATAAACTAATACTTACAGTTAACCCTTCTTATTGCTGCAACTGGGGCTTTATAATCGTGTAATAATTTTCAGAGCCCAAGAGTGGTACCATCAGATGGTTATCATGATTACAGGACTGGTATAAACAAGGCCCTATTAATAACCTCATTGCTGTTGAAGGAACCTTCCCATGAATACTTGACTTGGGAACAATTTGCTATCAAAAACATTATACAGTTTCTTTCAAGACAGGTTAATAAATTTGTCTCTAAATGAATTAAAATAAGCAAGCACAATAGAAGACCATTACAGAGAAAAATAACTTCTTCCAACATTTAATTGGATTCATGGTTTTGAAACTCATCATGAACAATCTTAATAAGTGTTGAGCATTTTCATAGCTCTAGTTAGATTAATGACAAAACAATGGTGAAGAAGTGTTTTGCACTGTTGAAGGAAAAGGGGGACTTCAGGGTGCCTTAGGATATATGTAGACTTAATTTTATAGATGATGAAGATAAGACAGTTACACATACTCACGGAAGGCAGTTCGATATATAAAAAACTAGGTTTAAGTTAAGAGCATTTTAATCATTAGCTTTGTCTAAAGACTTCTCATGGAAATAATGTCAGTTTTGAATTAAATATGGTCCAGATATCCTATAAAAAGAAGGAAAAGAGGGAGAGTAGGCAAAAATATGCTCTTCGTTTATCCATTCTATGGAAAGTACTTTCAGAATTATTAAACCATTGGAAGTAATACATCAGTTTGATTCATTATGATGATAGTGTTAAGTACATCAGGTTAACTTTATTTCTCCAGCTTTGAGATATAATTAGCATATAACATTGTGTAAGTGTAAGGCTTACAACATCTGTCCATTTCCCCCTTCCCTCCAGCCCCTAGTAACCATCATTCTACTCTCTGTGCACTGTTGGTGGGGATGTAAATTAGTATAGCCACTATGGAAAACAATATGGAGGTTCCTAAAAAAACTAAAAATTGAACTACCATATGATCCAGCAATTCCACTTCTGGATAAACACACAAACACACAGGGGAAAAAACAACAACAACAGTATATCAAAGAGATATCTGTACTCTCATGTATATTGAAGCATTATTCATAGTAGTCAAGAAATAGAAACAACCTAACTGTCCATCAATGGACAAATGGATAAAGAAGAAGATGTGGCATATACATACAATGGAATATTATATGGCCAGAGAAAAGGAAATCCTGCCATTTGCAAAACATTGATGGGCTTTGAGGGTGTTATGCTAAGTAAAATAAGTCAGAGAAAGACAAATACTGTATGATCTCACATATATGTGAAAACTAAAAAAGCTGAACTTGCATACTCAGCTTGACTTTACTAAAAATAAATGTATGAACCTAAACCAGTTTAGGAAAGTTGACTTACTGATTTATTAGTATCTTTTGACTTATTAGTATCATTTTTAAATTGACATCTGATTTTTTTGTTTGTTTTATGGACAAAAGCATTTTGAACAAATCTTAAAATGTATATAACTCATATTTGCAGAGTCCTTTCCTTCCCCCTTCCCAGGGATTATAGATTTGTAATCTAGACCAGGGTAATAGGCTTAGTATTATTTCTATTCTCTTTCTTCTTTCTCTCTTAAGAAGGAGGTCTCACTCATAGATTTGTGGGTCTTTCTCAAGGACTTCTGGTTTTCTTGATCATTACAAAGAATTTCAAGACATAGTCTACACAGTAACTGGAACCTCTGGATCCAGACTACCCTTTCCCTTGCCAGAATTAACACTGCCTCTATTAAGACACATACATTTTTTTTTTAAAGATTTAATTAATTTATTTGACAGAGAGAGACACAGTGAGAGAGGGAACACAAGTAGGGGGAGTGGGAGAGGGAGAAGCAGGCTTCCCGCTGAACAGGGAGCCTGATGCAGGGTCATGATCTGAGCCGAAGGCAGACGCTTAACCGACTGAGCCACCCAGGCGCCCCTGCATATATATATATTTTTTGTTTTGTTTTGTTTTGTTTTTGTTGTTGTTGTTTTTTTTTTTTGCATATATATTTTTTTACTGAAGAAAGAGAATGGATTCAGAAGGTAGCTACCTGTAGAAACAATATGTTAAACATTCAGCTACCAGAACTTTCCCTTGGATCTCAGAAAATTATCCCCAGAGGAGACTTTTTTAAAATTCATCTTTTAAATTGAAATTTAGTTGACATACTGTGTTACATTGGTTTTAGATGTACAACATAGCAATTTGACAACTCTATATGTTCTGGTATGCTCATCACAAGTGTAGCTACCCTCTGTCACCATACAACACTATTACAGTACCATTCATTGTATTTCCTATGCTCTACCTTTTATCCCTGTGATTTTTCATTCTGTAACTGGAGGCCTGTACCTCCCATTCCCTTTCACCCATTTTGCCCATCCTCCCACATGTCTCCTTTCTAGCAACCATCAGTTTCTTCTCTGTGCTTATGGGTCTGTTTCTGCTTTTTGTTTGTTGTTCCTTTGTTTTTTAGATTCCACATATAAATGAAATAATATCCTAATTGTCTTTTTCTATATGACCTATTTATCTTAATACCCTCTAGGTCCATCCATATTGTCACAGATGGCAAGATCTCATTCTTTTTTATGGCTGAGTAATATTCCATTACATATATACACCACATCTTTTTTATCTATTCACTTATCAATAGACGCTTGGGTTGCTCCTAAATCTTGGCTATTGTAAATAATGACACAGTAAACAAAGGGGTACATATATCTTTTTGAATTTGTGTTTTGATTTTCTTTGAGTAAATAACCTACCTGTGGAATTAGTAGATCATATGGTATTTCTGTTGGGCTGCCATAACATAATACCACAGGCTGAATGGCTTAAAAAACCTAAATTTTCTCACATTTCTGAAGACTACAAGTCCAATACCAAGTTTCTAGCATCATAAGTTTCTTGTGAAGCCTCTCTTCCTAGCATATAGTAGGCCACCTTCTTACTATGCCCTCCCGTGGTCTTTTTCTCCATGTGTGCAGAGACAATAAAAACTCTTTGGTGCCTCCTACATCTCTTACAAGGACACTAATCTCAACCGATAGGCTCCCATCTTTATGCCCTCATTTAATCCTAATTATCTACTCAAAGGCCCTATCTCCAAATACCATCACATTGGGGACTAGGGCTTCAACATGAATTTTGGAGAGGGATTCAATTCAGATTATAACAACTACTGACCAAGAGGATGAATGTGGAAAGAGTTCCAATACTGAGAATTGAGGTACTTCATATTTAGAAGTTGAGAAAGTAAATAGGAGCTCTAAACAGATGGAGGAGTAGCATGAACACCAAGGGAGTCTGGGTTTTGGACTCTGGGGTTTGGAAGGCCAACTAAAAGTGTAACAAGGAGAGAGTGATCTATTCGAAAAGAAAAAAAAAATGGTACTGACAGGCTGGGTAAGATGGAGAACTGATCATTGAGTTTCATGCAGGTCGTAACTGGTTTTAACAAATGCAGTGTAATTGGATAGTGGAGGCTACATACCTAACTGGAATGGGTTAGAGGGAAATGACAGGGGAGGAATTGCAGATATAAAGTGTAGGCAGTATTTTCAAGACTCCCTTTATAAAGGGGAACAGAGAAATAGGCTGATAGCTGGAGGAAGAGACAATTTTGTTTTTTGGAGAAATTATACCATTTTTATTTTCTAATAGTAATTATGGAAACACAGAAGAAAATTTTCAGGTGAGGAAAGAATTTCTAGAGAGATATCCTTGTACAGATGAAATGGAATGAGGACTCACTGCAGTTATTAATAGAGAAGTTAGACATTCATAAGGTAATCAAAGGTTGACTTTTTCTATTAACATATAATGTATTATTTGCTTCAGGGGTTCAGATCTGTGAGTCATCAGGCTTACACAATTCACAGTACTCACCATAGCACATACCCTCCCCAATGTCCATAACCCATCCACCTTATCCATCCCTCCCCCCAGCAACCCTCAGTTTGTTTCCTGAGATTAAGAGTCTCTTATGGTTTGTCTCACTGCTGATCCCATCTTATTTCATTTTTTACACCTCCCTGCCCCCCACAACCCCCCCACCCTGCCTCTCAAATTCCTCATATCAGAGAGATCATATGATAATTGTTTTTCTCTGATAGACTTATTTCGCTTAGCATAATACCTTCTAGTTCCATCCGCATCATTGCAAATGGCAAGATTTTGTGTTTTTTTGATGGCGGCATAATATTCCATTGTATGTATATATACACATATATATATATATATATACATACCACATCTTCTTTAGCCATTCATTTGTTGATGGACATCTAGGTTCTTTCCATAGTTTGGCTATTGTGGACATTGCTGCTATAAACGTTCGGGTGCATATGTCCCTTCCAATCACTACATTGTATCTTTAGGGTAAATACCCAGTGCGATTGGTCGTAGGGTAGCTCTATTTTCAATTTTTTGAGGAACCTCCATACTGTTTTCCAGAGTGGCTACACCAGCTTGCATTCCCACCAACATTGTAGGAGGGTTCCCCTTTCTCTGCATCCTTGCCAACATCTGTCGTTTCCTGACTTGTTAACTTTAGCCATTCTGACTGGTGTGAGGTGGTATCTGATTGTGGTTTTGATTTGTAGTTTCCTGATGCCAAGTGATATTGAGCACTTTTTCATGTGTCTTTTGGCCATTTGGGTGTCTTCTTTGCAGAAACGTCTGTTCATGTCTTCTGCCCATTTCTTTTTTTTTTTAAGATTTTATTTATTTATTTGACAGAGAGAGATATCACAAGCAGGCAGAGAGACAGGCAGGGAGGGGGGAAGCCGGCTCCCTGCTGAGCAGAGAGCCTGATGTGGGGCTCGATCCCAGGACCCTGAGATCATGACCTGAGCCGAAGGCAGAGGCTTAACCCACTGAGCCACACAGGTGCCTCAACCTGCCCATTTCTTGATTGGATTATTTGTTCTTTGGGTGTTGAGTCTGTTAAGTTCTTTATAGATTTTGGATACTAGCCCTTTATCTGATACGTCATTTGCAAATATCTTCTCCCATTCTGTCAGTTGTCTTTTGATTTTGTTGACTGTTTCCTTTGCTGTGCAAAAGCTTTTTATCTTGATGAAGTCCCAGCAGTTCATTTTTGCCCTTGCTTCCCTTGCAGTGTTCCCTTGCTTCCCTGTGGCGATGTTTCTAGGAAGAAGTTGCTACAGCTGAGGTCGAAGAGGTTGCTGCCTGTGTTCTCCTCAAGGATTTTGATGGATTCCTGTCTCGCATTGAGGTCTTTCATCCATTTTGAGTCTATTTGTGTGTGCGGTGTAAGGAAATGGTCCAGTTTCATTCTTCTGCATGTGGCTGTTCAATTTTCCCAACACCATTTGTTGAAGAGACTGTCTTTTTTCCGTTGAACATTCTTTCCTGCTTTGTTGAAGATTAGTTACCATAGATTTGAGGGTCCATTTCTGGGTTCTCTATTCTGTTCCATTGATCTATGTGTCTGTTTTTGTGCTAGTACCATACTGTCTTGATGATTATAGCCTTGTAATAGAGCTCAAAGTCTGGAATTGTGATGCCACCAACTTTGGTTTTCTTTTTCAACATTCCTCTGGCTATTTAGGGTCTTTTCTGGTTCCATATAAATTTTAGGATTATTTGTTCCATTTCTTTCAAAAAAATTGATGGTATTTTGATACGGATTACATTAAATGTGTAGGTTGCTTTAGGTAGTGTAGACATTTTCACAATATTTGTTCTTCCAATCCATGAGCATGGAACGTTTTCCATTTCTTTGTGTCTTCCTCAATTTCTTTCATGAGTACTTTGTAGTTTTCTGAGTACAGATTCTTTGCATCTTTGGTTAGGTTTATTCCTAGGTATCTTATGGTTTTTGGGTGCAATTGTAAATGGGATTGACTCCTTAATTTCTCTTTCTTCTGTCTTGCTGTTGGTGTATAGAAATGCAGCTGATTTCTGTGCATTGATTTTATATCCTGACACTCTACTGAATTCCTGTACGAGTTCCCGCAGTTTTGGAGTGGAGTCTTTTGGGTTTTCCACATAAAGTATCATATCCTCTGCAAAGAGTGAGAGTTTGACTTCTTTGCCGATTCGGATGCCTTTTATTTCTTTTTGTTGTCTGATTGCTATTGCTAGGACTTCTAGTACTATGTTGAATAGCAGTGGTGATAGTGGACACCTCAAAGGTTGACTTTTTCATGTTCGGACTACCAACTAAATTCATTGGTCCTTAAATATTACAGAAGATTCATTTATCTCTTTAAAAATGTGCAAATGGTTTATGCAGTTCAGTGCCAAATTTCTCTTTGTTCTGAGGTGCATACACATTAGTAACATTCAATTTGAACACAGCAAATGAAGATAACATGTAGAAAGAAAGTCTAATTTACTTAGGGATAATTATGAAGGAGAGGGACAGTCCACTTTAGTGAATCAAAGTGGATTGGCAAATCAGTTAACAGATTTGTAAATTCTATCTGGAGTTTTATTTACTGGGGTTATGTGGATTTATCTATTTAGTTAATTTAGAGTTATAACAGGCAAAATTAAATTTTACTCTTAAGGTTTGTTTGTCTTCAGAGTACTAATAAGGAAAAGAAAAAGGTTCATTCAAGGGAAAAAAGAAATGTAACTCTGAGTCTGCTAATTATAGTAGAACAGTCAATATTTTATTTCAGACCATTTCTTGTATTTTTCATGTGTTTTATAATGATTTGACATGTACCATTTCCCTTTGGTGATATCCCTTTGAATATGTTGCTCAATGGCTATCATTAAGTATTAGCAGGTATAAAATGTGCTCTTTTTTGTCTCTTTCTCATTTTTTCCTTTGTTTAACTCTGCACTCAAATTTAAATTGGTGACTGTGGGGGCTGCTATTGACCCAAGAAGAAGCTGTCACAGAAAGATCCAGTAAACCAGTCAGTGAATTATTTACATTTAATATCAAAATCACAGTCCTCATTTAAGGAAGAAAATTTGGGACAAATGGAGATTTTTCTCAGAAAGAGAGCAAGCAAGAGAGAGAACATGCACCTTCAGGGTAAAATTGAAAAAAGAACTCGGAGTATTAGGTGCTCGTAAATGTTTCTAAGAAAGGACTGGGGAGAGCTATCATCCAATTAACTGTATTTAGCTTCAAGGGAGAAAGATATTAAGTTGGGTGTCTGAGCATAGACCTTTGGAACCTGGGAAATGGTGGCCTTCAGTAACTTCTGTTACCTTCATGAACACAGAAATATCTACATTGTGAGTTTAAGCAGAAAGAACAAAAGGAAATGCCAATTCTCTATGTCGTCAGTGTGTTGAGGAAGAGCATTATATTTTTTTGAGGTAGTGAAGATTCAGTGGACAGTAAAGGGTCTCTTAGTTGTGGTAAGGCAATGTTCTGGCAGAAAGCATCGAACATTCTGTCGGTAGAACAGGTAACATTCAGATGCCTCTGTAGACACCAGTGTGGAGAGGTGATGAGGACCAAGAATCAGTCAGACAACATACATCTCTCAGACACTAGTGAGAAAAGACACTAACCAAAGAACAGACATCTACCCCTAATGCCTTGACTATATGTAAGAAGCCCCACTTCATTTGGAACTTATGATGCCCTTGGGAGAAGGAGGAAGTGGGGAAAACACTAAGAGTTAAGAATTACATTGAAATGACAGTGCTAACTCAGAAATGACAAAAATTGTTTTCTGCCATTAAGTAGGCAGGGACTCAAGATGAAATTTAGTTATTGAAAAATAATGTATATTCTTTGTATATGTAAGCATATGTCTTGTAAATTCATTACCCCATGCATGTAAAGTGCATTCCAAAGTAACTGAGGTATTTTAAATTATTATGGTATGACAATTCTTTAAAAATTATCACAAATCTTTTAGGTTTTAAAATTCTAGGTCTTAGTCATATTTATATTTAACATGATGTTGGATGAAACTTTCCTTTGGCTGTGAATTTTAGTCAAAGTGCTCACATATTTTGAAGGAAAGTGTAGACTTAGCAAAATCATTCCAACAATGACAACCTTGTATATTATATAGGAAAAGATTAGAAATAGAAAAATACTCTTTGAAGAGACTGCTAGAAGTAGAGAGGACATCGTTTATTCTCCTCCTTCCCTGTGAATGTTAGAGACTGGTATTCCTTAGTGCGAGTAAAGTAAATCTGTCGGTTTGAACCCTTTAGAAACCAGCTTCTTCAGTAACAAATAGGTTACATTTACTGATAACGCATTTGTGACCCGCAAGGAAATGTTAGTTTTAAGCCCATGTACTAAAAATATTCACTCTGGAGAAATTAAGAAAATCATAGAGATTTCTTGAACTCACTTATGATCTGAGGAGGACATTTGGAAATTAATTGAAGTTATTGAAAACCCTCAGAGTATATGCAGCCTATTTGCCACATGATTTAAGTAAAAAAGGTGAGTCATTTTTCCAGCTGTTTTATTTGTTTAACAAATTTCTACTTTCTGAAAATTCACAAGTTATCCAGCTTTCAGGGGTAATGCTATTTCTTTGATGCAATTAAATATATATGCCTGAGTGCCTGTACCGAGTACTGCGGGAGACTCACCCTTTTGTAATATTTCCAAGGAGGCTTGGTGGAGGTGGGCTCTGTCTACGTTTTTCCTGGTCCTCTCTTGTTCCAACTTCCTGCCTCATTTGACACCACACTTTTCCTCTGCTCATATGACTTTTTTTAGTATGGCAGATTTTTACTGAAGTCATGGAAATTACTTAAAAGTATACTTAGTAACTTAAAATTGAATATGAGACGTTCCTTAAAGACCAGGATCTATTTATCTCTCATGGTGATCTCATTCCTCAGAGTTTTACTGCTTTCTTGTTGCCTACTCTTACTACCTTTCCCCCCAGTTTCCCATTCTGAACCCTGTCTCTATATGTAACTCACCATTCAGACAATGGGTAAGCCTAATTTAATTTTTAACTTTTCATTTGGTGTTGTGATACCATGTAAACATACCGATAACATTTATTTATCTAAAAGAATTGGAACTCAACTAATATTGCAAACTTAATTTTGTACAATCCATGTATTTTAAATTTAAATAATATAACCTCCTCATTTAAGTAGTTTTACCAAATTTGACATCTAACCAGTCCTGGGAAAACATAATTAGTATTCAATTAATTTTAATTTTTTAATTTTAAATAATTATTTCCTTTTTCCTCATTCGTTTAAATATATACATAATATGGAGAGATTAGTTTATACATCTGCTTTAAAATATTTCTATTCTCATTGTTTTCTAAGGGTTAAATTCTGAAGCATAAAATTCTGATACCATCTTTTGGCATCTGCTTTTATACCGACTTAAAAAGTTCTATAATCTTCTCTCCTTGTCTATCTACAAGAAAGCTCTACTTCAAAGCACATACTTTTTTATAACTGCTTCAATGTAAAACCGAGAATATGATACACAAGAAATTTTTTCTAAGTTTCATTGAATATTACTTATAGTGCTGGCACTTCACCAGTATTTAAAAACTAAAACTCCAACCTATAATAAGATATATAATTTATGTAAAGTGTAAGGACCTTAAGTTTGATGAACTTGATGCATCTCATTTGCTCATTATATGAGCAAAGGCATATGCTCATATAATCCATGCCCCCGTCCCTATAAAGACATATATTTTCACTCCAGTTTGATTCCCTTATGTGCCACCATCCCCTGAGGCAGCTACTATTCTTTTTATCACCACGGATTAGTTTCGACTGTTCTAAAACTTCAAACACACAGAATTATACAGCATGTGCCATTTTGTGTCTGCCTTCTCTCAGCATAATGTGTTTGAGATTCATCCCTGCTGTTGTGTGTAACAGTAATTTGCTTTATTTTATTGATAAGAAATATTTCATCATATAAATGTATACTACAGTTTGCTTATCTGTTTTCTTACTGATGTTCACTTGGGCTTTCCAGTTTGGGGCTATTAAGAATGAAGTTTCTGTGGAGCTTTCTGTACAAGTCATATGGGGACCTATGGTTTTATTTGTCTAAGACACCCTAGATGTCCCTACAGAGGAATTGCACAGTCATAGTATGGGTATAAATACAACTTTATAAGAAGCTGCCAGATGATTTGTAAAATGGTTACCGTGTTGCATTTTTATTTATTTATTTATTTATTTTACTATCCATTGGGGAGTATTTTATTAAAAACCATTAATAATAAAATCAGCGCATCATCAAATTAACAATTTTTATGAGTGCCATTAATTTGGTTAACACTCAAATTGTTCTTTCTATGACCATACGATTATGAGAAATAAAAACATAATAAACGTACTCATGGGAATTAAAAAACTGGCTCAACTTAACCTATTACAGACCGTGTTGCATTTTTAAAGCAGTGTTAGGGGGATCGGAATTGTTTGGCATCCTCGCTAACATTCATTATTGTTAGTCCTAATTTAACCATTCTTGTGAGTGTGTACCTGTGGTCACTGTGGTTTGAATTTACCTTTTCATGATGACTAATGCTAGGTGTTTTCATGTGCTTACTGGCCATTTTCACGTTTTCGTATGTTCATTTCATATGTGTATGACATTATAGATGTCCTCTTTTATAAAATGCATTGCTATTTATCCATTGTTGAGTTTCTTTTGCTTACTGGCTTATATGGATGTTTGTACTTTCTACAGACAAGAGATAGATGTTTTGCGAATGTTCTGTCACACTTTGTGAGTTGCCTTTTCACACCATTACAGTTTTTTGAGCAGAATTTCTTGATTTTAATGTAACTAAATTTATTCTAAATTTATTCTAAATTTATTCTGTTCTTTGATTTTTGCTTTTTGTCTTCTTCTCAAGAAATCTTTTTTTTTTTTTTTCAAGAAAACTTTGTTGATGGTTATGAACTTCTCCTACTGCTTACTCTAAAAGGTTTTTGTTTGGATTTATCCTCTACTTAGATCTGTAATCCATCTGGAATTTATTGATTTTTCTTAAATAAATGGTAATATAGGAGTCAACATTAATTGTTTTCCATATGGATATCTAATTGTCCCAGCACTATTTGTTGAAAGCTTATCATTTCCCCTCTAAACTTCATTGACACCTTGTCATAAATTAGGTGATGGTCCATATGTAGGTCTATTTCTGGGCTTGCCTTTATAGCCTTTTGGTCATTTTGTTTTTTACTGTTTTATTTTCAAGATTTTATTTATTTATTTGACAGAGCGAGAGAGCACATGAATAGGGGGAGAGTGGGGGAGAGGGAGAAGCAGGGACCCCTCTATGGGGCTTGATCCCAGGACCCTGGGATCATGACCTGAGCCAAACGCAGACACTTAACCAACTGAGCCTCCCAGAGCCAAACACAGATGCTTAACCAACTGAGCTACCCAGGCACCCCCATTCCTTTACTTTTTTAATCAGCAAAGTTTTCTCACAGGTCTTGTTATCTGGTGGTAGTTCTTCCTACGCTGTGTCCTTTTTCTTTTTCAAATCACCTTCAGTATTCTTAGCTTTTATATTTCTTTATGAATTTTTTTAGACTCAATTTTGAAAACAAAAATAAAAATACTTGTTAAAACCTTCACTGGAATTACATTGAGTCTAGATATTAATCTGGAGACAATTGACATCCTTACAATATTGAGTCTTTCCATCTATGAGTAAAATCAGCTAACTATAGCTACAATAATACTATGTTACAACACTCTCAAAATTCTGTGGTTTAAAAAAACAGTAATTGATTCTCACAGATGTACTGGTTTGTTGGGGAGGCTATGATCATTGGAGTCGCTCATCACCACATTAGTCTGCTCCATATGTCTCTTCATTTTCCTGAGACTGCTCCACGTGCCTCTCATTCTGTGGAGACTATTAGGTAGACCAGGGCATGGTCTCCTCATATAGCAGGATTGCAAATTGCAAGTATATTCCATGCCACTGCTTGAAATCCATCTCCTAATATCATATTGACCCAAATAAGTCATTTGGCTGAGCCCAAAGTTTGGGGTCAGGAGGTATGCTCCACAATTGGTGGGAGTACTGCAAAGCAAATAGCAAAGGACTTTGGCATCAGGGTGGATGAGTAATTGGGCCTTGTCTAGGAAATGCATCACTCCAGGCAAGCTGAGAATCCTATTTCTCTGACTAGTACTTGGTGTTGTTAAAGCTGCAAAATTCTTGACGTACCAAACGTTTCAACCTTCTTTTCAGTCCTTGTTTTACCTCTGAATCTTTGTTTCACAAAGAGAGAGGAAGAGTTCATATTTCCTCAGCTCTGCTCTACTTTATCACAAGAATCCTAAATATTGTAGAGTGAATGTACCAAGTTTTCCACATGTTCAACCTACTTTGTTTCTGCCTGCTGGCCTTATTCTCCTAGTTAGAGTCAAACTTGAGTTTTTAAATTATTAAAATAGGACAAGGGACCTGGCATCCTCAGGCCTTTTTCATTTCCTGTCTACCTCCTCTCTGATTTCAGTGCTCATTCACAAAACTTTCTCCTTAAAATACCCTTGTCACCTTCTTAGTTAAGTTTATTCCTAAGTATTTTATTATTTTTGGTACAATTGTACATGGGATTATTAATTTCTCTTTCTGCCGCCTCATTATTGGTGTATAGAAACGCAATGGATTTCTGTACATTGATTTTGTATTCTATGACCTTACTGAACTCATTTATCTATTCTAGTAGTTTTTTGTTAGAGTTCCTAGGGTCTTTTTTATATATAGTATGTTATCAGAAAATAGTTCAAGTTTTACTTCTTCCTTACTGATTTGGATGCCTTTTATTTATTTTTGTTGTCTGGTTGCTGTGGCTAGGACTTCCAGTACTATGTTGAGTTAAAATGATGACAGTGGACATCCTTGTCTTGTTCCTGACCTTAGCGGGAAAAGTTCTCAGTTTTTCCCCATTGAGAATGATGTTAGCTATTGATTTTTCAAATAAGGCCTTTAATATGTTGAGGTATGTTCCCTCTAACCCTATTTTGCTGAGGGTTTTTAACATGAATAGATGTTATAACTTGTCAAATGATTTTCTGCATCTTTTGAAATGATTATATGGTTTTTATTAACTTTGTATTACTGATGCGATGTATCACATGGGTTTGCAAATATTGAACCACACTTGCAACCCAGAAAAAAATCCCATTGGATCATGGCGAATGGTTTTTTTTTAAGGATTGTTGAATTCAGTTTCCTAGTATTTTGTTGGGAATTTTTACATTTATATTCTTCAGGGATATTGGCCTGTATTCTTTTTTCATGGTGTCTGTATCTGGTTTTGATATCAGGGTAATGCTGGCTTCATAGAATGGATTTGGAAGTTTTCTTTCCTTCTGTATTTTTTGGAATAGTTTAAGAAGAATAAGTATTAACTCTTCTTTAAATGTTTGGTGGAATTCACCTGTAAAGCTATCTGACCCTGGACATTTGTTGGGAGTTTTTTGATTACTGATTCATTTTCTTTGCTGGTTTTAGTCTGTTCGAATTTTCTATTTCTTCTTCTTTCAGTTGTGGTGTAGTTTATATGTTTCAATGAATTTATCCTTTACTTCTAGGTACGTCCATTTGTTGGCATATAGTTTTTCATAATATTCTCTTATGATTATTTGTATTTCTGTGTTGTTGGTTGTTATTTCTCCTCATTTGCAATTTTATTTGAGTCCTTAGTTATTTTTTTTTCTTGATAAGTCCGGCTACAGGTTTATGAATTTTATTAATTTTTTTTCAAAGTACCAGCTCCTGGTTTCATTGATGTGTTCTATTGATTTTTGTTGTTGTTGTTGTTCTTTAATTTCTATATCATTTATTTCTGCTCTAATCTTAATATTTTTTCCCTTCTGATGGTTGTGGGTTTTGTTTCTTCTTCTTTTTCTAGCTTCTTTAGGTACAAAATTAAGCTGTTTGCAATTTTGGTTGCTTCTTGAGGTAGGCCTGTATTCCCATAAACTTCCATCTTAGAACTATTTTTTACTGCATCCCATAGGTTTTGGACCATTATGTTTTCATTTTCATTTTTTTCTGTGTATTTTTTTTAAATTCCTTATTTCCTGGTTAACACATGTTTAGTAGCATGTTATTTAACCTCCATGTATTTGTGGTCTTTTCAGAATTTTTTCTTGTGGTCGACTTCTAATTTCATAGTGTGGTCAGAAAATTTGCATGGTATGGTTTTGATCTTCTTGAATTTGTTGACGTTTGTTTTGTGGGCTAATATGTGATCTATTCTGGAGAATATAATGTGTGCACTTGAAAAGAATGCATATCCTGCTGTATTAAGATGGAATATTCTGAATATATCTGTTAAATCTATCTGGCCCAGTGTGTCATTCAAAGCCATTGTTTTCTTGTTGATTTTCTGTTTAAATGATCTGTTGATGTAAGTGGGCTGTTAAATGTCCCTACTGTTATTGTATTATTATCAAATAGTTCATTTATGTTTGTTATTAACTATTTTATGTATTTGGGTCCTCCTATGTTGAGTGCATATATATTTACAATTGCTATATCTTCTTGTTGAATTGTCCCCTTCATTATTATATAGTGTCTTTCTTTGTCTCTAGTTACAGCTTTGTTTTAAAGTGTGTTTGGTATCGCTACTCTTGCTTTCTTTTGTCATCGACTTGCAAAGCAGATGTTTCTCTATCCTCTCACTTTCAATTGGCAGGCGTCTTTAGGTCTCAAAAGTCTCTTATAGGCAGCATATAGATGAGTATACTTTTTAAATCCATTTTGTCACCCTATGTCTTTTGATTGGAGCATTTAGTCCATTTGCATTCAAAGTAATTATTGATAGATATGTATTTATTGCCAGTTTATTACTTGTCTTATGGTTGTTTCTGAAGATTTTCTCTAATCCTTTCTGGTCTTTCTCTATATTTTGCTGATTTTCTTTAGTGATATATTTAAATTTCCTTCTCTTTATGCTTTGCATATTTATTAGTGGTTTTTGATATATGGTTACCATTAGGTTTGTATTTAACCTCTTTTGCATATAGTAGTGTATATTAAGTTGATGGTCATTTAAGTTTTAACCCATTCTTTTTTCCTCTCCTTCCCACATTTTAGGTAAATGTTATTATATTTTATATCTTTTTTTGTGAGTTCCTTGACTGACCTTTTTACATAAATGTTCATTTTTACTGCTTTTATGTTTCCTACTTCTATACTGTCACTTTGGTCTCTTCTTTCCACTCAGAGTCCCTTTTAACATTCTTGCAGAATTGGTTTAGTAGTCATGAACTCCTTTACTTTTTGTTTCTCTGGAAAACTCTTTATCTCTCCTTTTATTATGAATGATAGCCTTGATGGATAGAATATTCTTGGCTACAGATTTTTCCTATTCAGCACTTTGACTATATCATGCCACTCCCTTCTAGCTTACTATATTTCTGCTAAAAAAAAAAAAACTCTTGCTAGCCTTATGGGTTTTCCTTTATAAGTTATAGACTTCTTTTGTCTTGTTGATTTAAATTTTTTTTCTTTATCACTACATTTTGCATATTTAATTACAACATATCAACAACAGAAGTTCTTCCAAACCAAAATCAGTATCAACAGATGTGTCTCCCATGTGTTTCTGTATTGTGTAAACTTCTATTTTTATAATGCTTTTCTGTGCAGGCTATTTTCTCTGTAAGGGCAGCGACCCAATTATCACTTACCCTTCCAGGTTGCCCAGTGACTTTTAAAGCTCCAGGTTCCAAATCCCACTGGTTTTATAAACTCTGGTTTTGCTTAAAGGTAAGTATTATGGGGAGTAATCTTCCCCATGTGAGCTTCCTTGTTTGAGAGTCTGTTTCTCTGCCCTCTCCATACATGAATCTCCCTCCTTCCTGCAGGCAGCCTCCCTCTGCCATTCTGACCATCTTAACTTTTCAGATGCAGCTTCTTTTCTGTTTTTAGTTGTGATGTTTGTTCTGCCAGGCTTCAGGTAGCTCTTTGGTTTATTGACATGGATGTGGATGATTTCTAATTGAAAACTGGGGGTGGGGAGAGCTCAGGGTCCTGCTAGTCCTCCACCTTCCTCCAAACTCTGACAGTGAATTTTTTTTACAGGGGGATGCACAGTACAAATTTTCTCACTAATTTGCTGGTGAAACTTAATCATATCACGCATAGTTAAACAGATGTGGGGCTTGAATTCTCAGCAGATATTGGAAAGTCTTTTCATGAATTGATGGAAGCTTGACTCATATCGTCTGTGTAAGAAGATACTCTCCATGGAGAGCTCCTCTTACACTGCTGTCTTCTGTCAGATTTTAAAGTCTCTTCTTAATAACAAAGTAGTTATTGGTGGAGACTTGATAACTTTTAAGTCAATTCCTTTTATTTTTGGCACATTCTAATAAAATAAGTAGAGTCTTTCAAAATTTTTATGGAATAAATGAAGAGATAAATTAATAAATTAAATATCCTCTGGGTTATTAATGTTGAATGTTATTTATGCTGAATATTATGTATTGGAAAAAGGTTATATTGACAATATGAGATGAAGATTTAAGAGTGAAATATATCCATTATCACCATAGCACCACAAGTATACATACTGTGTGTGTCTCACTCACACACATACATTATGTAGAGCCATAGTTGTAGTGAATATTTCATACTTTTGTAACATTTATGGATTCATATATTATAGATTCTTCAAATTTATTTTATTTTTTTCTCCCACACTCCTTTTTCTTAGGCTCTACTCTAGCCAGACTTGTGATTTTTAAAATTCCAAACTTCAGGGACCTGGTATGATGAGGACCTGCACTGGTCCTCTGAGAAAGGGCCTCACTGTGCTGAGACTGATGCAGATTTGACCCAGAAGGGCAGTCATGCCAGAGCACGGGGGCATGGAATTTGAAGCAAGCGGGCTGAATGGCCAGTGTCCCTGTTAGCCGCCCTCAGCACGTGTCTCTGCACCTATGCTGAGGGGTGGGAGAGGGAAATGGTGCCACTGGTTCTTTTGTCTCCAGAGAGGCAATGCTACGTCTCACAGATGCTCTCCAAAAAGTAGAAACGGTCTCTCCCTGGGCCCCTTAGGTGATCCTCAGATTGTACAGTCTGCCTCAGTGTTGTTTCCCTGTGTCCTCTCGGAGAGTAGGGCAGTGTCCTCAGGTCTCTACCCAGCCACACCCAGGGACCTCTAATACTCCAGTCTTTGAGCCTCACTAGTTGCAAAAACTCATGAAAGTCAGCCCTTCTAGTTTCTCAGTCAGTGGTTTTGGGGGAAGTGTTCTCCTTGTGTGTATCCCTGTGCATCCCACTCTCTCTCATTTTTCTTCATGACCAGGGCTCTCTACCCTCTACAGCACCCACAATCTGATTCTCCCCCACTCCCCTAAACCACGTCTCTGCACTTCCTACCTTTCTTGATGTGATTTCTTCTTTCTCTCTAGTTGTGTGGTTTGTTCTGTCAATCCTCAGGTCAATTTCTTGGGTATTTAGAATAATTTGATAGTTATCTAGCTGTGTTAGAGAGACAAGGCAAACCTAGGGACCTCTTACTTTGCTGCCATCTTAGCTCCCCTTCCTCTCCTGAGATATATTTCAATGCCAATTTTATATTTTATTGATTGACTAGATTGGGTAAAATATGATTTAGTGAATCTCCAACTTTTCTTTTTTAAATTGCATGCATTTTTATTTTTAAATACAATAGTATTTCATCAATATAGATTTATCAGGTATCTACATAAGTGAAATTTTCCAAATACCAGAGGTATATGCACCCTAGTGTCCACCTTTTTTGTATTTTATCTGTGTTAATATAATTCTAAAATGTTTTGTGCTCCTTGATGCATCCTTAAAATGAGTATACTGAACATATTTTCTTGGTAATTTCACACCTTTTAAGCAGCCATAAATTGTATTTTATAGATTATCGGTTCTGTTCTGTTTTTTAATTTTCCCCTCACTTCTGCCTTTGTCAGGCTGCTATTTTTCAGTCTTGATGTGATTTTGATAATCCTATCCAGGGTGACCCATTTCCCTTTCTATTTGCTTCTAATTCACTTTGAGCTAAAGGAACAGATAGAGAATCTTATTATGGTTGTACATTAGTAAGTGTCCATATGGTGTGGATTGAGGAGAGTTTCAGGAGAAAATATCACAAGATATTCATCACTATTTTTCAGATGACCTTTTTGACTCCTGTTCAGAGAATGCTCTAAAAAAAGCCTTGAAGAAGTGAGTTTTATGTACTGATAGAAGTTTTTGAAATGGCTTTTTAAAAAAAGATTTACATGGATTCTGGGTTCAGTTTGCCCTTTAATAATCATTATACATCTGTCTGTAGTGTACACAGCTAAACTGTAACATTTCTCATCTTAGCACAATGTCTTTATAGGAAAATTAACAAGATGCTGTTTGAGAAGATTCTTGGTTCTGTGGGTATTAAAGACCTAATTACTATTCTTACATGGTCATGGGCCAACCAATTTCCAAGGAAATCCATGGTACACTTTGATCGTAAAACACTCTTTAAATTAACTGCAGCTCACAGTTGATGCATTTTCTTCTGACCTTTGCATAATTCCAGAAGTGAGATATCCCCAACGTAAATACTTCCACCATGTTAGCCTATGAGCCTAATGCTACCTTGGTTTTAACAAGATAAAGATATTCTTTAAACTTACTTAATGCAATAAATATTTAGGTTTTAAAAATAGTTATAATGGATGTATATAAGACTTTACTAAACGAATCAGAAACCTATTTTTTTCTATATTCAGTCACTGATTTCATACAGTATCTTTTGTTTGCTATTAAGCAGAATAGGTAGATTGTTATTCTAATTCTGAAAATCAGACTGATAGACTTATGAAACTATGATACTTTATATTTCTTCGAATTTGTGAATAACTATTTAGAATGTTCCAAAAGTTTTGCAAATTAAAAAAAAAGAAAATGTGTGAGCAGAAAACCCTGAATACATTAGTATCTCATTGACATAAGCAAGTCATTACTCTAGATGTAGCTATGTAAGGTCACCCACCAAAAAGGGCTTTGGCTTGGCCTGCGCCTGGAGGGAGAGAAAGGAATGAAGGCAGTTTACCTTCCTAGATGACCCAAAGTGAAGACCACAACTTAAAAATTATAGTTTCTTTATATTTTAACACCTGTCCTATGACTGAAAACTGGACAATCAAGAAAAGTGGAGTGAAGAATAGCCTCACGCCAATTAGCTTTGGTTCTAAATCTAGGGTAAGACTAAATATAAGGGTCTGTGATTATTTTTGGTGACCCTCTTTCCACTCTAGTTGTCCTGGCTTCCATCAGGAAGTCCAAGAAAATCCGCAGCTTATCAGTCTTCATATCCCCAGTGTTGAGCCCCACTTGGTCTTACTCTCCCCAGAGACCTCAAAGTTTCAGATCTTTCCTTTTATCTTCTCCTTTACTTGTAATTTACTCATAGCCCATCATCTTTAGCTAAGGTTGTTAAAGTGGATGGACATGAGATAATCCATGAATTTCCTCAAATTGTATTAAATTGTGTGTGTGTGTGCACACATGTGCAGTGAATACACCTGTGTGCCTGTGAATATGTCTATTATTCTAAGCAACTGTTCATACTGTTAATCAGATTTCAAAGAAAACCATAGTGATGAAATGATTGAGATACCCTCTTAGGTAACAGTCAAGTATGTGATACGTTAGAGATCAACAAACTGGCATTTAGTGAGGGCCTTGAGCAAGAAATCTCTTAATTGTGAGATATCTAACATGCTGTAAATGTGCAGATGTTCCTCCAATTTGAAGACATTTACTTCTTGTCCACTGCTTTGATTCAACTAATGTAAAATACAGAAAATCCATTAAAAATGGTAGAGTGCAATGCTAAAAAAATGGACAGTGAAATTGTCTTTATGCCTGGCGGGAATTTCATTTGAATGACAATATGGCAGTGTACTCAAAGGGCTAAAAACAAAGTTTATGCCATTTGAACCTTTCTACTTCTGGAAATGCCTTTTAAAGAGAAACTCATACATACAAGGAAATATTTACAAGAATTTGTTAATGTAGGCATTATTCATAGAAAAAAGTAGACTTTAAGTATGCAATAAGATGGAAATGTTTAATGATATTAAGGTCTATAAATTATGAGACATTAAAATAATAATTATGAAAGCTTCACAGTAATATGAAGATTATAGGTAAGATTGTAAGTAAAATCTGAGGGATTTTGAAGTTGAGCTTATCATTCTCTTCTGTTAAGGTATCCATTGCCATTAGAACTAACTGATGCACAACCTGCAGTCCTTGAATCCTCCATGTATTTCTTACTATGTCTTGCTGGTAGTCAACTGGATTCCCCAAACTTGAACTTTAAAGGGCACTTTATGTCAGCTAACCCTCAATGCCAATTTCATTACTGATATATTTTTTTATTTTTTAAAGCTTTTCTTAAAGATCAGATATTCTTCACACTTAAAGCAAAAATAAAAGGAAAATCTTACACATATAGCCTTAGCAAACATTTTAATTTGCTTATATGCATGAATAAGAATGATAAACATGAATCAAAATATAAACCAGTAAATTTTATCAATACTGAAAAAAAACTAAAAAAAAATTCACTAGAGGATGCATGGGGAATATCTTAAAGTTTTCTTCGCATTTTTTAATGCTTCCTGAAGGATGAGAAGCAAACAAAACTTTATGAGCTGCATTTACCATGATAAGAAATCACTGCTCATATGGCAGCTAGAATGAATAATTTAGCTCTTGGTTGCTAAACATTGTCTCACAGGTAAGATAAATTAGGTGAGCAATAATAATTAGAATCCTGCTCCTAATTAATGTGTCTTAAGGATAAATAAAGCAGAAAAAAATACAACATTTAAAAAAAAATCTCTAATAGTATTTGCTTTAATAGACTTGGGAAGATGGACCAAGGTGGTGCAGACCTCGTGCTGCAAGTTGAGTAGGGGCTTTCTGCCAAATTAGATATTACACTTAGACCTCACTTAACATTTTCACTTTCTATTGAACAGCCCAAGTACACAGAAATAAATCACAGTGGAGGTAAAAGTTAGATTGCATCTGTCCCCAGCCCCCTTGTCGTCACAGAGAATAGCTGGTAAAGAGAATTACATGTAAGGATAAACTCTTGATGCCACTGCAACCTCCTCTGCCCACTGTACTTAATAAACATGCCTCTTGACCTGTTTGAGTGACATTTTGAGATGTTCAAACAAATAGGAATGCTAAGTGAGTTAAGTATTTTTTTCTGCCCTTAAACTGATACCCAAAATAGCTTTACTTTTGCTCTATCTTACCCCTAATTAAATTATGGTTTTCTTTCCTGTAAGTTCAAGTTAGACATACATAAGAGCAGCTGCTCCTCAGAAAGCATACATCACCGTCTGGGCTCAGGTGGACAGTTCAACCTTACCCAAGGTTTCCTTGTGTGAGTGTATGGCTTTTTTGAGCTGCTGGATACCCTGACTCTAGACATTTATTTAAATATGAAAAATAACCCCTATTTAATTAAGCCACTTAGACATTGGACATAAGCCACTCATTCAAATAAGATAAACTCTATCCTAAAAAGATGTTTCAAAAAAAAAGCTTCTTTATAATTTCTAGAACTTACATTGGAAAGATTTTGCCGTTTAAAGAACCCCATACCTGCCAAGATCCCCACTGGAAGAAATCAATCAAGGAGAAAATGGCCTTTTCAGAGCCAAATATTTTAGATACCATCAATAAATATGTATGAAGAAAGAATTGAGATTGTGGCAATACTTAGTCATAACAAAACACAAGGTCACCACTCAGCATTTATAACTAAATGAAAGCCTGAGGGAACACAAAGCAAATTGTGTATTTTATATGCAAGATTGCAGAAAATCACAGAGCCTGTAAACGTGGATGGGAGCAGGGAAAATCTGGATGCAATCAAGTTAGTATAAAAGGTGCTGGTTAAAATTCTTCTTGGGGGAAAGAAAAGTATATGTATAAAAGTGTTTTCTTGGAGGAGGTTTGCTATGACGTGCCAATTCCATAATAATGCTTTTGGATTCTACAGGCGGAAGAAGATATTGCTTAGAATTAAAATTAAAAAATCAAAAAAGATGTAGTTTGGATTCATTACACATTCATTCATGCCAAATTGTGAAATCCTGAGACATTTACAAGTCTTTGAAAGAACTTATTATTCTATTTTTTCAAAGTAAAGATAATTAAAACTCTCCATTAGCATGTGTAGACACAGAAGCAGTGTTTCAAGTATCATCTTTTTAATCTATTAAATCATATTTTATTAAAGATCTTGATTTCTTGTTCCAACAAATAAGAAATACAGCTAAAGTATCATAGTTTGATCAAAAGGAAAACTGTCTGATATATACAGATGCCAATAACACCTGTATTTTCATGTCAGCCAAATGGAATCCTGCATGGAGTTAGTGTAGTGACAGAAATAGTCATATCTTAAAGTTTCTTTTCCCAATACTGAATAAATTGCCATCCTTTTAATTGCATTGGGTAGTAAAGGATACCTGATTTTATGATTGTTGTGGTATCAAAAACCTTAAGAAAAATTCTTTTGAAAAAGTTTGCATAAACTTACTAAAGAAGTGAAAGAACTATACTCTGAGACTAGAAAACGTTAATGGAAGAAAATGAGTTGGAAGAACAATTATTGTTAAAATGTCTATACAACCCAAACTAGTCCACGCATTTGATCCAATTCATATCAAAATATTAACAGCATTTTTCACAGAGCTAGAATAAACAATCCTAAAATTTGTATGAAACCATGAAATACCCCGAATAGCCAAAGCAGTATTAAAAAAGAAAAAAACTGGAAGAATCACAATTCCTGAATTCAAGTCATGTAGTAATCAAAACAGTAAGACACTGGCACAAAAATAGACAAATAGATCAGTGGAACAGAATAGAGAACCCAGAAATCCACGGTTATATGATCAATTTTTGACAAAGAAGGAAAGAATATACAACAGAAAAAGGTAGTCTCTTCAACAAATGGTGTTGGGAAACTGGATAGCTACATGCAGAAGAATGAAAGTGGATCAGTTTCTTACACCATACACAAGCATAAGCTCAAAATGGATTAAAGGTCTAAATGTAAGATCTGAAACCATAAAAATCCTAGAATAGAGCACAGGCAATAATTTCGTTGATATATGCTATAGCAGTATTTTTCTAGATATGTTTTCTGAAGCAAGGAAAACAAAAGCAAAATAAACTATTGGGACTTCATCAAAATAACTTCTGCACAGTGACGGAAACAATCAGTAAAACTAAAAGGCAACCTAGTGAATGGGAGGAGATATTTACAGATGGCCAACAGACACACAAAAGATGTTCAACATCACCTATCAAGGAAATGCAAATCAAAAGTACAATGACATAAGTGGATAAATCAATACCTACATTAAAAAACACAAGAAATGACAGTAAGAATGTGGAGAAAAGGGAAACCTCATGCACTAGGTGGTGGGAATGCAAACTGGTGCAGCCATTCTGGAAAACATTATGGGGATTCCTCCAGAAGTTAAAAACAGAACTACCCTACGATCCAGTAATCACACTACTGGGTATTTATCCAAAGAATATGAAAATACTAATCCAAAAAGATACATACACCCTTGTGTTTTTTGTAGCATTATTTACAATAGCCAAATGATGGCAGCAACCCAAGTGTCCATCAATAGACAAATGGATAACGAATGGAATATATATACATATACACATATGTGTGTGTGTGTGTGTGTGTGTGTGTGTGTGTGTATGATGGAATATTAGTCATAAGAAAGGATGAAATCTTGCCATTTGCAACAACATGGTTGGAGCTAGAGAATATAATGCTAACTGAAATAAGTCAGAGAAAGACAAATAACCACAGGATTTCACTCATATGTGGAACTTAAGAAACCAAACAAATAAAGAAAAAATGAGAGAGAGACAAACCAAGAAATAGACTCTTAACTATAGAGACAAACTGGTGATTACCAGAGGGGAGGAGAGTAGGTGAATGGATAGAATAGGTGAAGGGGATTAACACATTTTTCAGGAGCACCTGGGTGGCTCAGTCAGTTAAATGTCTGCCTTCTGCTCAGGTTGTGATCCCAGGGTCCTGGGATCAAGCCCCACATTAGGTTCTCTGTTTTGGGCTCCTTGCTCCATGGGGAGTCTCTTTCCTCTCTCCCTCTCCCCCCCCAACTCATTCTCTTTCTCTCTCTCAAATAAAATAAATTTAAAAATCTTCAAAAAATACATTTATCATGATGAGCACTAATATATAGAATTACTGAATCGCTGTACTAATGTGCTAATATAGTATACTATACTATAAATATACCTATACTATACAGATATACTATATTATACACCTGAAATTCATCTAACACCAGATGTTAACTAGATTTAAAATAAAAAATAATAATAGAAAAGAGATTGCAAAAAAGAGGTTGAAAGAGTGGCAATCCAATAATAGTACAGGGATTTGTGATTTAGACAGGATATTGTGTGCACAGTATGATTGAGTCAGTTAGCATCTTTTGTGCCATTGTGCTGACCCAAGCCATGAGAAAACTTTCTGTGACCATATTTTTAAAAAGTCAATAGTAAAACAATATTACAATCTATCATATCCTTTAAAAGACTCTTACCTCTGTGTGAATTTAAACTGAGTGACGGATATGAAGCTTCTATTAGAGTTATTTAAAATTACTCTGTGGGCAATGAAATTTACAAATGAAATACTCTGGATATTGTTAGACATTATTGGATATTTAATCATAGACTCCACATTCAAATGTATCATCACTAAGAAATGTCAGCTGTGGAAAATTTCTGTGGATTAAAATTAAAATCTGTAATAAACTGAGTTGATGAGTGAAACCTGTAAGAAAATATAAACTTGAAGACAATTTAATTATAAAGTAACAGATAATCCCTTTTGTGTGGAAAATTTTTTTCAATGCTTTTATATGAGAAATCAGTAATAAATTCTATTAGCTTTTTTCTCTAACATTTTAATTACCAAATAAAATACGTTAATCATGGAAAAATACATAGGGATAATTTAAGGTAAAAAACTATCTCATCATTCAGAGGGAAAAACTATTGATATCAATATTGATATTTGCTCTATTTCCTATTTTATTTATATTGTTTTATGAAAAATATTTTAAACATTAAGAACCTACTGAGTTCTTTTTGTTTTCTACATATGCTTCGAAACAACTTTTTCTCTAAAATATATCATTCATAAGACGTTTTAGTACTGTTGTAGTTTTTTCTTCCATCTAAATCTTAATTTTATTAGAATTGAATTTATATGAGGTGGTGATGTAATATTTTATTACAAATACTTAAATAAGTTTCCATAATGTCATTTATGTTATCACATTATTGATTAGTATCTATGAATGCATTTTGGTTTATTTCGGGACTTTCTATCATTTCCACTGATCAGAGATTAGTATCACACTGCTTTATTATGATTTTATAGTATAGTTAGTATTTGGTAATATGTGATAGGAGGGATCTCTTCACATTCTCTTTAAACAAAAGAAAAATTTAGCAGGAGGGAATAAGCTCTGGACTGATGGCCACAATAGCAATGTATGAATTAGCTCAAGTTATGAGAATTCATGAGTTAGACCAGTTTGTGAGAGTTGATGAGTTAGATCAAATTATAAGAGTTTGTAGTTAAGTAAACTTGAAGAAATTATGTTGTACAGTAGAAGGTAAGGAAGCCACCAATTCATTGTGGGGAAATTAAACACAGAAAATCATAGAAAACAGTACATTGAAGAATTGTCTTAAATCTGGAATAATGACTTAGTTCCAAAGTCAGGACTCTACTTCAACCCCTGGTTTTGTTGCTCTTGAGATTATCTCTTTTTCCAACTAAATTCTGTAAGTGAGATTTGATTGGTCATCCTGGGGCAAATGCCCATTCAACTGATAGATATTATAACAGAAACTTTTGAGCTAAGCAAGAAAATCTTTTTCTTGCAAATAAAAAGTTTCTAAATAAACTAACTGGAAAGAAAGCCTATAAACTCAAATAGAGGTTCTGTACGGTTTTAAAATGAAATTTGGCATAGAAACCATTTTTTTTTCAGTTGCTCTTACACAAAGAAAATAATACACAATTAAAATGTCAAGTCCCTACAGAAGGAGCCAATGGGAATGTTAAGATTTCCATTTTAGCCACCTTCAGTTTCACATGATAGCAGGAAACCAAATGAGAGAAGCTGAGACTAGAAAAGGAAACTTTGAGTCTATTTTGAAGAAGCATTTTTGTGATTACTTTCATATTGATGAAAGGAAGTATTTTTTGACTTATCCAAGTTGTGAACCATTTTTTCCAAATTTTTATTTTTTAGCAGATTTATCTTCACCAGTACACTAATACTTTCCCTTAGGCTAGGCTCTTATCTTGTTGATTATATTATTGATATTTATAACCATCACCTTATATTAGTGATTAGCCAGAAATGCTGTGGATCAGTCAATTGGTTTCTGAACATCCTTCAAGGTATTATTTGGGTCAGTGTCTTACATGGGTCTTTGCTAACTACCATAGCCTCTTCCTTCTCTAGACTCCTATTAGTCTGAACCATATATGTAATCATAAATATATATTTTGTTTACATACTTTGTTCTAATTATGTTTCTATTTTCTACCAACTAAATTGGAAAGGGACCTTAAGGGAAGGGACCACATCTTATAAAATTCTACCACTTCCGTCCAAACTTTCCTTATTTTTCCAGGCTAAGCAGAATAAAATGATTGCCTACTCACTAGCTACCAAATAATTTAGATCACAATTGCATTTCTTTCTTTTGGGCTTACTTTTTATCTTCTTGAGAGTGAATGTTATAGAGAGTATCTCATTGGTTGTAATGGAGAAAACCAAACTAGAGTTTTTCAGGAAAAAGAAATGTGTTATAAGATCCTTAAATATCTAACAGGGTCCAAGGGAAGAAGTGAATTTGGACTTTAGGAACTGTTAAAGGCTGTTAAAGTCCACAAAAAAGAAATCTCCAAATGCTAATTTATCTTATCTTGCGTGCCCTCTGAATATCTTTCTCCCTTTCGATTGTTTTTTTCTTATACTCTAATCTACGTGGTAGCGCTTTGGGTCTGGACATCTCTGGAGCTTTAAATATTATGATCCCATTAACACAGTAGGTGCCTCACCTAGGTTCCAATCCAAAATTCTGAAAGAAGGGATTCTCTGGCCCCAGTCAATCTTTTTGGAGAGCAAGAATTTCTGTCCCCTTTAAGGGACCTTCTAGCTGGACTAAGAATCAAATTGGTACGAGACAGATAAACAGGAGAAAATCAAATTTAATAACATATGTACAGGGAATCCACACAGACATGGAAATGCCCGACAGGCAAAATTAAGATACATTTTTTCCTTAATTGGATTTTCCATAGAACACAATACATTGTCTCACTGGCACTTATCAAAATCAGTGGTCTAAAAGAAAGATCTTTGTTCTTTCTGATTCATTTAAATTTCTTTCTCTGAATTCTTCATTTTTTTCTTTTGTTATGTGTATTAGTTTCAGGTATACAATATAATGATTCAGTAATTCTATTGATAATTGTCAAATGTGTAGTAAGATTTTTACAATAAAAATATTTGTAGGTCTGTACACAGAAATTACTCAACAGTATTTATACCAATCTTAAAATTTGAAAAATTAATATTACTTTTTAAAAACTAAAAATTGTCCTCAAAATTTCCACAAAACTATCGGCAGTTAACATATTTAGTATAATTCTATTTACAGTGACTTACTTTCTATAAAATGAAAATTTTGTACTAATTCAAATGGACTCTAACCTCAACCCCAAAAATAAAAACTAGTACCCCCTCATTCCGAGTTGTCTGTTTTCTTATATATCTATATATGTGTTTAGAGTAATTGAGTTGATATTTGTGTCCAATCTGAATTTTGGAAAGAATAAAAGAGCCAAATTAAAGCAACATAGAAGAAAAAAATATATAGGGGCTTTCCTGAAAAAGGAAATGCATCATGAAAATAATCAGCAGCTAAATAGCTGAAGGAAGTGAGAGACATGCTGATGTGACAAAATCAATCCCTGGCACAATCCATGGATTTTTATTTTGTCCTTGCCTTTTTTACCTATTAATTGGTTCTAACTCACCTCTCAGCTGAGACTACATGGAAGCAAAATTTCTACTACTTTCACAAAGGCAAATTTCATTGTTTAGGTGGAGGAAGAAATACATTTTGACCTATTGAGAAGTTTTAATTAATTTTGAAAAATAGTGATCACAGTGAGGCAAACGTGAAAGAAAGTATCAGACATTTCCTCCCATGCTCAGGTAATGACTTTGCTTCCTATTTCACTGAGAAAAATACAAGTAATCAGAAGAGGATATACACAACTTCCTATCAGCAAATACTTATATCTACTGTCACCATGTTCTTTACCTTCCCTCCTGGGACATTGGTTTGGATGCAACCTCTGTATAATAAATAAAACAAACTCTTCACTTAAAAACTAGATGCTATCCTCTCCATCCCACTTCAAGGTGTTGGATTCCTTGTGAGCAAACCGTTCCCCTCAGCATTCAAACAGATGTTTAAATACCTTTCCTGTTACCTACATCCTCCTTTAGCTTCTGTTCCCTTTCTCTGGTTCTATTATATGATAATGGTAGTTCAAAATTACATAACACGAACTCTATCAGACATAGCCACAGGAGCTTCATATTTTAATTGTGTTAACTCATTTAGTTCCCTGATACTTTCTATTTTTTAAAGATTTTATTTACTTATTTGTCAGAGAGAGAGAGAGCCCAAGCACAGGCAGGGGGAGCAGCAGGCTCCCTGCTTCAAGGAGCCTGGGAATCCATCCCAGGACCCTGGGATCATGACCTGAGCCGAAAGCAGACGCTTATCAGACTGAGCCACCCAGACATGCCCAGTTCCCTGATACTCCTATGAGAAAAGTTCATTTTACAGATGAGAAAACCAAGGCAAAAATAGAATGCATAATTTATGCAACATCACACAACTAGTAGGTGGTAGACACAAGATTTAAATTCTTGTATCCTAGCCCCAAGTTTCTTCTCATTTCTATATTATACTACTTTTAAGCAAAATTCCTAGAAAATGTTGTCTGTACTGGCTATCTCTAATATCAGTCTTTCTGGGCTTCTTAAGCTACTCCTACCAAGCTTTATACTCTGTTGAAATTGTTTTTTATCACAGTGACTTAAATGCTAAAAATCCAGTGGTCAATACTCAGTCCTCATCTTTTTGTGATCTCTCAACACTATTTAACACACCTGATCACCTTCTTCTTTGGAAACTTCTTTTCATTTGTCCTCTCACATTTCCCATTAACCTAGACTTATTCCTATCACTGTCTGTTCCCCTCATCTCCCAGAACTTTGAAAGT
The DNA here is from genome assembly GCA_028534135.1 of Potos flavus. Taxonomy (NCBI): domain Eukaryota; kingdom Metazoa; phylum Chordata; class Mammalia; order Carnivora; family Procyonidae; genus Potos; species Potos flavus. The sequence continues at coordinate 157,617,413 of CM052898.1, forward strand.
CATGTACTTTGGTCCTTGAATCCCTTCTCTATCCTCAGTGGCGACATTCAGTGTCATGGCTTTAAATACTAGCTCATCTTCCTCACCAAAGTTTTTGGTAGTGTATATGCTAAATTCCATGCTTCATGTTTTCAAAGACTTTAAAAAATAATGATTTGGGGAAATCATTTTATAAGTAAATGTCAGAGTTATTTATTTTTGTTACTTTGTGAAAATATATACCAGTACAATATAGAGTTCTATTTTGAAATGTAATCCTTTAATGGACAATCAAAACTACTCATATACTCAAAATTATCAAGAAATACTCTTATCCTTAAAACAAATCAGAAAGTTGACATACTTTGAAAAAAGCTATTTTGTGTGATAAATATGTATATGTTTAATTATCCATATGTGACATATGTAATTGTTATAGATCATAAAATTAATGTTACTAAAACCCAGGAAACAACAACAAAAAAACGAAGCAAGTATACTAAAAGATAACCTTGATAGCAAAATAAAATATAGACTTATGGAATAAAAATCATACCACACATCTGCATAGAATAACTATAGATATGAAAATATACTGTTTTATTTTTATTAAATAATTTTTATTTTTATTTTAAATTTCAGTATAATTAAGTGCAGTGTTCTATTACTTTCGAGTGTACAATAAAATGATTCAACAATTCTAGCATTGCTCAAGGCTCATCATGATAAGTGTACTCTTAATCCCCTTCACCTATTTCACCCATCCTTCCACCCACCTCGCCTCCACTAACCACCAGTTTGTTCTCTATAATTAAGAGTCTGTTTTTCAGTTTGTCTCTTTTTTCTTTGTTCATTTGTTTTATTTCTCAAATTCCACATATGAATGAAAGCATATGTTATTTGTCTTTCTCAGACTGACTTATTTCACTTAGTATTATACCTTCTAGATCCATCCATGCCGTTGCAAATGGCAAGATTTCATTCTTTTTTTTTTAAGATTTTATTTATTTATTTGACAGAGAGAGAGAGATCACAAGTAGGCAGAGAGGCAGGCAGAGAGAGGGGGAAGCAGGTTCCCTGCTGAGCAGAGAGCCCGATGGGGGGCTCGATCCCAGGACCCTGAGATCATGACCTGAGCCGAAGGCAGAGGCTTTAACCCACTGAGCCACCCAGGCGCCCCAAGATTTCATTCTTAATATGGCTGAGTAATAGTCCATTGTGTGTATATATATATATATATATATATATAAATATATATATTACATTTCTTTATCCTTTCAACTGATGGATACTTGGCTGCTTCCATAATCGGGCTATTATAAATAATGTTGCAATAAATATAAGGGTTCATATATATTTTTAAATTAATGTCTTTGCATTCTTTGGGTAAATACCCAGTAGTAGAATTGCTGGATCATATGGTAATTCTATTTTGATTTTTTGAGGAACCTCTATACTGTTTTGCCACAATGACTGCACCAGTTTGCATTCCCACAAACAGTGCGCTAGGGTTCCATTTTGTCCATATCCTTGCCAACATTTGCTTTATCGTGTTTTTTATCTTAATCATCCTGTCAAGTATGAAGGGATATCTCATGGTTTTGATTTGCATTCCCCTGATACTTAGTGATGTTGAGCATCTTTTCATGTATCTGTTGCCCATATGTGTGTCTTCTTTGGAGAAATGTTTATTCGTGGGTGCCTGGGTGGCTTAGTTGGTTAAATGTCTGCCTTCAGCTCAGGTCATGATCCCAGGGTCCTGGGATGGAGTCCCACATCGGGCTCTCTGCTTAGTGGGGAGCCTTCTTCTTCCTCTCCCTCTGCCTGCTGCTCTACTTACTTGTACTCTCTCTGTCAAATAAGTAAATAAAATCTTAAAAAAATAAAAAAATCTTAAAAAAAAACCAAGAATACTGAAATGTAGGCAATGCAGGTAATAGTATCATTAAAAAAAAAAAGAGATGTTTGTTCATGTCTCTTGCCCATTTTTTAACTGCATTATTTGTTTGAATGTTGAGTTGTATAAGATCTATATATTTTAGATACTAATCCTTTATCAGATATGTTATTTGCATGGATCTTTTCTCAATCTGTACGTTGTCTTTTAGTTTTGTTGATTGTTTCCTTCACTGTCCAAAATCTTTTTTTTTAAGAATCTTATTTGTTAATTTTTTAGAGAGAGAGTGAATGCATGCAAGTGGCGGGGAAGGGGCAGAGGTTGAAGGAGAGAGAAAATGTCAAACAGGCTCCACACTCAGTGTGGAGCCCAACTCAGGGCTCAATTTCATGACCCTGAGATCATGACCTGAGCCAAAATCAAGAGTTGGGCACTCAGTTGACCAAGTCACCCGAGTGCCCCCGTGTAGAAGTTTTTATTTTGATGTAGTGCAAATAGTTTATTTTTGCTTTTGTTTTCCTTGCCTCAGGAAACATATGTAGAGAACTGTTGCTATAGCCAATGTCAAAGAAATTATTGCCTGTGGGTTAGTCTAGGATTTTTATGGTTTCAGGTCTTACATTCAGGTCTTTAATCCATTTTGAGTTTGTTTTTGTGTATGATCCAGTTTTATTCTTTTTTTTTTTTTATGTACCTGTCCAGTTTTCCCAATGCCACTCCTTAAAGAGATTTTTTTCCCCCAATGCATATGCTTGCCTTCTTTGCTGAATATTAATTGGCCATAAAAGTGTGGCTTTATTTTTGGGCTCACTAGTCTGTTCCATTGATCTATGTATCTGTTTTTGAGCCAGTACCATATGTTTTGATTACTACCCTGGGATTGTGATACCTTCAGCTCTGTTCTTCTTTTCAAGATTGCTTTGGCTATCCTAAAAAAAATTTAGGATTATTTGCTCTAGTTCTGTGAAAATGCAGTTGGTAGTTTGGTAGGAATTGTATTAAATCTGTTGATTGCTTTAGATAATATTGGTATTTTAACAATATTTGTTTTCTGAATCCATACTTTCCATTTTTTGGTGTCATCTTAGTTTCTTTCATTAGCATTTTATAGTTTTCAGGGTGAAGGTCTTTCACCTCCTTAGTTAAGTTTATTCCTGAGTATTTTATTATCTTCGGTACAATTGAAAATGGGATTGTTTTCTTAATTTCTCTTTTTGCTACTTCACTATTAGTGTATAGAAATGTAATGAATTTCTATATATTGATTTTGTATCCTGGGACTTTACTGAATTCATTTATCAGTTCAAGTAGCTTTTTGGTGGAGTTCTTAGGGGTTTTTATATATATATACTACCATGCCGTCTGCATATAGAGAAAGTTTACTTCTTCCTTACCAAATTTGAGTGCATTTTCTTTCTTTTTGTTGTCTGATTGCTGTGGCTAGATCTCCCCAGTACTATGTTGAATAAAAGTGGTGAGAGTAGACATCCTTGTCTTGATCCTGATCTAAAGGGAAAAGTTCTCAGTTTTTCATGTTTGAATATGATGTTTTTCATGTAAGGCCTTTATTACATTCAGATATATTCCCTCTAATCCTACTTAGTTGAGGATTTTTATCATGAATGGATGTTACATTTGTTTTACTTTGTTAAATGCCCTTTCTGCATATATTGAAATGATCATAAGGTTTTTATCTTTTCTCTTATTAATATGATATATCATGTTGATTGATATGTGAATACTGAACCACCCTTGCGTCCCAGGAATAAATCCCACTTGATTGTGATGAGTGATATATTTCTTAAGATTTATTTATTTTAAGAGAGAAAGAGAGAGCAGGGAGTGGGAGAGGGAGTCTTAAGCAGACTCCACACTGAATGTGGAGCCCAACTTGGGGCTCAATCTCATAACCCTGAGATCACAACCTGAGCCAAAACTAAGAGTCAGATGCTTAACTGACTGCACCACCCAGGTGTCCCAATGATGAACAATTTTTTAAATGTATTTTTGGATTCAGTTTGCTAGTATTTTATTGCATCCATGTTCATCACGGATATATGCCTGTATTTATCATTTTTAGTGGAGTCATTGCCTGGTTTTGGTATCAGGGTAATGCTGGCCTCATAAAATGTATTTTGAAGTTTTCCTTCCTCTTCTATTTTTTGGAATAGTTTGAGAATAGGTATTAACTCTTTAAATATTTGGTGGAATTCATCTGTGAAGCCATCTGGTCCTGGACTTTTGTTTGTTGGGAGTTTTGTTTTGTTTTTTCATTTTTTTACTGTGCTTAATTAGCTAGCATATAGTACATCATTAGTTTTTGATATAGTGTTCAGTGATTCATTAGTTGCGTGTAATACCCAGTGTTCACCACCACACGTGCCCTCCTTAATACCAAGCACCCAGTTACCCCATCTCCACACCCCCTCCCTTCTGTAACCCTCAGTTTGGTTCCTGGAGTCCAGAGTCTGATTCAAGTTCATTTCTATTAATTTTCTGTCAAATTTTCTATTTCTTCTTGATTCAGTTTTGGTAGGTTATATGTTTCTAGGAATTTATACATTTCTTCTAGGTTGCCTAACTTGTTGGCATTTAATTTTTCCTAATAGTTTTCTATAATCCTTTGTGTTTTTGTGCTGTCAGTTGTTAATTCTCCTTTTTCATTTCTGATTTTGTTTATTTGAGTTTCTCTCTCTCTTTCTTTGAGTCTGGTAGAGGTTTATCAATTTTGTTGATCTTTTCATAGACCCAGCTACTAGTTTCATTGATATGTTTTATTATTATTATCACTATTATTAATTATTATTATTATTTTAGTTTCTATTTCATTTATTTCCGCTCTAATCTTTATTATTTCCTTCCTTTTGCAGATTTGGGTTTTCTTTGTTCTTTTTCTAGCTTCTTTAGGTGTAAGGTTATATTGTTTGAGATTTTTTCTTGCTGCTTGATGTAGGCTTGTATTGCTATAAACTTCCCTAGGATGCAGCAACGTTGTGTTGGAAAAGGTGCATGGTATGACTTCAATCTTTTGAAATGTGTTGAGACTTCTTTTATGGCTTAATATGTGATTTTCTGGACAGTGTTCCATGTACACTTGAAAAGAACATGTACTCTGCCTTTTTAGAATGGGACATTTTGAATATATCTTTTAGATACAACTGGTCCAATGTTTCCTTCAAAGCCACTATTTCCTTATTGACTTTCTGTTTGGGTGATTAATCCATTGATGTAAGTGGTAGTTAAATTCCCCCTAGTAGTATTATATTATTATTTATTCCTTTATGTTGGTTAATAGTTGCTTTATGTATTTGGGTGCTCCCATGTTGGGTGCATATTTACAATTGTTACATCTTCTTGTTGGATTGTTCCCTTTATGATTATGTAGTGCCCTTCTTTGTCTCTTGTTACAGTTGTTGTTTTAAAGTCTACTTATCTGATATACATATTGCTATCCTGGCTTTCTTTTCATTTCCATTTGCATTATAAATGCTCTTCCATCACTTTACTTTCAGTCTGC